>CANXME010002078.1:1800000-2155000 GCA_948144175.1 Closterium sp. NIES-65 | reverse complement strand
CACACACACACACACACACACACACACACACACACACACACACACACACACACACACACACACACACACACACACACACACACACACACACACACACACACACACACACACACACACACACACACACACACACACACACACACACACACACACACACACACACACACACACACACACACACACACACACACACACACACACACACACACACACACACACACACACACACACACACACACACACACACACACACACACACACACACACACACACACACACACACACACACACACACACACACACACACACACACACACACACACACACACACACACACACACACACACACACACACACACACACACACACACACACACACACACACACACACACACACACACACACACACACACACACACACACACACACACACACACACACACACACACACACACACACACACACACACACACACACACACACACACACACACACACACACACACACACACACACACACACACACACACACACACACACACACACACACACACACACACACACACACACACACACACACACACCCATCTTCAATCATTTCCGCCGCCCCTGCCTTTCTTCCCCTCCACAAAATGGTTGCGTTCTCTGGGGAGAGACTAGGGTGATGAGATTCGGGGCCAACCACACACCACTTTAATCATCATTTGCGCCCTGATGACAACGTCACGTGGGCTTCAACGAAGACTGTACGAGCCGAGCTGTTCAGTCGATGCATTTCACGTGCGTTACATCACATCCTCTCCTGTCACCAGGAAACAGTCAGTGTAATCGAATCCGCTGGAGGGGTAAGGAGGATCGTGTCAAGTTCCAGGTCAACGAAGTCTACAGTGTTATAGATGCTGCGGAAACGCCCCCGAGGCTATAGCGAAGCAAAAGGATTAGATTTTAGCTTACAGCATTTTTCAACACCAGTTGATTATGCGTGTTGTTGACCCTCCAAATTCATGGTCAGTGCAGCTTGGGCGGGAAGAGTGGATATTTCTACCCACATGCTTACCAAACCACCTCACCTCAGGTGGGGCCTCGTGCTCCCAGTGGAAATGATTCCCACAAAATCAAACTCGAATCCCTTCCCCCACAGACAACACTGGCACCTGGAGCCTGGTCCGCCATACTCGTTCCGCGCAGCGAACCAAAGCATGTTCTGCCCGCCAGCCTTTCGTGTGCGCTTCAATTGAGGCTCCGCCCATGCTTCAACGCTGCACCCCGCCTCCCTTCCGCTCTGTTCTCCGCTTTGCCTGGTTCCGCCCTCCTCCCCTCGTCTCGTGATTTTCTGCCACTGATCCGTCAAACACCCATCACTGCTCCAAAGCGCATAAAAAGTTCGCTACCATCACATTTTATCTCGTATCTGCAGCACCTGCCCTCTCCGTACAATTATTCCTCGCCTCAATTTGAGCGAACCACTCCAGCTGTTTTCTCATTTGACCCTAGTAAAAAGCACGTATCTACGCGTCGCCGTTTAAGCGAACCCCTCGCAAGCTGAGGTTAAGCTTCATTGTCAAACCCTAGAATCCATTATGGAATCTTCTGCCTCTCTGGCTTTCGTTCGCGCCTGCATGCCTCGTTCGCCTATCGCCGACACATGCGGGATGGCCTCTACTTTGGCCACGTCAGCTTCAAGACTCACACCGGCTGTGCATGGAGCTGTTGCTGTGTACGTTGACGACTTGGATCGTCGTTTCGGCGCGCACTCACCTGATGACATTGAACTGACACGTGCACGCGTTTTAGGTTGCCGACACGGTTCCGTGCGTCGATCTCGACTGGCAGCGTTCGATGAAGATGAAGAGGCTTCAATCTCCAGTGCCTGCGGAATGTCTGTCCATCGTCAAGAGATCCTTGGAACGCGCAACGGCACACCTAAGCGTGTAACGACGACGACGCGGACACCTCAATGCGAAGAGAACGCTGAGCTCGCTCCCCTTCGCAAGACTGTGTCGCTCTAAATGCAGCATGTCATCTTGTCACAGCAGGCTTTACGTACGGTACCTTAGCCTTTTTTTTGTATTTGCTTCTGTTCCCACGGACAAATGTGCTGTGGCAACTGGAAGCTAGTACATTTATCAGTACCTTTCTTTGTCATAATGTATTAGGGTGTGTACATAGGCACAAGCATGTCGCCGAATGAAAACGAGATTTTATGCCTTAGAGCGTGTTCCTACGGGGCCCCTATCAGACCAACCTCAGTCAGATTGGACCCGATCACAAATTTCTCAGTATAAGGCGAATTCGTATTGGACAAATTTCTAGGCTCAGTTCGGCAGCCACTGGAGAAGGGGCGGAAGAAAAATGTTTCGAAGCTTCTAGTCTCATTATCGAGGGCCAAACAGTATGGGCTGTAGGGTTAAATTTCCGAAAATCGAAACGCATGTGTTTAGCAGCAGCGACGCGAACACCTCAAAAGCTTCTAATCGCATTATCGAGGGCCAAACAGTACGGGATGTAGGGTAAACTTTCCGCACCGTCTTCTGTCCCTATTCTCCCCCCCTTGGCAGAAAGGTTCCGCCCTAGTAATACTGTTCACGGGCGAACATTGGAAGAAGGTGGTGATTCTTTGAAAACGGAAGAATCACTTTTCTGATTCCACCTGGGTTCACTATTCACGGGCCAACATTGGACCCTACAAAGGAAAGGGTTACTACATTAAAAAATACATTGATCGTTTTTTTTTTTAAAGTTGGATTTCCCCAACAGCAGGGGGCGCGAATCTTTTGTTTTTTCCGATTTTTCCTTTCTGTTCCCGCTACAGTGCCCTGGGGCAAACACATTTGAGGCCAAATGTACCCTGTCACCTCTCATCACGAGCTGTCACATTCACCAGGGTGTTCAAATTTGTGTTCGGATCTCGTCGGGAAACTGTTCGTACAGTGAATTCGTTACGTATGTTCGGATTTGGGCCTTCCAGCCCTGAGGTGATGCGCCCTAACTTCGTTGGCAAAGCTGTTTCACTTGTAAAACAGAGTACGGTAGCTCTGATGGCTGGAAGGCTGGAAACTTGGCTAGACTATGCTCAAGATTGTACAAGCCCACTAAGGCACAACTTCTTAAGCGTTACAATCATGCAGATTGATAGCTCAAACTAGGCTGCTAGACAAAGCAACTTCCTGGAGAACTTAGGCACAATTCAGATTCCATGAACCTTGAGTGACTTGAGAGCCACATGAGGTGCATGAATAAGAAAGCTCTGGATTTCTTTGTCATAGCTGATTTTGTTTGGTAGAACCCTGTAGAAATTTTTGACACTTCTTCTTGAAAACAATTCCGAACTGTATCGAGAATTCGGCTCCAATCTGATTGGTTGAGAAACTTTATGATTTGTTTGCAATCCTTCAATCCGTCGCCGACATTCCCCCCTTGCTGCTTTGTGTGCAAAGGGCTGGGGCGGCAGAAACTTGATTCTCCAACACTCCCCCTCGCACCAGACCCGAAGCACACATACACCCATGCTGATGCTCCTTTCACATCTCCTTAGCATACACTTCATGCCGCTGCCCACGTCTCTTCCCCTCATACTCCTCATTCTCCTCAAACTGCTCCACTGCTTCATGAAGTGTCATGAGGCCTGCTCTTGCCTTGCACATGTTGAATGCATCATGTGGAAGAACATTGGTCATGAAATCTGCTGCTTAATCGAATGAAGAGCAAAAGTTGACGGCGAGAACTCCCTTCTCTAGTTACTCACGAATGAAGTGGTATTGCGCCTCGATGTGTTTTGTACGCCCCATGATGAACCGGGTTCTTGGAAAGAGCTATGGCTGAAGTGTTGTCCACGTAAAGCGGAGTTGGTTGAGTTTACGGATGCCTCAAGTCCTCCAAGAGTCCACGTAACCAGATTGCCTCTCTTGCTCCTTCGGTCATTGCCATGTACTCAGCTTCAGTTGTTGAAAGTGCCACACAACTTTGCTTGCGCGATTGCCAAGAAACAGCGGCACCACACATGAAGAAGATGTAGCCGCCGGTAGTCTTGCGTGTGCTCAATTCTCCCGCCCAATCTGCATTGGTAAAGCCTTGGCGGGAGCTTGCATATGGGCTGGGTTGGAAGAGAAGACCATGATTAGAAGTACCTTCGAGATACCGAAGATCTCGCTTGGCTGCATGCATATGAATAGGTGAAGGGGCACTCATATGTTGAGTTAGCTTAGATACCGTGAATGCTAAGTCGGGTCTTGTGCATAGGGCTGCATACATGAGACACCCAACCTGACTTTGGTAGAGAGCCAGGTATTGTGGGGATACCATTAGTGAATTCTCACCATGATGCTCACTCTCCTCAAGACACAACTCCTTAATGCCTATGATATCAAAGCTTGACTCTCTCTCTTCATAGGGCTGATGTGAAGACAAAGGCACAAAGTTGGAAGGAAGTGGGGTAGGTGATGGCTTGCTATCATCAAGACCAAACCCCTCAAGGACCTTTTGGATGTACCTTTGCTGGAATAGGAAGATGGACCGTGACTTACGATCTCTCACAATGTTCATACCAAGATAATGACTCGGCTCACCAAGATCGGTCATCGTGAATGCACTTGTGAGAATACCTTTCACCTTGTTGAGAAGATCAAGAGAACCTGAGACTAGGAGGAGGTCATCGACATGTACCAAGAGCCAAATGTACTCCCCCTCACTCGTGTGCATAAAGTACAGAGCGTTGTCTCTCATGGACCTTGTGAAACCATGCTTGAAAAGTACCTGCTCAACAGCATGATACCAAACCCGTGGGGACTGTTTGAGACCATAAAGGGACTTTACCAAGCAACACACTCGACCCGTACCGTCATCATAACCTTCGGGTTGTGCCATGTATACCTCTTCGTCCAAGACACCATAGAGAAATGTGTTCTTGACATACATTTGATGGATATGGAGACCGAGATATGCGGCTATGGCAAGGAGGACTCATACCGTGGTGTACTTCGCTACCGCGGCAAAGGTTTCAGTAAAGTCAAGACCTGGAATTCGGGAATAACCTTTTGCCACTAACCTTTCCTTGTACCTATCAAGTGTACCATCACCTTTTACCTTAATCTTGTACACCCATTTGACACCAATTACCTTCTTCTCTGGAGGTGGCTCAACAAGACGCCATGTACCTCTCTTCATAAGACTCTCAATCTCTTCTTCCTCGGCCTTCAACCAATGCTCTCTCTCGGGACTTGCCACTGCCTCACGACGACTCAAAGGCTCTCGCGGAAGGTGTGATGCTGCCATGCATATTGCCTCTACCTTCTTGTGAATGCAATTCTCACTCTCCTCACATGTGCACCTTGATGACATGTCAACCATGAAAGTGAAGGGCTTTTTACCTTGCAGACTCGTTTACCTTTACCAAACTCCTCACTTGGCTGAGACACATTAGTGGTAAGGTTCGGTCTCACAGTGTTTGATTGCGTTGATGCGGTCTTTTGCGGCTGAGACAACGGCTGCGACGACGGCACGGTTGCTTGTTCTTCTCCTGGCGTGGAAATATCTTGATTATCGGTGTTGACTTGAGGATTAGGTACGGTGACTCGTGGCGGTGAAGCTGAAACGTTTGTCGGCATAGTTGATTGTAAAGATGCTCTTGGTGGGGATCTTGAGACTAGAAGCTTGGGAATTGATGATGACGCTGCCTTGTCAAGAGGTGATGATGAATGGGGCTGATTGGTGTTGTTTCTCGGTGTTGAAGATGACGGTAACTGATGACGGCCAATTCCGGGACGTGGGGGTGAAGTTGAGAAAGGTCTTGGGTGAAGAAGTGGATCGTTGGAGCTAGTGTTGGTGGTGATTCGCTGAAGTGATCCTCGTGCTATGAGCTGGCTTGACTTTGGAACAAGTGATGAACGTGTGGTATGAGAACGAGGTGTTGCGGTGACGGTTGACTTGTTGCTAGAAAGAGTCGTAGATGGTGTTGATGTAGGTACTTGGGGTCTTGTAGCTGTTGATTGCTGTTGCATGGGATGATGGTGAGCTTCTGTGGTTGTCTCTGGAGTGATGGCTGGTGATGGGTTCGATGGCGTAGTGGTGGGCTGATCCGGTTGGCGTTGAAATTGTGAGGTTGGTGTTGATATAGCTGGCTAGTTTGTGACATTTGGCTGCTGCTCCTTTGGTGGTGATGGAACGGTGACTTGCTGCGGTGGATTGTCTTCATTTGATGGCTGAACTTCATCTCCACTTGGTTGAGTAGCTGCTGGTGGCACTGGCGTGGCACGGCTGGACTCGTTGACGACGGCTTGAGGGAGATCGATGATCGGTCCGCAATGGTCAGAATCGGTGTCACCTTCTTCCTCCTCTTGTGTTGTTTCCTCAGGTGCGTTTGCTGGTTCCTATTGGAGAAAGGGTAGAGAGGAGGAAGAGGAAAACTTATGCCAACCTGCAAGGGACATGTCTTCATAGAAGACAACATCCCTTGGAACCACTTCTCGCTTGGTGATAGGATCCCAAAGGACCCATCCCTTGCTCTCATTGCTCATGCCGATGAAGAGGCCCCAGTGAGCTTTGCTGTCCAGCTTGAGTCTCTTTGCATCTGGAACACGGTATTGGGCCATGGAACAAAAAACACGAAGCATAGACAGATCTGGTTAAACTCCAAACCAAGCCTCATATGGCGTTACACCATCTGGTAAGGGCCTTGTGGGTCTCCTATTGCAAACATAAATTGCCATAGTGATTGCCTCACCCCACCAGAGCTTGTCAAGGCCCTTAAACTGAAGAAAAGTGGTAGCTATAGCTTGAATAGTGCGATGAAACCTCTCTGCCACTCCATTTTGCTGAGGACTATAGGGACAAGTGAACTGTTGTTTGATGCCCAATGCCAACAACTCCCCTTAAAACACTTTCCCCATATACTCACCTCCTCGATCCAACCTCAAGGTGAGTAACTTCTTCCCTGACTCTCTCTCAACAAGTGCTAGCCATTGCTTGAAACACTTGTGCACTTCATCATTGGTGTTGATGAAAAAGGACCACGAGAAACGACTCTTGTCATCAATGAAAGACACCAAATATTTCTTACCGTTTCGAGTAGGGTCTCGCATGGGGCCGAAGACATCAGTGTGGACCAACTCTAGGAGGTCCCTTGACTGAGACTTAGAAGGGAAGAATGACTTTCTAGCTAGCTTACCTTCCACACAAGATGGACATGGAACGGAAGAAAGGGACTTGACTGCATTTTCACTCAAACTCAATCCTTCCACGCTCTTGTGATTTACCAACTCTTTTAATGCTTGCACTCCCACGTGCCCCAAGCGTGCATGCCATACCTCAGCTTGGGAGATACTCCCTTTGTTGTTGACTTGATCGGTTGAAACAACGGGAAGCGAGACAACGTCCTTCTTCGTGTTGCTAGCACCGCGCTTAATCTCCAACTTCATCTTGTAGAGCCGCCCGATACGGTCGCCTTCAGCCACCAGATTTCCTTCACTGTCCCACACTTTGGCTTTCCCCCCTTGCAAGAGAATGGAGGCACCTTTCTCTTCGAGTTGTCCGGCTGAGAGCAAGTTTGCTCCCAAATCAGGAACAAACAAAGCTTTATTGACACGAAATGACTTACCATCCTTTTCAAACTCAAGCTTGCCGACTCCTTTGATTGGTACTTTGCCAAGATCAGCAAGAGTCACAGCTTTTGAGTCATATGAGGGCTGAAAATCCTTGAGAATGGATTGATAGGGAGTCATGGTTTTAGAACAGCCACTATCAAGAATGAACTCCTCACTACTAGTAGAAGAAACGTACATGCAAGTAGCAGCGTTGAAAAGGACAGGACCATCAGAATCTTTGGACTCATTTTGACTTGTAGAATGACTTGCTATATTTTCTATGGCTGCCTTACCCTTTTCAGATAGTAGCTGAGGAGGGGGGACCCAATTAGGAGGCTTCTTATCACAAGCATACCACGGATGACCCCACTCATGACAACAAAAACACTCAGAATCAAAATTTTTAGCATTCGAGGCTTGGCTGAAATTATTGACTCTTGGCGGATTAACTCTTGCATTCCTAGGCTGATATTGATTGGGAATAGAAGGCCTTGGCTGGACATAGGGACTTGACTTATAGGGAGGACTTGACTGAGCAAAACGAGAGGGTTTGTATGGGTTGGAAGATGACTAAAAATTCGTACCATAGTATGGTTGAGGGCGGTTTGGGCTGAAATTTCCTTGCCTCTGCGATTGGTTGCCATATCTTGTAGCTGGTGCAGCACTCCACGCACCCTCGTTACTCCGCTTGTTCTGTGCAAGGTCTCGACTCTGCTGCTCGTTGATAAGGGCCTCAAAGATGAACGCACGACACTTCATTGACTGCGTGAGCGCTTGTAGTATTGCACGAAAAGTGTCCCACTTCGGTGTAAGGCTGGTGAGGACGACGGTATTGAAAAGAGACTCTGGAATCTCCTAGCCGATTGCTGCTGCTTCCTCCAATATTGCTTCAGCTCGTTGTAGGTAGGCTTGTGTTGATTCATCTTCTTCCATCTTCAGATTCATGAAGCGGCTCCACATCTCGGCTTGGCTGCTCTCGGATTTTGACTGGTGCATAGTCTTCAATCGGCTCCATGCTTCCTCTGCACTGTTTGCCTTAGTAGAACAGGGCAGGAGCGACTTCAACTGCTGCTCGTAAATGCTATTGAGTAGGTAGAGGAAGGCCTCCTTGTTGCGTCGTTCGTAAAGTCGTTTTTCAGCTTCTGAAGCATCTGCTGCTGGTTTGGCTGCTTCTCCATTGTAGTAAGGCCACAGATCCAGAAGGGATGCAGTGAGCTCAAACTGAGTTGCCCATGTTGGAAAATCTTTGCCGTTGAACTTGGGGAGGTGAAGCTTAGGCATGAAGAAGGTGAGTGGTGAGTATGTTGTTGAAGGACTGCCTGGTGCAACTGCTTCCACTAATCCAGTAGCTGCTGATGTTGACTCTGAAGCTCCTCCGGCTGGCTGGAGTGCAGGACCAGATGGATTGTCTCCCGCCATGTTCGTATGGTGCTAGGATAGGAACGTGGTGGGCTAGGTCGATTGAAACGACAAGCTCTGATACCAACTTGTAAAACAGAGTAGCTCTGATGACCGGAAGGCTGGAAACTTGGCTGGAAAAGCTCAACAGAGCTGCTGGACTTGACTTGATGAGAGAAAACTTACACTATGCTCAAGATTGTACAAGCCCACTAAGGCACAACTTCTTAAGCATTACAATCATGCAGATTGATAGCTCAAACTATGCTGCTAGACAAGGCAACTTCCTGGAGAACTTAGGCACGATTCAGATTCCATGAACCTTGAGTGACTTGAGAGCCACATGAGGTGCATGAATAAGAAAGCTCTGGATTTCTCTGTCATAGCTGATTTTGTTTGGTAGAAACCTGTAGAAACTATTGACACTTCTTGAAAACAATTCCGAACTGTATCGAGAATTCGGCTCCAATCTGATTGGTTGAGAAACTTTCTGATTTGTTTGCAAAGCCTTCAATCCGTCGCCAACAATCCCCCCTTGCTGCTCCTTGTGTGCAAAGGGCTGGGGCGGCAGAAACTTGATTCTCCAACACTCCCCCTCGCACCAGACCCGAAGCACACATACGCCCATTCTTATTGTCCTCTTACTTCCTTTGGCATACACTCGATGCTGCTGCCCATATTGCTTCTCCTCATACCCCTCATTCTCCTCAAACTTTCTTATTTGTTTGCGAAGCCTTCAATCCGTCGCCATTCCCCCCTTGCTGCTCCTTGTGTGCCAAGGGCTGGGGCGGCAGAAACTTGATTCTCCAACACTTTCCAGGTTGCCTTGTTTGATGCACGAAATTTGATATATTGACTCGCAAATCCTTCTCATTCGACAGCCAGTCGTTCCGTCACGTGCGGTGAAATATCCTGGATCCACACGACACTATTTCCCGGCATGCTGGATTCAAAGACGTCGCTGCGCACCTTGGAACCCATAATCCTCTCTTCGCGAGACCCCTACGCCGTCAGCTTGGATGTGATGCAGTTATTGCAAGAATAGACGAAGGCGAGGGCGTGGTGGCGAAGTGTGTCCAGAAATGGTCGAAATAGGGCGTGCCATTTTTTTCGCGTGCGCCCGCAACTCCATCGCTGCCTCGTAGCACTACAAGTTGCCTCACGCACCGCTGCGCCGTAGCAGCAGTCGGAGCGCGTCATCGCCTAGAGTGGAGCATTTAACCTCGCATTGCCAGGTTTCCCATCCTCCGTGCTCCTCGCCTGGGTTTCCCATTCGTTGCGCTCTCGCGCGTGTGATCTTTCTGCAACGCGTCACGTCACTTATGCTGTTTGTTCCGTTTCCCACCCGAGGGCTTAAACCGCCAGAAGGAAGAAGCTCGGAGAACGCGGAAATTTCAACAAGAGGCACGACTATCGAAGCGCGAATAGCAGAGGTGAGCGAATCCGAGTTGAATGAATGGCTCCGCCGCGGCCATGTAGGGAAGTGAGTCATAGTCGCCTTTCTCCATCCCTCTCTTTTGCCGTCCTATCCAGGGCCAAAGTGGCGTTGCTGGTCCCGATGTGCTGCCGAAACAGAACGTTCTAGTGCTACTTTCTAGTATGCACCACCAGCTATTATTCACATTCCACACCCCACACTCAACCCCACCCCACCCCCCCCTTCCCCCCTTCCCCTCCCTCCCCCCCCTCCCCCCCCTGTTTTTGTAATTACCACCAGCTGTCATCCACAATCCCCCTCCTCTCCTTGCAAATCGCCTTCCCTTCCCGCACCAACAGCACCTTCCATTAACCAGTCGTGAGGTCCCCGACTTACCGATGCAACACACAGCATGGCCGAGCCACGAGACGACATTTAATGACAAGCGCGTGCATGTAGGCGAGGAAGGAGGCAGCAGAAGCCGTGGAGGGGCGTTGCTTGATCCGGGCCCAGTTAGCTGATGCAAAAACGAATGTCAACAACACTGCTTTACCGAATTATATCTTCTACTCCCCCTTCCTCACTCCGCAATACACCAATCCCTTCTTCGCCCTCGCCCCCACTTTCTCCCCACACAATTCCTCTTCTCACATCAACAGCACGTGCCTTCACTAGCCATGAGCCCAGCTGATCGCCCTGACACACAGTGGGGCAGTAAGACAGAGCCACGGGCTGCAGCGCCTCCCATCCATCCATCCCTCAGCTTCCGTCAGCCCATCATGATCGAAAGCATTCTCGGTCCTGTGGTATGATCTGCCATCCGAGTCGCATCGCACCTGCGTAGTATGTCGCCTAAACTGTTGACGAAACGGGGGCTGAACTTGCGCTGCCTCGGTGCCACTGCGACCGACAAACCGAGCATTGTCCCCGAAGTATCCGAAACAAAGAAGTAACCACCAGGGTTGTAAAGGCCCTAATTCTGTAATGTTCACATATCGATTTGGCGGCAAGGAGAGTGATGGCTAAACGCATTCAGTCAACCTTCCTCACACTGCTCGTGTGTCACCGCAAATCGCTCTCGTCGCCACATTGGTCATGGTGAATGCACCTCTGTGCCGTAGCAGCAGCTGGAAACTCGAATGAATGTGAGCGTCGATGAACGGCCTCTCAGCTGGCTGTTGCAGGGCAATGACCAGTGCAGGTGAGACGAGTGCATACGCAACTGTGGCCATTCTGGACGAATCTGAAGCCTCCTCTTGAGATCCAATCCGGTGTCGCTGCTGGGTTTCCCCCATCTGCTTACTGACAACGCCTCCACATCCAGTGGCACTTCTGGCGATTGTTGCTGACCAGACAATCAATCGTCTAACTTGTCCTCACCCCCCCTCCCTCACCCCTTCCTTTTCCCTCCACCCCCTCCCACCCACCTCCCCAACTCTTCCCTTTCTCACACCAACAACACTTGCCCTGTGCTGAAGCACACAGCTAGGCAGTGAGCCAGAAGCAGCAGCAGAAGTGGTTGTGGTAAATTCGGTCAGCTGTGATGAAGGCGGGCCACCCGCAACCTTAAATTTCGTGGTTATACTAACCTTCGTTCAACTCAGCATCGCCCACCTCCTCGCATGGTTCGTTTGCATAAGTAGACGTCGCCACGTGTGCAACTCGGGTAGATTGCACGCCGTGGCACCAGCAGCTGCTCTTGCAGCACCATCCCCCTCACCAGCAGGCTGTAGTCGCCAATTCGTGCGGAGGCCATGCCACTAGTGCTTCTGCCGTGCCAGCCCTCTACGGTGGGACAAAGACACACACAAGCAGAGGAGGTCAATGCGCCCAACACAGAGTGCTGCGAACACCCAATGCTGCAAGTGTTAGCACTGCCTTGTGTCGCGCCTGCCGTAGCTGCAGAGGACACTGTCCCACTCCTATCAATACCTACTTCCCCCATCAACGTCCCATGCATCCCTCTCCTCACCTCAATACATAGCCCCATCTGTAATATTTTGCATCTCTCTCTCCCTCCCTCTCCCTTTCCAACCCTACAGTTGTTTCTGGATACCCCTAATCATTCTATTTTTTCTTGCCCCCTTTCTTATACATCCACCCCCATCCACCCCCATTTCATCTATCCCGTCCATCCGCATACATCCTGACGTGTGCACCATGCCATACATGCGGCAAGCTGAGTGTGAATCATCTGAACACTCAGATGACTGCAAGCTCTCAGGTCGCACCTACTAGTCACTACCACCCCTGCCCCACCTAACAGTCACAACCACCCCTGCCCCACCCCTAATCCACCCCATGGCTCCTTGGCTGTGGTTCTATTTCATTGCATCACTTGCAACACACCCACACGCTCTCTCCCTTGGATCCCTGCTCGACCATCTCTCCTCTCCTCCGCAGGAACCTGCCGCAGAAACGGCTCAGTGGATCTATGTGCCCGAGTCCCTTCCCTGTCGCACCTCAACCAAATCGCCACACTATAATACCTGCATTGCACTGAGAGATCTGGGCAGGCTGAACCGCTGAGGGGTGTCACTGGGTAGAAGAGGGGAGGGAGAGGGGTAGTGGTTGCGCGTACTGGCATGGGGCATATGCGTGTGCATAGATATTGAAAGACGAATGGGAGGGAGTTGCTGCAATGCGTTGCAGACTATATACAGGGCGTTGTGTGCATGCATGCATGCATTGTTGTATGTCAGCAGCATTCAACACTACACCACGCAAGAATATGGGATTCTGCTTTCACCAAGGCTATCCCATGCCTGTGTATCTCATTCTCTGTAGCACTCAGTGGGGCACATAATGCATCGCTTGTGGTCCATTCCTTGTGGCCATGTCCAGGAGCCTTTCGGTCAACCGGTTCACTGGGAGCATGCCGTCTGCCCTCAGCTCCATCTCCACCCGCAAGACCCTGTCACCCACCTCACGCCTCGCCTGCCCTTCTGATGCATCTGCACGCTTCTCCCTCTCCCCATTCACCATGCTGGTCCCATGACCACTATTTCAGCTGCATCTCCGTGGGAGGAGCATTGCTCCCATGCTCCCATGCTCGCTGCTCCCATGCTCCCATGCTCCCATGCTTCCATGCTTCCATGCTCCAATGCTCCCATGCTCCCATGCTCCTATGCTCCCATGCTCCCATGCTCCCATGCTCGCTGCTCCCATGCTCCCATGCTCCTATGTTCCCATGCTCCCATGCTCCCATGATCCTATGCTCCCATGCTCCCATGCTCCCATGCTCCCATGCTCCCATGCTTCCATGCTCCCATGCTCCCATGCTCCCATGCTCCCATGCTCCTATGCTCCCATGCTCCCATGCTCCCATGCTCCCATGCTCCCATGCTCCTATGCTCCCATGCTCCCATGCTCCCATGCTCCCATGCTCCTATGCTCGCTGCTCCCATGCTCCCATGCTCCCATGCTCCCATGCTTCCATGCTCCATGCTCCCATGCTCCCATGCTCCCATGCTCCTATGCTCCCATGCTCCCATGCTCCCATGCTCCCATGCTCCCATGCTCCCATGCTCCTATGCTCCCATGCTCCCATGCTCCTATGCTCGGTGCTCCCATGCTCCCATGATCCTATGCTCCCATGCTCCCATGCTCCCATGCTCCCAAGCTCCCATGCTCCTATGCTCCCATGCTCCCATGCTCCCATGATCCTATGCTCCCATGCTCCCATGCTCCCATGCTTCCATGCTCCCATGCTCCCATGCTCCCATGCTCCCATGCTCCTATGCTCCCATGCTCCCATGCTCCCATGCTCCCATGCTCGCTGCTCCCATGCTCCCATGCTCGCTGCTCCCATGCTCCCATGCTCCTATGCTCCCATGCTCCCATGCTCCCATGCTCCCATGCTCCCATGCTTTCATGCTCTCATTCTTGTTAATGGGAATGGAGTGTTGGCCCTGCCCTCGCTTGGGCAACGCCGACAACTTGGTCGGATGTACGGGAGTAGCAGCCGACCGCTCACAGTGGGATAGCTGCTCGACAGGTTACGCCGAGCTGCAGCGGACCGTTGTGGTGTTGCTGTCGACCAGGATGCTTGACAACTGCACCTGACTGGCCTAGGCGACGGGTGAGCCGTCCGGGAGGTCGACGAAGCAGTCTGTCGACCTACAGTTCGACGGGGAGGCCTATGGAGCATCCCGTCGAACTGCAGCTCGACCGGGAGGTCAACGGAGCATCCCGTCAAACTGCAGTTCGACCGGGAGGTCGACGGAGCAGTTTTGGTCAACGGAAGGGGTCCGTCGACCAAGGGGTAGCTTGACGGGAGGTGTGGTCGACCAAGAGCGCCCGGTGGTCGACCAGATGGACCCAGTGGTTGACGGGAGGCACCTGGGAGTCGACCAGAGCACCAGGGGTCGACCAGGTCGACCGGGTAACCTGCTCGACGAAATATGCGGAGGCACGCGAACGCCGTCGAGATCGCGATGGCGCAGGCTGGTATCCCGAAGTCGATGTGGCTCGTTAGGCGCAGACAACAGCCGACGGATGCCCAACGAGGCAAGTCGGGCCAATCGTCTGCGCACACCTGCAAGTGCGCGCACTGCTGTGTTTTACGGGGCACGCCGTCGACCTGCTTTGTTGGCAGGTCGCCCTTCTGCAATGCTGGCGCGGCTCCTCTACGCAATGCTGGCAGGCGGTCGACCGAGCTGCGTTGGCGGTCGACCAGGCTAGCTGCAGGGTTGCTAGGTGCCTGATGTAGTCATTGTTGTCATTGCTTCTTGTATGATTCTGGAATTCCAACTTTGCTAGTGGAAACTCTTGCCGAATTCTTCCGTGAATGTGCAAACACTAAGGAACTAAGCAAAGCTAAGATCACCTCTAGTAGTTCGTGCCAACCCCTGTAGTCTAGCTCACTACCGTTGTAGAGTTAATCTCCACATGGTGCGGTGAGCGTGGAACGAACACGCGACCTTTAGATAGGAGCCGACTTTTGCACCTACTAAGTCGTTCGTAGGCCGGCAGCAGCGATAGTCGCCATGGTCGACCCCGTAGTTGATGCGGGTGTAGCGGACACCTTGGAGGCACGTTTGGCTGACGCGAGGAGACGCCACGCGAATGGCGAGTACGGGACGATCCCCTTGGTGATCGCCGAGTTGGGCATCCGGTCGCAGTGGGCGACGGAACACCCTTCCCGTCCTACTTCTCCTCGACCGGTGCGCAACGAAGGTGGCGTCGACGACGAGGTCGATGGTGGTGCACGCGTCAACGGCAGCGAAGGCACGACGGACCGGGCTCTGTTCCACCAGAGACAACATCCGCATGTTTTTTCACGGTAGAAACATGCTTGCGTGGCATTGGTTGCTTCCCCTTGTCTTCTGCCTTCTTCCCGGACTTCTCCTGTTCATGCGCGACCTTTTTTCCCGCCACTTTTTTCTGTTGACTGCCACGCGCGGCGGACGCATTAGTAACCTTAGACCCGCCACCACCCCCCTGATCGGTCTGAAGAGTCTGCCTCCTTGTCGCGCATCATCCGGCCTGTTCCTCCTCTTTTCTTTTTGCCGAGTTGCACGTGTTATGGTTGTAGTACGAATGTTAGTTTCTACGTATGGAACGGCTGATCCAGTTTCCTGAGGGGAACCGCGAATAAATGTAACGAAGGGAGACTCAACGGCCTATTCAATCATCTGTCTCCAACAACCTCCGCTTCAATAAAAACCGAAATAGTAGTCACTAAGCACAGAGCTACAGCCCATTACTTAGTCGACTGGTGAGTCACGGGCGATCAGGAAACTATCAGAACATATAGCTTGTGCTTATTGTGTAGGCTATAGTGGGGTAGCCCATAAGGGGTACAACCCAATTAGGGTTAGTACTTGTACTCAGTTCATTCATAGTTCAATCATTCTCGTTTCAGTTTTCTCATGGTATCGAGCAGGTTCCCTAGTGGGAACTGTGCCTAGGGCCCACCAAGTCGAAACTTTTTTTTCTGCCCGAAGCGCGCTCAGCCCGAGTCGCGCTCCTCTCTCTCATCTCGTCGAGCCGCCCTAGCCACTGCGTCGCGCCGCCTTAGCGTCCACGCCGCCCTTCACTGCGGCCCCGCCGCCCTTCACTGCGGCCCTGCCACCCTTCGCTGCGGCCCCGCTGCCCTTCGCTGCGGCCCCGCTGCCCTTCGCTGTGGCCCCGCCGCCCTTCATTGCGGCCCTGCCGCCCTTCGCTGCGGCCCCGCCGCCCTTTGCTTCGGCCGCGCCGCCCTTCGCTGCGGCCCCGCCGCCCTTCTCTGCGGCCCCGCCGCCTCTCTTGCTGCGACCCCGCCGCCTACCTTGCGGCCCCGCCGCCCTTCGCTGTGGCCCCGCCGCACCTCTCGCTGCGGCCCCGCCGCCCCTCTTGCTACGGCCCTACCGCCTACCTTGCGGCCCCGCCGCCCCTCACTTCGGCCCCGCCGCCCCTCCCGCTGCGGCCCCGCCACCTACCTCGCGGCCCGGCCGCCCTCCCAGCGGCCCTGCCGCCCTACCAGCGGCCCTGCCGCCCTACGTCACCAAACCGCCCGAGCCGCCCAAGCCGCCGGAGTCGCGCGAGACGCCCGAGCCGCCCGAGCCGCCCGAGCCGCCCGAGCCGCCTGAGCCGCTGAGGAGCCGAGCCGCTGGTGCCGCAGAGCCGCAGTTGCTACTGAGCCGTCTGAGTCGCCCGAGCTGCTGTGCTGCTGAGCTGCCCGAACCGCCCTGTCTGGTGAGAGCAGCGCTTATGTCACTGCACTGCCCCTGTCCTTTAGTTAGTGCTGCTAGTCTACTGCTGTCATGGCTACCCCCAGTGTTCTCACTTTTGACGCTGAGGGTCGGGCCATTGACTTTGAGGTCTAGGTAGATAACCGGCAGCTTTTCCTACAGTGCGATAGGGCAGACGGTCTCTCCCTCTTTGACCTCACCTCTGGCGCCTCCCCTGCCCCTGCTGCTGACGCTGACGCCACTGTTCGCTCCCAGTGGGCCACGCGCGATGCTGCTGCACGTCTTGCTGTGCGTCGCCACCTGCCTACCTCCGAGCGCGCGCACTTTAGTCAGTACAAGAGTGCTCAGACCTTGTACAACGCTGTAGTTGCGCGCTACTCCTCCCCTGCCACTGCTGCAGTGAGCCGTCTCATGCTACCGTACCTCTTCCCTGACCTTACTGCCTTTCCCACAGTCGCTGACCTCATTACGCACCTCCGCACTAGTGACACTCGCTACCGCGCTGCGCTTCCTGCTGACTTCTGCGCCAAGAACCCCCCCCCCATGTACATCACTCTCTACTACATAGTCACTCGCCTCCCTGACTCCCTTCGCGTCGTCAGGGACCACTTCCTCTTAGTCTGTCCCACCACTCTCACTGTTGACCTCCTCGAGAAGTCCCTCCTAGCGGCCGAGAAGAGCATAGTCTCTGTAGGGGCCTCTCGTGGTGACCCGCGCACCCCCATCTTTGAGGGGTGTTCCCCCTCCCCCCTACTGCCCTCTGTTGCCTCTGCTGCTGCGGCCGACCTCCTTGGTCTTGAGTCGGTCGGTGCGGCGTCTGCCCCTAGCGGGAGACGCCGCTCTGGCAAGGGCAAGGGGGGCAGGGGCACTGGAGGGGCGAGCGGGGGTGGTGGAGGTGGAGGTGGAGGCGGCGGGGGGAGAGGGGGTGGCGGTGGGAGTGGTGGTGGGGGTGGACGTGTCGGTGGCGGCAGTGGAGGCGGAGGCGGCGGCGGCGGCGGCGGTGGGAGCGGAGGTGGCGGAGGTGGCGGCGGTGGAGGAGGCGGCGAAGGCGGCGGAGGCGGCGGGGGTGGCGGTGAAGCTGGTCGCGGGTCTATGCAGAGGAGTGGATCCGGTGGTGGTCCACGCCAGCAGCAGCAGCGCGGTCGTGAGACCCTGTCCCCTCAGCAGCTCTGTGAGTGGTACAGTGCACGCCAGCGGGGTGGGGGTTTTGGTCCGTGCACCTACGTCCTGCGCACCGGCGACCGTGCGGGTGAGCAGTGTAGGGGTGCACACACCACCCAGCGCTACTTTGGCCGCCTGACGGACGCGTGGCTTCACCAGTTCCCAGAGGCCTCCAAGATCCCTCGCTAAGGCGAGCTGTCTAGGGCGGGTGTTGCCATCTATGATGTTGATTTTGATGCTATTCTTTCTGCCATGTATGCTGTGTCTATTAGTGATGAGAGTGACTGTTACCAGTGTTTCCTGCCCCATCCGGGCATAAAGACTGCTGCTCTAGGTACTAGTGAGGCGGCTGCCCTAGGTGCTTGCGACGCTGCTGCTCTAGGTGCTAGTGCGTCTGCGTCCTCAGGTACTGGTGAGTCTGCGCTCTCAGGTACTACGTCGGCTTCGGCCTCCCTCACCTTCACCCTTGACTCTAGGGCCTCTCGCTCCTTCTTTTGGGACTGCACCACACTCACGCCGCTTAGTCGGCCGGTTGCGGTGTCTCTGGCTGACCCCTCTGGGGGTCCTGTTCTGTGTCACTTCTCCACGGTCCTCCCGTGTCCGGCGGCTCATTCTGGCACCCTGTCTGGTCTCTACCTCCCCTCGTTCTCTACGAACCTGGTGAGTGGTGCTGACCTACAGGATGGGGGAGTACACCAGTTCACTCCTGCGCGTCAGCGGGTGACCCACTACACAGAGGCTAGCAAAGGCCGACACCTGGCTACGTTTACCCGTCAGCCGGGGTCGAGCCTGTAAACAATGACCACTGCGTCTCCTCCAGTTGTTGAGTCTGGTAGGGTCACTGTGTCTGGTCAGGTGTTTGCTGCAGCGTCCAGGTCTGGTCTTGAGTCTGCCCCCTGTTCGTGTCGTCTCCTGTCTCACGAGACTCTCCTCTGGCACCACCGCCTTGGTCACCCCTCTCTGCTTAGGGTCAGAGGCATGGCCTCCCGTCTTCTTGTTTCTGGTCTCCCTCGGTCCCTCCCTCCCCTTCCTCAGGGCCCTGGCCCTACCTGTGTCCCCTGTGTCGAGGGGCGCCAGTGGGCTGCCCCTCACTCCTCCCAGTTTCCTCCGACAGAGGCCCCGTTGCAGACGCTTCACATGGACGTGTGGGGCCCAGCCCGCGTCCGTGGACAGGGTCACGAGCGCTACTTCCTGCTCGTTGTTGACGACTACTCGCGTTACACCGCAGTCTTCCCTTTGCGCAGCAAGGGCGATGTCACTGAGGTGCTGATCGACTGGATCCGAGCAGCTCGTCTCCAGCTCAGGCAGAGCTTTGGCTCGGACTTCCTTGTTCTGCGTCTGCACTCGGACAGAGGCACGGAGTTTTCTTCTGGCCTTCTGGGAGCCTACTGTCGCGCACGAGGCATCGGTCAGACCTTCACGCTTCCGGACTCCCCGCAGCAAAATGGAATTGCTGAGCGCCGCATTGGCATGGTCATGGACATCGCTCGTACGTCTATGATGCATGCGGCTGCTCCCCATTTTCTGTGGCCGTTTGCGGTGAGGTACGCGGCACATCAGATCAACCTACACCCCAGGGTCTCCAGGCCGGAGACCTCCCCAGCCTTGCTGTGGACGGGGAAGGTTGGCGATGCGTCGGCGTTCCGGGTCTGGGGATCTCGGGCGTTTGTCCACGACTTGTCTGTAAACAAGCTGTCCCCTCGTGCTGCTCCTTGCGTCTTCCTGGGGTTCCCCCCTAACGCGCCAGGGTGGCAGTTCTACCACCCCACCTCTCGCCGTGTTCTGTCCTCCCAGGACGTCACGTTTGACGAGTCGGTCCCCTACTACCGCCTCTTCCCCTACCGCACTCCGTCCCTCCCCCCGCCGCCGCTCTTCCTTGTACCAGGTCCCCCTCCGGTAGACCCCCTAAGGGTCCGTCCCCTTCAGGTGTGTCCCAGGTAGACGCAGTCGAGCCTGTCGAGGTCACTGGTGACTCTGGTGCTGCTGAGGGTGCTGAGCCTGGGGTTGCTGCGACTGGGGGTACTGAGCCTGGGGGTGCTAAGCCTGGGGGTGCTGCGACTGGGGGTGCTGAGCCAGGGGGTGCTGAGCTTGGGGGTGCAAGCCTGGGGGTGCAGAGTCTAAGGGTACTGCGCCTGGGGTTGCTGAGCCTGGGGGTGCTAAGCCTGGGGGTGCTGAGCCTGGGGTGCTGAGCGTGAGGGTGCTGAGCTTGGAGGTGCTCCGCCTGGGGGTTCTCCGGGTGCTTCGTCTCTGCGGGAGCCACTCTCTCCACGGGAGCTGCGCGAGTGGTTTGCCCGGCGTTGGAGGCGTGCTGCTGGTGCTGGAGGTTCTTCGGCTACTGAGGGTGCTGCTGTCGCGGGTCCCGGAGGTGCTCGTCCAGGGAGTACTGGAGCTGCTGGGCCTGCAGGTTTGACTGGAGCTGGTGTTGCTGAGGGTGTTGGAGCTGAGACTACTGCTGGCGGTGTTGCTGCCGGTACTCCTGGTACTGCTAGAGGTTCTGGCGCTACTGGAGGTGCAGCTGGAGCGGGTGCTCCTGCTGGGTGTGCTGGTGCTGTACCTGGTGTAACTGGCGCCGCTGCGCGGCCTCGACCGTACTTCGTTCCACTCCTGCAGCAGGTTCTTGGTCTTCCGCCTTCTCTTGGTCCTCCTCCTTCTTTAGAGTGTCCACAGCCAGTCCCGTCACAGTTACAGTTGCAGCCTACCTCCCCTTTGCCTGCTCCTTCTCCCTACACTGGTCCTACTGGAGGTCTTGCTGAGCGTCGTGAGCCTGCGTCTCGCCCTGCGTCGCCTGTCCGTGCTGCTCGCGCTAGTGGTCGTGGTTCGCGTCAGCGTCCTCCTCCTGTCCCTGGCACGCACAGGATGTCTCTACGTCCGTCCACTGCTCCTCTGCGTGCCCCTTTGCCTTCTCCTCCTGAGTCCTCTCTTCCTGCTCTTGCCGACCCGGAGTCGGACTCTCTTCGTGCTGCAAGTCCTACTGTCACGCGTCTCCCGGCAATTGTCGTCAGTGACCCTTCCTTCGAGTCCACTGCTGCGTCTGCCTTAGTTGATGAGCTCGTCAACTTTGCTGCTCGCTGTCGTCTAGACTACGCTGCTAGTCTTGTCGCAAAGTCTGAGTCTGTCTGACCTCTGTCCGTCGGGGGTGAGTGTGCCCTTGGCACGGACGTCCTTGAGGGCAGTCAGGAGGAGTTCCAGTGTCTGGCTGCTGCTTCACCTCATCTCGTGTCCGTACTGCTTACCCCTGAGGGAGACCTGGATGCACTTGACATCCCGACTCCGCGCTCTTACGCGGAGGCGATAGAGGGTCCCTACTACTCTCAGTGGCAGGCAGCTATGGATGCAGAGATGGCTTCCTGGAAGTCCACAGGCACCTACGTTGAAACTGTCCCCCCTCCTGGGGCGAACATCGTCAGTGGCATGTGGATCTTCAGGGTGAAGCGGCCGCCAGGTTCTCTGCCTGTCTTCAAGGCGCGTTACGTGGCTCGTGGCTTTAGTCAGCGGCAGGGAGTTGACTACTTTCAGACCTTCTCTCCCACCCTGAAGATGACCACTCTTCGGGTACTGCTGCACGTTGTTGCTCACCGTGACTACGAGCTGCACTCTCTTGACTTCAGCACAGCTTTCTTGCAGGGCAGCCTTCACGAGGAGATCTGGCTGCGCCGCCGACCTGGCTTGACTGGGTCTTTCCCTCCTGGTACTCAGTGGAGTCTCCAGCGTCCAGTCCACGGTCTCTGCCAGGCGCCACGTGAGTGGCACGACACACTGAGGACTACGCTTGCGGCTCTTGGGTTTGCTCCTTCTACTGCCGACCCGTCGCTGTTTCTGCGCACCGACACCTCTCTGCCGCCGTTCTACATCCTCGTGTACGTCGACGATTTGGTCTTTGCCATAGCTGACACTGTTGGACTCGCCTACGTGAAGTCCGAGCTGCAGAAGAGACACACGTGCACAGAGCTGGGTGAACTGCGCAGCTACCTTGGCTTGCAGATCACCCGGGACAGAGCACAGCGCACCATTACTCTGACTCAGTCACACATGGTGCAGCATGTCCTTCAGCGCTTCGGCTTCACGTACTCCTCGCCTCAGGCCACTCCTCTGCCTACTCGCCACTCGCTCTCAGCTCTGTCTTCGGATGAGTCCGTAGAGTCAAGTGGCCCGTATCAAGAGCTTGTTGGCTGCCTCATGTATCTGATGACCTGCACACGACCTGACCTTGCATACCCTCTTAGCATTCTCGCACGCTATGTTGCTCCTGGTAGACACAGACCAGAGCACATGGCTGCAGCGAAGAGGGTGTTGCGCTACTTGTGCAGTACGTCGGGCACGGGGCTAGTGCTTGGAGGGCAGAGTCCAGTGGTCCTCACTGGGCACGCGGACGCGTCTTGGGCTGAGGACCAGGCTACGCAGCGGTCGTCACAGGGCTACACCTTCAGCCTTGGTTCCGGCTCTGTTTCGTGGCGGGCTACTCGCTCGTCTTCTGTTCTCGGCTCCAGTTGTGAGGCTGAGATCTACGCAGGGGCCATGGCTGCTCAGGAGCTTCGCTGGCTCACCTACCTGCTGACCGACCTTGGAGAGTCGCCTCGTTCTCCTCCAGTCCTGTACGTAGACAACAAGGCCATGCTGGCCTTGTGTCGAGAGCAGAGACTGGAGCACAGAACAAAGCACATTGCTCTTCGCTACCTTCTTGCTAGTGAGCTACAGCAGCGTGGTCATTTGCGGCTTGCGTACGTGGCCTCTGAGGCCAACACTGCTGATGTCTTCACCAAGGCACTTGCACCTTGTGATCATCAGTGCTTCTGCACGCAGCTGGGTCTTGTGCCTGTCTTGCCTCACTTACTTACCTCTTGACCTTGCTTGTACTGTTGCATATATATACACCTGCTCTTGCTTGTCTAGTCCTTTATATATGTGTACTCCTGCATGTGAACTGGCCTTGTGGCCTTGAACTTGTGCTCAGAATGTGTGGTGACTTTGTGATCCACCCTGAGCTTGCTTTGCTTTGCTTTGCTTGACTGGTCTTGTGACCCCTCGTTCTCCCCCACTTTGCATATGGGGGTGTGTCAGAACATATAGCTTGTGCTTATTGTGTAGGCTATAGTGGGGTAGCCCATAAGGGGTACAACCCAATTAGGGTTAGTACTTGTACTCAGTTCATTCATAGTTCAATCATTCTCGTTTCAGTTTTCTCAGAAACGCCTCTGTCAAACAGCGAGCAGCGTCAAAGTTGTGGGCTAGAGGGTGATGGAAGCAGGTGGGTGGGGCACAAGGGTGGTTGGGGTGGCTTGCGAGACTAGAGACATGACTGTAATCAGATCAGGCTAGATCGGAGGGTGTACGTTTAGCCACCTCAACATAAACCCACTCACCGCTCGATCACAGCTGCTTCGAAGGCGGATGTACCGCTTGGCTGGTGCTTGTGTTGCAGGAGGGGTCGTTTGAGATGCGTCGGCCAATCAGTGTTTCCAACGCATCAATCAGTGCACATGATAGAACGTTTTCTGAACCACTAGAGCGAATGTTACCTAAACCCTGCAAAGTACAATGCTGACGCGAACGAACAAATACAATCATTAAAAAAAAAAAAAAAAAAATCGTTGCTAATGTAATAGTATGGGGTTGTGGTAAGATGGGTTTGTCTCATTTCACACACACAAAGAGCGTCCAGAACTATTTTTTTTTACAGCTGTACTAAGCACACGTAGGCTATGCACAATGGATACACGTCGTTGGACAATATTCTAACACGACGATCACTAGTGCCAAACTCTTGCATGGACCTTCAACAAGTTGCGTAAAGGGGGTGCTACGAAGCACAGGGCTGAAGCACAAGCGGTGATGCATTATCGAGAACCATGTTTCAACTGGGCGGCGTCGCAGCGTCCAGGCCCATGTGTTGCGCGACAAGGTGAAATCGCTGTGGTATGGTATTGGATTGGCTTCAATTCTTGCGTGGACCTTCAACAAGGTGCATTAAGGGGGTGCTATGAAGCACAGGGCTGAAGCACAAGCGGTGATGCGTTATCGACAACCATGTTTCGTCAGGGCGACGTCGCAGCGTTCAGGCCCGTGTGTTGCGCGACGTGGTGAAACCGCTGTGGTATGCTATTGGATTGGCCTCAATTATTGCGTGGACCTTCAACAAGGTGCACTAAGGGAGTGGTATGAAGCACAGGGATAAAGCACAAGCGGTGATACGTTATCGACAACCATGTTTCGACAGGGCGACGTCGCAGCGTGTGTTGTGCGACTTGATGAAACCGCTGTGGTATGCTATTGGATTGGCCTCAATTCTTGCGTGGACCTTCAACAAGGTGCATAAAGGGAGTGGTATGAAGCATAGGGAGAACGCGCAAGCGGTGATACGTTATCGACAGCCATGTTTCACAGGACGACATTGCAGCGTTCAGGCCCATGTGTTGCGTGACATGGTGAAACCGTTGTGTTATGCCATTGGATTGGCCTCAATTCTTGCACGGACTTTCGACATGGTCCATGAAGGGTGGGGTGTGAACCCAACGGCTAACGCACAAGCGTTGATGTGTTGTTGACATCCATGTTTTGACAGGGCGTTGATGCAGCAATCAAGGGTTTGGTTTGCATCCAACGCTGAAACCGTTGTGTTATTGTATTGGATTGGGCTCAATTCTTGCATGGACCATGGACATTCCGCACGGTGCATAAAGGTCCACTAAACTGCTTGAGAAGTGACGATATACATATTCGGTTCATGCAACAATCGTACGTTAGGGCACGGAGTTCTTGGGTACTCCCCGTATGTTTTCAGACTACACTAGAGAACGGGGAGGGTTTACAAACACTGACGTTGTCAAGTAGGGGTTGGTTATGAGCAGGCCCTAACGTATGGTTGTAAAACAATCATATTTGCCTTGGGTTTCTATGTAAAATGTAACTGTACATTGTCATTACCTGATTTGGATTAAGGCTCTAGAGGTGCGCACCACTTTGGGCTGACCTACGTGATTGCGTTTTCCCACCTATAGCGACTCTCGAAAGAATCACAGCACCAAACAGATCTCTTCCCTCTCTTCCTCATCCCCCTTGACTCTCACGCACGATTCAAAAACCCAAGTTTGAATCAAGAAGAACGTACTTCTCACCATGCTCGCGACGCACACTCGCGACCAAGCGTGCTATACTCCAGTGCATTAGGCCCTGATCACGTCGTGGTCGCTCTAAAAGGGGGCGACACGCCTTGTAGGAAAGGGAAATGTCGTGCTGTGGGCGGTCGGTATCGTGCCTTGTCACGGCCGCGCTGCTCGACCATCGTTAGCCAATCCCTAATACTAGCGCCACGCTCAAGTGCCAGTCGTGTAGAGATACAAGCCGCCATGGACAGTTCGCGCTTTGGCAATGACCATATTGCAGTATGACCGTATGACCGTATTGCGCTTTGGCGCTTTGTCTCCACTCTTAGACGGATCCATAATGTATGGGCTCTTTGCCAGGCGTTGTCTGCAAGTTTTGCAACGGATGCTTCCCCAACGCCCAAGTTTATGGCAGATATAAGTCACGGCGGACCCCTTGTCAAGAGCTTTCCGCTATGGCAAGGCCCTCGCGATCTATATGCGGAGATAACTGCAGCAACGGGAGCTAGGCTATGGGCTAGGCACGTGTGCTCATGTGATCTCTGCGTTCGTTAGTCCTTACTCGTTTTCCTTGTGCACACACTACTTGCTAGTTCACGGGGAAAATTGGCAAGAGTTTCACTAGGAAAAGTTCAGAACAATTGGTACAATGAAGTTGGCATAGCAAGACTACATCAGAGCAAGCATCCAGGTCGGCCAACTGCCAGCGCAGCTTGGTCGACCGCGTTCCAGCACGACTTGGTCGACCGCACTCCAGCAAGGCAAGGTCGATGGCGTGCCAACGTTGCAGGACAGCAGTGCACCCGCTTCACAGGTGCGCGCAGATGATTGGCGTGCAGAGTCCTGTCACCTCTGATCCGCCACGACGACCTCGGGATACCACCACCGAGGTCGGGCTCGCCAACTTCGCCTGGGAGACCGTCGCACTCCTCAGCAGCACTTCGTCTCCCAGGTAACCTAGTCGACCGGGCAACCATGTCGACCAGCAGCTCCCGTACGTGCCCGTCGACCTCCCAAGTCGACGACCACCTCCACGTCGACCTGCACAGTCGTCGGCCGACCACCCACGTCGGCCACCCGAAGCTGGCGTCACGAAGTTGATGCCCCGCTACTCGACGCCCGACTGCTCGGCGTCCTGAGTCAAGGTCGACGTCGGCTCCTCCTTCGTCGACCACCAGGTCCAGTCGACCACCCGCAGGTTTACCAGCGGTCCGTTAGCCGACCGCCGAAGTCGGCTTCGACGTCCTCCGCAGGTCGACTCCCAAGTCGACCTCCCCGAAGTCGGCGCCACCCTGAAGTTGGCGCCCGTGCAGTGGTCCCCCGTGCAGGTCGACCTCCTCGTCGACCAGCTCACCCACTGCTGCAGGTCGGCTGCTCCCCTCACACCCGACCACGAAGTCGGCTCCGCCCAAGCAAGGACGGGGCCAACACCCAACTCCCGTTGACACTATACCGTCCACCGGTCTACACGCACTGCTATTCCTCCACGACATTCTCTCTGACGCTCCCGCTTCACCTACCGCGTCTAACGCATCCAACACCGTCAGTGTGAGCGGTCCTTGTCGCGTGCCTGAAGTTGACAAAGACAAAACACCCTCGGCTGCGAACGAGGGGGCTCCTGAAGATGAACATCAACCGCCACCAGGAACACCTGCAGCTGACACGAGTGAGCATCCTGAGAGCCAGCGTGAAGGGAGCCATGCCTCGCCACCGACAATCATCTCCAGACAGAGCGATGCCATGCCCCTCAATTCGCTCACGTTGAAGCTGCTGCATTTCGTTCGGCGCGTGAATGGCGGTATGGGAATGTCGGAGGTTGACATCAATGGCCTGATTCAGCTCGTGGTAGAGCCCGGCCTTGCGCCTTGTGACCTCTGAGCTCCGGAACTGCAAGGATCTGGAGCGGTTCAAGATGGAGCGCTTGGCAAGGCTCAATCGCGGATGGTCGGTGGCGACCTTCGAGATTGACGGTCATCCGCCACAGCGCCTGCTCTTCTAGAACTCAGCTTAGGTAAGCAGACTCTGAATCCTTGGCAGCGAAATGCCGATGCGGCAACCATGTGGTGCTTGCCGTAAGTTATCTTCGTTATCCTTGTATTAACCCTAGCCCCACCTTCAACGCCAATAACCATGCCTCTCTTCTCTCCTGACTTCGCCACTTTACACCAGGCATTCGCTGAAATGTTTGGGCATCCCAACAACGCGCCCGGCTTCAAGCTCAAGGCGCGTATCGATGAGTACCCTGACATAGGCCACTGTCGCTATACCACGCAGGAAACAGGAACGTGGTGGAATGATGCTCAGATATGGAAATACCCTGTTGCCACCCAGAACCTGATCCATGCTCATGCCTCCATTACTGCGCTGATGTGTCTGGAGCATCATGAGTGTGTCATGATCGTTGCACATGCTATGAAGGTGGCTTAATCCGCCAAGCGACAAGTTACCATAGTGGTGTTTGACCGTGTGTCTGTTGCCGCCTTGTCGTGCATTGCAGGAACATTTCACATGGACCGAAGTCCTGGGGGGAATCATCCTATATTTGGATATGACGCACATGAGCAACAACGGCCAGAAGAAGGTGTGGCCGCTCATGATGACGCTTGCCAACATCTCCCTACCCAAGAGATGGGGGATAGCCGGGCACACGCTACTTGCACTCCTTCCTATCCCCCCTTCTGCAATGTCTGCCGTAGAGAAGGTGATGCTCTTCCAGCGATGCGTCATCACCGTGCTGCAACCGCTTCTTAATGGCATGGTACGGTCTGTACTCGGTTTGCATCTTGCTATATTGTCACCCAATCACCTGCATGGTATGCAAAGCGTCTCTGTATATAGCAGTCCCCTTTGCCCCTCTACGTACATGCACAAAGCCATCCTCCGAATTCCTATTGCCACTCTACCTGTTCCTTGCAGCGGGTTCCGTCTCAGGGACCGTTTCGGTGATTGGCAAACCGTGCGGCCCCTACTGTACGCCTGGGTGTGCAACTACCCGAGAGCGGCAAGATCAGTTGCACACTCTCGCATGGATCGCGGATGCCGTGCAGCATCTGCTATGCTGCAAAGGTGAGGTTACATGCCATGTGCGCGCTTTTTCAATTACATTGTCGTTTGAATGTCCCCTGATAGAACCCACAAACTCACCACCCAAACCTTTGTATCCCATGTCAAAATTAGAAGAAGAAAAGAGGATTGAACTAGCAAGAATGAGGATACAAATAGCAAACCCTAGAAGGGTTGTACTCGCTATAGAGCACCCCACTACAGGCTAGAACAATAAGATAATATTCTGACACACCCCCATAGCCAAAGTGGGGTGTAATCAGCAGAGCAGGCAAAGCAAAACAAGCTCAGGGTGGATCACAATGTCACCACACATTCTGAGCACAAGTTCAAGAAGAAATAGTTTAGAGTTTACAATTATAAGCAAAGCTAGTGGTAGTCACAACGGGCAAGTGAGGAGGAGGAGGGAGAGTGAGGGGAGAGGAGACAGGAGGCGACGGCTGAAGCTGCAGACACACGGGCAACAGGAGGCAGACTGGCACAGCGGCTACCGGACAGCGCCCGGACTACAGGAGTAACAGGCCCCGCGGCTCAAATAGCGGCGGACGGGCAACGGACCCACGGGCGGCTGGCACAGCTGGCTACGACTGGGCTACCGGGACAGCGCCCCGGACTACAGGTGCTGCTGACGACAAACTGGCAACCTCCGCTCATCCTCCCGCACACAGTCCCACCCCCCTGATACACACCCACTGCTACACCACTAGCTCTACTCCCACACACCCCCCTTAAACCCTAAACCCAGTCTCCCACACAACCACCCCCCTCAGCGACAACTGCAGCAGTGGGAGACGAAGGAGGAGGAGGAGAAAGGGAGGAAGGCACACCGACCACCCCCATACCCGCCACCCCACAGCTCGCCCCTCCCGTCGTCTGTCGAGGCGACCTGAGGGGGCCGCTTGCGGGCACTACAGGCTAGAACAATAAGATAATATTCTGACATCCCATCCCACACCCCCGTGCTACAGAAGGAGCATCCGGTTGCTATTAAGGCACAGAACACGCCGCACACGCATGAACAGCAGCAATGGATCGTTAACAAAGCGGTTGGGATGACAACTAACCAGGATAACCCGTGCAAAACCTACTCGACCTACCCTGTTGAGGTGAGCGACCTGCTACTTGGGCTACTGTGCAGTCTATGCACTCCTAAACCCCCGGGAATGGTCAGATGTGCTCTGCCCCATTGAAATCACCCCACATGTTGTTTACGTGTGCTGCTCAGGTCTCGCAAATACATTTCTCCTCCATTCCCCACCACAAGTATGTGCTCTGGAAGAGGGATGTCCCATTCACCGCGTGGGGCAATACCTATCTCGTTGTCATGCCTGACATCATGCACCAGGCGGACCTGGGGATCATGAGCCACATTGTGGCTATCGTGCGCAAGATGAAGAAGCGGCATGTGAAGCTAATGGACATGTCTGTGTTTTGGTTTGGCGTGTTGTGAAACGGAATTGATAGTTGGAGTTGATTTCCTTGTTGCCACCGTAACGATAGTTGTCGACGGGTCTGGAGTTGATATCTTTTCCGTAAAAATAGTTATGAATTGTCGGTGAGTTGATGAAGTCTTTGTCCTGTGGTGGTGATTCGATCAGGGGTATCGGCAGGTTCCCATTCTGCTCGTCAGCGTCAGAGACGGACTCCCCGTCTTGTGTGAATGGGTTGTTGTAGCTGGATGACTCAATTTCTCGTCCAGGAGGAGACGGCTAGATGTGACGCGGATGTTTTGAGTTCATTCGCCGTATGCGGTGGTGAGTGCGCATCGCCATGTTGCCGATGACATGGCAAATGTTTTTGTTGTACGGGGGCCTTTGTGGGTCCCCCTGTGCTGAGGGGCACAGGACAGACCAATGGTCCGAAGACAGTTGGTTGGTCTGGCGCGAGTTGTCGGAACTAACAGCGGGGTGGTTGCGTGGTGCGGAATCGTGTCACGGCCCAGATCGGCAGCGATTGGTTGAGTGGCAGAAAGTTTTGCAATTTTTGCTGTAGTATTGGCGAGAGCGCGAGTCGCACAGTCATTGCTGGTCACGGTTGGTGTAGAAGGCGATATGTTTGCAGCGGACAATTTTCTCTTGATTAACATCCATGTCCTACTATTCCTGTAGCAGGGCGGCGCACAGGTTGGCTACTAAGATCGTGCCTTGCTGACAGAGTAGTGCATTACAAGGTTTCTAGTCACGTCCTAGTCCTCAGAGAACGATTTTGATGAACATGTCATCGGCGATCGAGTTCCCTAGTTTTATGAGTGGATCGCGGATGCTGCAGCATCGATTGATGTAGGAATCTGCCTATTTTCCATAAGTCATTATAACTTCCATGAGCTGCTGGAGAACGCGACTTGAGGAGACGAAGTCCTTGGGCTGGTATGTTTTAGTGAGATAGCTCCAAACTGCCATAGCGGGAGTCGGGTCGGTTTTGAACGAGCGTATGCCGAGTTGTTCAGTCGCGACATGTTGTAAAGGAGAACGCTATACCCATGAGCGAATTGTTGTAGTAAAGGGCTTTGGCGCCGTCGCTGTCGCTAACGGGACCGGGGTAGCTTCCGTCGAAGAAGCAGAAAATTTGAGCACTTTGGAGGAGCAGTTCGAGCTTGAAAATTCACGTGTAAAAACCCCGTCCGTTGAACGCGGTGCTCGTCCGAATCTTCGATATGGCCAAAATTTTGTTCTGGTCGTGAGCATGGCTTCATTCGGCCATGAAGAAGTTGGAGTAGGTGAGTTCGACCCAAGGTCGAATGTGGTTGGGGCCGGTTCTTTGTTGGGAGCGGCTGGTTGTGCGGGTTGTTGCGAGGTACCCGGGTTGCCATCCTTCAATTGTTGAATTCCTGACTTCAGAGTGGTGATGCGCTGGATAAGTTGCTCTAGAAGTGCATTATTAACGTTAGTGGCAGCCGCGAAGTTCGCAGTTGGGCTGGAGGAGCTTTGGCAGTGCGAGCGGCGTGGCCACCAGATCATCCAGCCATGTTTCGGCGCGAGCGCATACCGGACGCCACCTTGGATTCAAATTTGAATCAGAGAAGGTGGTGCGAAGAATCCAGGGTGGCTCTCATACCATGTTACAATCTGAAGGAACATATTTATAGGATCGGCTCGAGTTGATCGCACGATGAGTGTAGCAGCGGAAGACCTGCTAGACATCAAATACATATTCTGTCAATAGAGGGAGAATTGGATCTCGACAAAAGTCATAATAATAGTGCGGTACAAGCGCTTATATACGAATACAAGATAATGCGAAATGTTATAGCTGGCCATGTACCCTAAGGGGGTATATTCCTCTTAGGGCTAATCTAGATGCATCAAACACAACCATGCAATTCGGTAACCATACGTGTTTCGATAACCGTTTGAATGTTTTCTCGCGCATTGCACTCTATATTCCTTCTGCTTGTAACTGTCTTCAATAACTGTCTTTGTTGCTCGATTTTCGTCTTTGCTGCAGTCATATTCACATTACGACTTTGTTAGTTCAGAATCTTATTAGTAATTCCATATCGTAACAGGGGGCAGAGTGGTGAGAACTGTCTTGAACGCAGTATGTTGTGTGGCGTGACGTAAGGGAAATATTGTTTCGTTACACTACCCCCCTCCCTAAGGGAGGCCTCTTACGAAAGCGCGGCTATGTCACGGAATTTTCGGTTACGCAGGTACTTGGTGAGGACGGGAGGTTTTCAATTTTGTCGAGGAGGACCCAGCTGTCCTCAGTGGGTGTGCGGTCACTCCAACGGGTAAAACATGCAATGCGTCGTGTGTAAGAAATAGAATGTAGGAATGATTTAGTACTAGGAAGAGTGAGTACAAGTACTAGGAACGACCTAAGGTGTTGTACTGCTTAGAGTATGCTCCACTACAGCCTAGAGATAAGAAATGCAATTTGACACACCCCCATAGGCAAAGTGGGGGATACCAAACACACCGGATGGTCAGAAGACCAGTCAAGCAAGAGAACAAAGCAAAGCAAAGCACAGGATGGATCTCAAGATCACCACGCAGTCTGAGCACAAGCAAGCGCCACAAGGCCACTTCACATGCAGAGTTATAAAGGCACAAGCATTACAGTGATCACAACATAGCAAGAACAAGCATGCAGGTATATAGCATTTGCAGGATCCCAAACCTTAAACCCTCAACTCTGTACAGTTGTGTCAGCCGCCCATCAGTAAACCCCCTGCATGCCGACAAATGTGGTGAAGATACAACTGCCGGGTGAATTTAGCATTGGACCAGTTGAATACGTGTACCCTGATTTCATGCTCTGAACCCTGATGAATCAGAGTGACACGTCGTTGAACAATGAGCAATCAGGGTAGCGTACTTCCGAAAAATGTGCACCCATAATTCAGGGGGGGAAATTGTCAGTAGATCTGCACTGTGGATGCCCGATTGATCCTACGGGGGGTTACAGGCGCGTTTGCCTGGGGGGTTATGGGCGCACTCTGACCCGCTACTTAACAAGCCCTTATATTCCAATGGTCTAGTGGCTGGGATTCTGACATGGTATCAGATGGTTGGGATTCTGACAGCAATTTCTCCCAGATTCAGGGAGGGCTAAAATGAAACGTCAGCCCTAGTGGGGCGTCGCCTTACGAGCTAAGTTTGAGTGCCTGGAAGTAGCTGACATCCGTCCAAGACTACACTAGGAGATTATACGCTCTTGCAGGCCAGGTGGACAATATGAGTAACTCGGGGAGAATGGATAAACGCATCGCAGGCCTCAAGGATGAAATACAGTACGACGTGCAACGCAAGCGTCTGCACAATTTGAACGACACCGTCCAGCTGGCAAAGTCAACGGATGCGCTAATGCAATGGGTGAGAGCAGGTTCTCTGGAGGGCAATCGCTTTCGTGGATCGACTCGGCAGCCCACGATGAACAGCGTGAATGCTCTGAGACGAGCCTTTGGGCCGTTTATGCAACCAGTTGGGTCACCTGAAAGGAGACTGCTCGAAGCTGAATCATTGGAAGAAGGAGAACTGAGAAGGGTCTGGAAAAGTTACGAGTCAATAGTAGACGAATGGGCGCCCGGCAATCATCGTTCACACCGAGTTGTGACACTGATCCATGCAATCAATCGCAATCGGGCCGATAAAGTTGGTGAACCCGTGGATCACTCAGCGTTGGTGATAAGAAGGTTTAACGATTATAAACTACTTTGTTATTTTGTTGACGGCGGGGCTAGTCATAGCCTTATCAGCTTTTCAATAGCAAAAAAAATCAGAGTGAAGCTGGACATTTTTTTGCGCGAGATTGACGCACGACTGGTGGACATGACACCGCTGGTCATTCAGGAAGAAGCGCGAAAAGTCCGAATGAAGTGTGCCGACAATTTCGGGTTCGGCATAATGATGCTCACAACAACATTGGATGGTTGCGATGTGCTGCTGGGACGCGATTGGCTGCAGTATTTCAATATGAAGATTGATTGGACGATGTGAGCGTATACAACACCCTACAAAACATGATGGGTTGTGCTTTCAAAATGGATGTGTCAAAACATAGAGCTATGTCTATTTCACTCTAGGTTGTGTAGGGGTCATCCCTTAGAGAGTACAACCCAATTCTCTCGATACTCTTGTACTCCCTTGTCAGTAGAGCTACACTGTGAGATCCCCGATCGATCCTAGGGGGGATTACAGGCGCGTTTGCCTGGGGGGTTATGGGCGCACTGACCCGCTATTGAAACAAGCCCTTTTATCCCAATGGTCTAGTGGTTGGGATTCTGACATGGTATCAGAGCAGTCTCGAGTTCGAATCTCGGTGTATGCACATGTTGGCCGTTGCCACTATGCTCAGTCCTGGGCCTCCCAGTGTGGGGGGGTGTCAGTAGAGCTACACTGTGAGATCCCCGATCGATCCTAGGGGGGGTTACAGGCGCGTTTGCCTGGGGGGTTATGGGCGCACTGACCCGCTACTAAAACAAGCCCTTTTATCCCAATGGTCTAGTGGTTGGGATTCTGACATCCCTCTCCCTTACCTAATCGCATCCCTCACCTGGCTAGTAATTCTAACATGGTATAAAGAGTACAATGCTCCTTTGGACCGAATTTTTAAAAGGGCCCACCACTACTATTTCGATCTACTGCCCGAGTCGCGCCCCTAGGAGAAACGCGAAATTCGAAACCGTGCTCTAGGCGAGACGGCTCCTTTTTCTGCCCTAGACATGATTTTCCTTCCTAGTCACGTGCGACCCCCCCCTGACCGCGCCCTAGCTGCCAGTACAGCCCGCGTAGGCCCGTTGCGAAGCCCGTACAGCCCGCGCCAGGTCGTCGCGCAGCCCGTACAGCCCACGTCAGGCCCGCACCCAGCTCGTAAAGCCCGCGCCAAGCCCGCACGCAGCCCTTACAGCCCGCGCCTGGCTCGCATGCGGCCCGTGTTACTGCTGCACTCGCTGTTGCTGCTACACTGCTGCGCCTGAACTGCTGCTGCAGTGCTGCTGCCGCCTGTACTGCCTTGCAACTGCTGCTGCTACTTGCTGCAGCTGCGCTTCCTTGCTGCTGCTGCTGCTACTTGCTGCAGCTGCTCCTCCTTGCTACTGCTGCTACAGCTAGCGCTACTCACTGCAGCTGCTACTGACGCTACTCCTGTTACAGCTAGCGCTACTCACTGCTGCTGCTACTGAAGCTAGTGCTGCTACAGCTAGTGCTACTGCTGCTGCTGCTACTACGGCACTTGCTACAGCTGCTAGTGACTGAAGCTACGGCTGCTACAGCTAGTGCTACTGCTGCAGCTCCTACTCCAGCACTTACTACAGCTGCTCCTGACTAAAGCTACTGCTGCTACAGCTAGTACTACTACTGCAGCTCCTACTAGTGCACTAGCTACAACTAGTGCTACTACTGCTCTGCCACTGTGTCCGAGCCGCGCCGCCCAGCCCGAGCTGTCACTGCTGCTGCTACTGCAACTAGTACTGCTAGAGCTAGTTCTACTCGGTCTACTGCTGCTCGGTCTGCTGCTGCTGCCTGAGCCGCCCTGCTACTGCTGCTACTAGAGGGAGAACTGCTGGGAGTGGTGGAGGTGCGGCCTCCCACCCCCACCGAACTGCCCTGCTGCTGTTATGCGGAGATAACTGCTGCAACGGGAGCTAGACTACGGGCTAGGCACGTGTGCTCGTGTGATCTCTGCGTTTGTTCACTTAGTCATTTCCTTGTGTTTACGCTTCTTGCTAGTTCACGGGGAGAATTGGCAAGAGTTTCACTAGGAAAACATGACAACAATGATACAATGAAGTTGGCAATGCAAGACTACATCAGAGCTAGCATTCAGGTCGGCCAACTGCCAGCGCAGCTTGGTCGACCGCGTTCCAGCACGACTTGGTCGACCGCACTCCAGCAAGGCAAGGTCGACGGCGTGCCAACGTTGCAGGTTGACGGCGTGCCAGCATTGCTCACGCAGGACAGTAGTGCACCCGCTTCGCAGGTGCGCGCAGATGATTGGCGTGCAGAGTCTCGTCACCTGCACAGCGCACACACCACGTCAACCTCGAGCTGAGAACTGCCTCTTATCCGCCACAACGACCCCGGGATACCACCACCGAGGTCGGTCTCGCCAACTTTGCCTGGGTGACCATCGCACTCCTCCGCAGCACTTCGTCACCCAGGCAACCTGGTCGACCGGGCAACCACGTCGACCAGCAGCTCCCGTACGTGCCCGTCAACCTCCCAAGTCGACGACCACCTCCATGTCGACCTCACCAGGACGACCACGCCCCTCGGTCGACCTCCTCCAGGTCGACGTCCCTTCTGGTCGACCAAGTCCACGTCGACCAGCACTAAGTCGGCCAGCGCAGTTGTCGGCCGACCACCCACGTCGACCACCCAAAGTCGCCGTCACGAAGTTGACGCCCCGCTACTCGACGCCAGACTGCTCGGCGTCCTGAGTCGAGGTCGACGTTAGCCCCTCCTTCGTCGACCACCAGGTCCAGTCGACCACCCGCAGGTCGACCAGCAGTCCATCAGCTGACCACCGAAGTCGGCTTCCCCAAGTTGACGTCACCAAGTTGACGTCCTCCGCAAGTTGACTCCTAAGTCGACCTCCCCAAAGTTGGCGCCACCCTGAAGTCGGCGCCCGTGCAGTGGTCCCCGTGCAGGTCGACCTCCTCGTCAACCAGCTCGCCCACTACTGCAGGTCGGCTGCTCCCCTCACACCCGACCACGATGTTGGCTCCGCTCAAGCGAGGACGGGGCCACAACACAACTCCCGTTGACACTCCCCTGCCGCGTTCACGCTTGGGCACCCAGCCCACACGGCAGTACAGCTCCGAGAATAGCCCGTCAACGTGCACCCAACACACAGCACGCCGGTCACCGCACCAGCCATGCAAGAGGGCATGGCACCTACTGCTGCACGTTGTTATCGCTGTCGCCCACGTCGGCCAAGCGCACCTGGCCGATTGCGACGGAGCACCGGTTGAAGGCCGGATAGTGCAGTGCCTTCGTCAGGAAGTCGGCTGGCTGCTCAGCGGTCGGGATGTACTGCAACGAGAACTTCCCGCGCTTCACCATGTGCTGCAGCCAGGCCTGTCGCTGCTCTATGTGCTTGAGGTTGCCCATCAACCCCATGCCCTCGGCGACTGTGATAGCCGACTTGTTGTCCACTCGCAGGACTGTCGGCTTCCCGGCATCCAGCTGCCGGAACTCCGCAAGAAGGAAGCGAAGGCGGCGTCCCTCCTTGCCAGCTTCAGTGGCCGCAACGTACTCCGACTCGGTAGACGACAGCGTCGCGCACTTGATGCGCTAGCTCGACCAGGAGACCGCGGCCCCACCGTAGACGAACACGTAGCCACCCGTGCTCGTCCTGTTCTGCTTGTTACCGGCATCATCGGCGTCCACGTAGCCGACCAGCTCCAGCGACTCAGGTCCACCGCCGAACTCCAGGGCGGTGTCGCGTGTGTTGGTGAGGTAGGCGAGGCAGCGGTCGACCTCGCACCAATGCTGGTCGCTCCTCACCGTGAGGCCACTCCCCAGCTTGCTGCAGGCAAAGGCGATGTCCGGCCTCGTCGTTGTCGCCGCGAACTGCAACGAGCCGACCTTCTGCCGGTACTGCTCTTCCTGGCGTTCCTGCGCCTCCTCGTCGTCGAAGGTGAGCTCGGCGTAGGCGTCGACCGAGACCGGAATCTTCGGGGTGCGCCCGGTCTGCTCCTCGTCGATGAAGCGCCTACGCAGCTTGTCGGTGTAGCCCTGCTGGTGCAGCCACAGCTTCCCTGCCGACCTCTCGCGCACGATCTCTAGCCCGAGGTACTTCTGCACCGGCGAGATCTCGCGCAGCTCGAAGGCGGCTTCCAGCAGCTCCTTCAGCTCCTTCAGCATCGCGGCGCTGCTGCTGGCGGCAAGTAGGTCGTCGACGTAGACCAGCACCCAGCAGACCACTCCGTCCTTTCCGACCTTGAAGTAGAGAGCCTCGTCGACCTGGCTCTTCTTCCACCCGGCGCCGACCAGCACATCGTTGAGTGCCAAGTACCACAACAGCGGCGACTGCTTCAGCCCGTACAGGCTCTTCAGCAGCTTGCACACCCGGCCGGATCCGTCGTTGAAGTAGTCCGGCTGGGACATGTACAGCACCCGATCGAGCTTGCTCTGCAGGAAGGCGTTCTTCATGTCGAGCTGCATCAGGTTAAGGTCGAGGACGGCGACGATGCTGAGGAAGATCCTCAGCGTGACGTAGCTGCCCACCGGCGCGAACGTCTCGTCGTAGTCGGCGCCGTACACCTGTGTGAAGCCCTTCACGACCAGCCTCGCCTTCTCGCGCTCGACGGTGTTGTCGACGTGGTACTTCGTCGTCAACACCCACCGGTTCTTCATGACGTTCGCTCCCGGCGAGCGTTCGACCAGCTCCCATGTTCCCATGTTGAGGAGGCTGCGAATCTCCTCCTCCATGGCGGCCTTCACCGCCGGGCCCTTCCAGCTCGCCAATGCCTCCTTCAGCGTCATCGTCGAGATGTCCCAACGGTGCTCGGGGTCGGCTAGCATGTCGGGGTCGAGCTGTGGGAAATCCTCATCCTCCTTGGCATCGTCGTACAGCAGGTCGTCGGCCTCATCGTCCACGTCGTACACCGTGGTGAAGGCAGCGGGGACGAAGAAGTCAGGCGGCCTCCGAAGTCGGCCTGAACGCCGCGGTCGTGGCTGGACCTCCTCGGCGTCCCCTCCATCGTCGCTGTTGTCGCTGCCCTTGGCGTCCTGCTGCTCCTCAGCCGGCGTCCCAGCCGACTTCTCCCCTGTGGTCGGCGTCCCAGCCGACTTCTCCCCTATGGTCGGCTCCCCTGCCGACTGCTCGGTCGCTGACTGCTCCTTGGTCGACGTCACTGCTGCCTGCTCCTTTGTCGGCCGCTGGTCCTTGACCTGCTTCTCGACCTGCTCCTCCCCTGTCGTCGTCGACTGCAATCCCACGTCGACCTGCCGCTCGTCACGTCGGCCACCGGCGATGCACTTGGCCGAAGGCGACGTTCCACTACTTCCCTCATCGCTGGAGGCCGACACCGAGGTCAGCCCACGCAGGTCGGCCACGAGGGGAGGGGCAAGGGTCGGAGGGGGAGGGGTAGGGGGGCGGACGTCCTCGACGTCCTCAATAGCAAGCTCACCGACCTCGGCAAGCAGTGGCAGCGTCGCCGACGAGGTGTCAGAGGGCGGGGTGGGCGACAGGCGGCCGGACACGGACCCGTGCTCCGTCTTCCACTCGGCCAGCAACATCTCCTCGTAGAACACCACGTCCGACGTGGTGACCACCCGGTCGGTGTCGACGTCGAGGAGCTCCCAGCCCTTGCTCGCCGCCGATACGCCAAGGTGCAGGCCCCACCTGGCCTTCGGCTGCAGCTTCCCACCACGCTGTTGCTTGGGGACTAAGAATTGCGCCATGCAGCCCCACACCCGCGCCAGCGACAAGTCGGGCTTCTTCCCGGTCAGCAGCTGGTACGGCGTCGTCCCCGGCGGCAGCGCCGACCTCTCAAAGGAGTTGCGGACCCAGACGGCCTGCCGCAGAGCGAGGTGCCACCAGTGGTGCTGCACGCCCATGTGCAGCAGCATTGTCCGCACCAACTCCACCACCGTCCTCATCTCCCGCTCCGCCATGCCGTTCTGCTGCGGGGTGTATGGGCAGGTCAGGTCGTGGACGATCCCCTTGCCGTTCACGAAGTCGGTGAACTGCTTCCCGAGGAACTCCCCTCCCCGGTCAGAGCGCAGCATCAACACCGACTTCTTCGTCTGCCACTCAGCCACCGCCAGCCACTGCACGAACACCGGCAACGCATCTGACTTCTTGGTGACCGGCTTCACCCACACGTAGCGGGTCTTGCGGTCCTTCAGCAACAAGAAGTACAGGCTGCCATCCTTGGCAGCCACGCGGAACGGCCCGCACAGGTCGATGTGCACGACGGCCAGCACGTCGTCGGCGTCGGAGCCTTGGTCGGGGAAGGTGTGCCGCGCCAGCTTCCCGATGATGCACGAGACACACGGTGAGTCGGCGCCCGTCACCGACTTGAGGTCCAGACCAATGGCGACCTCGTTCTTCGCCGAGCTTCTGATGGTGTCCATGCCGACGTGCGTAAGTCTAGCATGCATCCTGTCCGGCGTCGACTTCGTTTTCGAGACGATCGCCCGCAGGGCCACAACCTCCGTCGTGGGCGACGTCAACGTCGTTGAGCAGGGACGCAGGTCGGTGCACAGGACACGCCCGGAGTACGGCGCCCGACCGAGCACCATTCCGGCTGCAGAGACGAGCATCATTCCGTCTCCGTCCTCCTGCAGCTTCACGCCGTGCTCCTTCAGCTGGCCCGACAACAGCAGGTTGGTCCGCACACCCGGGACATACAGTACGTCAAGGATGAGTACCTGCTTCCCGGCCTCCCCTTGTAGGGCGATGGTGCCCCGGCCGTGGACGTCCTGCAGTGCCCCATTGAAGCCGCGCACATGCCTGATGGCGCCGCTCGGCTGTAAGTCGACGAAGGCTTCCTTTGTCCCCATCTGGTGGTGGGAGCAACCGCTGTCGAGCAGGACCACCGCCGGGTTTGCCTGCACAGCTGTCGCCACCGCGTGGAAGTCCTCTCCGGCCTCCGGCGCTAGCGAGACGGTCGGCTCCACGACGCCGACCAGTGAGCACGACGCCGTCTTGACGTCCCGTGCCTTGCCGCCAACAGGGGAGTCGGCGTCCTTCGCCGAAGTCGACGTCTTGGTCGACTGCTTCTCCTTGCGCGGCTGGTTTCCTCCACGACGAGGACAACGGCTGCCAGACCTCCCACGGCTTCCCTTAGCGTTGTCGTCGTCGGAGTCACTGCGGCTGGGACACTCGAACGAGAGATATGGGGTCGCCGCACAGCCAGCACTCCCAACGTCGACCTCCTCCTCCCCGACCGCTGTCCTTGGTCGACTTCTTCTTGTCGACCTCCTTGGCCGGCTTCTAGCCACTGCTCTCGCCGCCACCAGACTGTCCGCGCTGTCCCGGTCGACCTCCTTGCTTCGCCGGGGCGACGAAGTTGGCCTGCGCCAAGAGTTCATGTGACCGCTCAACCTCCTGCATCGCCTCGTCCTGCAGGATGTACGAGGTCAGGTTGTCCTCGTTGAGCTTCGCCCTCGTGCTCGGCGCCATAGACAGCCGCTTCAGGAGGTTATAGCTACTATAAATTCCCTGCATGACATGGGTGATGTACGACGCCGTGGAGTACTGCGCGCCGGCCATCCTGATAGTGGCGAGAATTCGCCGGGCCCGGTTGCTGTAGTCAGTTGCTGTCTCCTCGTCACCCATACGCAGGTGCGTCAGCTGTCCCTCCAGCTGGGCGATGAACAGGTTGTTGGTGACCTAGTACGTCGACTCAATGAAGTGCCACGCCCGGTGGTCGGCGTCGATGTACTCCCGGCACCACTTCAAGGCGATCTGCACGCCCGGCGAGCAGCACCCCGAGATGACCCGTGAAGGTCAACAGCTGCACGGGGCGAAACTCCGCACGCAGGTCGGGGTGGTGCTCTCCCGGCGTCGCCACGGTCCCTCGGGCGAAGCCAATCAGCCCGGCCATCTCAAGCTGGGGCTCGAAAGCTTCCTTCCAGGTTAGAATGTTGGGTCGACAGACCAGTGGAGGGGTGACCGAGATCCTGTCCGGCGTAAACTTGAAGTAGCCGTAGCTCGACGCAATCCCACCTGCCGTCACCTGGGATGCCGACATCGGCGACAGCCCACTCCGTCGACCTCCAACGTCACCCTGCAAAGAGCCTGCAGCCGCCGACGACTGCATCCCTTGCGCCTGAACGCCGACGACTTCACCGGCGTGTATCACACCTCGCTGCCTCGACGTGCCTCCCGCACTGCTGCCGACCTGACCTCCACCGGCGTTGACGCCCATGTCGACGCCGCCATCGTTGTTCACCGGTCGAGGAGAGGCAGGTCGAGAAGGGGGGTGCTCCGCCGCCCACACGGAGCGGAGTCCGGCTTTGACGATTGCCCAGGGTATCGCCCCATACTCCTGGGCCTCATGGCGTCTCCTCGCATCCTCCAGCCGTCCCTCTAGGGTGTCCATCACCTCGACGTCGCCTACGCGCACGCTAGTGACTGCACGGCTGCCGGTCTACGAACACGATCGGTATGTGCAAAGTCGGCTAGACTGAACTACGTCGCGGTGTTCGGTCCACGCTCACCGCACCATGCGGAGATAACTGCTGCAACGGGAGCTAGACTACGGGCTAGGCACGTGTGCTCGTGTGATCTCTGCGTTCGTTCACTTAGTCATTTCCTTGTGTTTACGCTTCTTGCTAGTTCACGGGGAGAATTGGCAAGAGTTTCACTAGGAAAACATGACAACAATGATACAATGAAGTTGGCAATGCAAGACTACATCAGAGCTAGCATTCAAGTCGGCCAACTGCCAGCGCAGCTTGGTCGACCGCGTTCCAGCACGACTTGGTCGACCGCACTCCAGCAAGGCAAGGTCGACGGCGTGCCAACGTCGCAGGTTGACGGCGTGCCAGCATTGCTCACGCAGGACAGCAGTGCACCCACTTCGCAGGTGCGCGCAGATGATTGGCGTGCAGAGTCTCGTCACTTGCACAGCGCACACACCACGTCAACCTCGAGCTGACGTCTGCCTCTGATCCGCCACGACGACCTCAGGATACCACCACCGAGGTCGGTCTCGCCAACTTCGCCTGGGCGACCGTCGCACTCCTCCGCAGCACTTCGTCACCCAGGTAACCTGGTCGACCGGGCAACCACGTCGACCAGCAGCTCCCGTACGTGCCCGTCGACCTCCGAAGTCGACGACCACCTCCGTGTCAACCTCACCAGGATGACCACGCCCCTCGGTCGACCTCCTCCAGGTCGACGTCCCTTCTGGTCGACCAGCTCCACGTCGACCAGCACTAAGTCGGCCAGCGCAATTGTCGGCCAACCACCCACGTCGGCCACCCGAAGTCGCCGTCACGAAGTTGACGCCCCGCTACTCGACGCCAGACTGCTCGGCGTCCTGAGTCGAGGTCGACGTCGGCCCCTCCTTCGTCGACCACCAGGTCCAGTCGACCACCCGCAGGTCGACCAGCAGTCCATCAGCCGACCACCGAAGTCGGCTTCCCCAAGTTGACGTCACCAAGTTGACGTCCTCCGCAGGTCGACTCCTAAGTCGACCTACCCGAAGTTGGCGCCACCCTGAAGTTGGCGCCCGTGCAGTGGTCCCTGTGCAGGTCGACCTCTTCGTCAACCAGCTTGCCCACTGCTGCAGGTCGGCTGCTCCCCTCACACCCGACCACGATGTCGGCTCCGCTCAAGCGAGGATGGGGCCAACTCACAACTCCCGTTGACATGTTACTACTGCTGCTGCTGCTACTTGTGCTACTGGGAGTGGAGGAGGTGCTGCTGGCAGTGCAGGAGGTGCTGTTGGCGCTGTAGGAGCTGGAGGTGTTGGACCTATTCTTAACAGTCACTGTCTGTAATAGCCACTTCCGCGGCAGTCACTGCGGCGAGGGGTGGACAGTAGCGGGCACTGCTTCTCCCGGACGACCCCACCCCTCTGCAAGCTTTGTGAGTGGGTTATTTAGCGAGGTCGTCCCGGTGGTGGAGGTTATCGTTCTGTTAAGACCGCTGCTCTTGGTGTTAGTGAGTCTGCTGCCACTCCAGGTGTTAGTCAGTCTGCTGCCACTCCAGGTGTTAGTGAGTCTGCTGCCACTCTAGGTGCTAGTGAGTCTACTGCAGCCCTAGGTGCCCGTGAGTCTATCGACGCTCTAGTTGCTAGTGCGTCTACTACCACAGGTCCTGCCTCAGCTGAGGTCTTGCACACTTTCACGCTTGACTCCGGCGCGTTACGTTGCTTCTTCTGTGATTGCACCATAGTCACACCACTCACAGCACCTGTCTCAGTCTCTCTGGTTGACCCCTCTGGGGGCCCAGTGGTTGCAAGAGCCTCCACAGTCGTCCCTTGTCCAGTAGTCCCCTCCGGCTCTTTGTTAGGTCTCCACCTCCCCACGTTCTCGACGAACTTGGTGAGCAACGTTGCCATTCGGGATGTATGGGTTGATACCTTTATTCCTGGAGGGCAGCATGTGGCGATCTGTACGTGCTCCCGGACTGGCCGTCACCTGGCTACGTTCACTAGACAGCCTGGGTCTAGAATATAAACACTGACCACTACGTCTACACAGGTGGCTGAGTCAGGTCAGGTAGCTACGTTGAGTCGAGCGTCTGCGTCAGGGCAATTAGCTGCGTCTTGCTCGTGCCGAGTACTCACCCACGAGACTCAGCGCTGGCACCACCGTCTTGGTCACCCCTCCCTGCAGCGTCTGCGCAGCATGCACTCCCAGCTCCTGGTCACTGGCCTCCCTGAGACCCTACCCCCCCTCCCGCGCTCACTTGCGCCGCCGTGCCTTCCTTGCGTCGAGGGGTGGCAGCGCGCCGCTCCTCACTCCTCCGAGTTTCCTCCGACCACTGCTCCTCTGCAGACTCTTCACATGGACGTGTGGGGCCCGGCCCCCATCGGTGGAACGGACCAGGAGTGCTACTTCCTGCTGGTGGTTGACGACTACACACGCTACACCATAGTCTTCCCCTTGCGGCGCAAGGCGGATGTTAGTGGTGTGTTGGTCCCCTGGATCCGTGCTACTCGTCACCAGCTGCGCGAGCGGTCTCGGCGGGACTTTCCAGTCCTGCGTCTGCACTGTGACAGGGGTGGTGAGTTCTCCTCTGGCGTCCTTGAGACGTTGTGCCAGGATGAGGGCATCGCCCAGTCGTTCACGCTTCCGGCCTCTCCGCAGCAAAATGGGATCGCTGAGCGTCGTATTGGCCTGATCATGGAGGTTGCTCGTACCTCCATGATCCATGCGGCTGCTCCCCATTTCCTGTGGCCGTTTGCGGTCCGATGCGCCGCGCATCAGCTCAACCTCTGGCCCCGTGTCTCTGCTCCAGAGACCTCGCCCACACTCCGTTGGATGGGACAGCCTGGTGATGCATCGTCGTTTCGGGTCTGGGGCGCGCTCTCCATTGTTCGCGATACCAAAGCGAGCAAGCTCTCCCCTCGCACTCTCCGCTGTGTCTTCCTGGGCTTCCCCACCGACGCTCCACCCTGGCAGTTCTACCACCCTGCCTCGCGTTGTGTTCTGTCCTCTCAGGATGTCACCTTTGTCGAGTCGGTCTGTTACTTCCGACTTCACCCGCACGCGTCCCACCCCATCCCTCTCGCACCTCTCTTCCTGGTACCAGTCCCCCCCCGGTAGACCCCCTTCCCCCACAGGGTCCTGCTCCCTCAGGTGTGTCCCAGGTAGACCCACCCCCCTTGGATGAGCCAGTTGAGATCTCTTCTGACTCCTCTGACTCACCTGAGGGGGGTGACGTCGTCACCGACGACACGGCGACCACTCGCCGCACTCCTCGCTTGGAGACCCCCCCATGTTTCCCACCACGGCCATCTTCGCCGCCTCCGCAGCCTGCTGCTGTGGACTCTGGAGCTGAGACTACTGGAGCTGGGGCTGGGGGTGGTGAGTCCGGAGGTGCCCGCTCTCCTCGTCTGGCTACACCCCCCGGGTTCCCACCTCTGCCGTCTTCGCCGCCTCTGCAGCCTGCTGCTGTGGAGAGACTGAGGGTACTAAGCCTGGGGGTGCTAGGACTGAGGGTACTGAGCCTGGGGGTGCTGGGACTGAGGGTACTGAGCCTGGGGGTGCTGGGACTGAGGGTACTGAGCTTGCAAGTGCTGAGACTGAGGGTCCTGCCTTTGGGGGTGCTGCGAGTTCGGGTGCTGACTCTGGGGGTGCTGACTCTGGGGGTGCTGTGAGTCCTTCTAGTGTTGGTGTCGTCGGAGCTCCTGTCGGAGGACCTCGAGCTACTGGTGCTGGAGGTACTGGAGGTACTGCTGGTGCTAGAGGTCCCGGAGGTGCTGCTGGTGCTGGAGGTCCTGGAGGTGCTGGAGGTACTGGAGGTGCTGCTGGTGCTGGAGGTCGGGGAGCTGCAGGTGCTGCTGGTCCTCGTGGAGCTGCTGGTGCTGGAGGTACTGGAGGTGCTGCTGGTGCTGGAGGTCGTGGAGCTGCTAGAGCTGCTGGTGCTGGAGGAGCTGGAGCTGCTGGGGCTGGAGGTGCTAGAGGTCCTGGTGGAGCTACTGGTGCTCTTCGCCACCTTCTCAGTCTTCAGCCAGGTGCTACTGGCTTCCCTGTGGCAGGTACTACTCCTCCGTTGCTGTGTCCACCGGCGGACCAGTCACAGCCGCCGCTGCTAGCACACTCCCCACTGCCTGCTCCTGCTCCTTACACTGCGGTGTCAGAGTCCCTAACTGAGCGTCGAGAGCCTGAGACTCGTGCTTCCACCCCTGAGCGTCGAGAGCCTGAGTCTAGCTTTGACCTTGAGCCTGAGCCTAGAGCTGTTGTCCGTGCTCGTGTTCCTCGTGTTCGTCGTCAGCGTGCTCCGGCTGTCCTCGGCACTCACGATATGACACTCCGTCCTTCCTCTGTTCCTCAGCGTGTTGTCCTACCTTTACCTCCTGCGTCCTCTTTGCCTGACGTTGCTGACCCTCCGTCTGACCTTGCTCGTGCGTCCAGTCCGACTGTTACTCGCCTTCTTACTACGGTTGTGACGGACCCTACGTTCTCGTCTCCTGCTGCGTCTGCCCTAGTAGCTGAGCTCGTTGACTTTGCTGCTGTGTACCGCCTCGACTACCTTGCGAGTCTTGTCTCTGACCCTGTCCCTGCCTGTGCTCCGTCCGTTGGGGGTGAGACTGCTCTTGGCTGCACTGCCCTTGGCTATGACGTTCTTGAGGACAGACAGGAGGAGCTGGAGTGCCTTGAGGGAGACGCGGATGCACTTGACATCCCCACCCCGCGCTCCTACAGGGAGGCGATTTCGGGTGAGTAATCCTCTCAATGGAAGACAGCCATGGACGCAGAGATGGCAGCCTGGAAGTCCACAGGCACCTACGTCGACGAGGTTCCCCCACCTGGGGCGAACATCGTCAGTGGCATGTGGATTTTCAGGGTGAAGCGGCCGCCGGGTTCTCCGCCTGCCTTCAAGGCACGTTACGTTGCTCGAGGCTTCAGTCAGCGTGAGGGGGTCGACTTCTTTCAGACCTTCTCCCCCACCCCGAAGATGACCACTCTTCGGGTGTTGCTATACGTTGTAGCTCAGCGTGACTACGAGCTGCACTCCCTCGACTTCTCGACAGCTTTCTTGCAGGGTAGCCTTCACGAGGCCATCTGGTTGCACCGCCCACAGGGCTTCACTGGGTCGTTTCTTGAGGGTACCCTGTGGAGCCTACGACAACCAGCATACGGCTTGCGTCAGGTGCCCTGCGAGTGGCATGACACACTGAGGACGACACTTGCGGCTCTTAGGTTTGCTCCTTCGACTGCTGACCCGTCGCTGTTTCTACGCACCGACACTACTCTGCCGCCGTTCTACATCCTCGTGTACGTCGACGACTTGGTTTTTGCTACTGCTGACACTGAGGCACTGGCCCTAGTGAAGGCGGAGCTGCAGGAGAGACACACCTGCACTGACCTGGGTGAGGTGCGGAGCTATCTTGGCTTGCAGATCACCCGGGACAGAGCACGGCGCACCATGACCCTAACTCAGTCACACATGGTGCACCAGGTCCTACAGTGCTTCCGCTTCACGTACTCCTCACCACTCCTCTGGCTACCGGCCACTCGCTCTCAGCTCCACCTTCGGACGAGTCCGTAGAGCCGAGTGGTCCGTACCGAGAGCTTGTTGGCTGCCTCATGTACCTGATGACGTGCACACGACCTGACCTCGCGTACCCTCTGTGCCTTCTGGCTCGCTACGTGGCACCCGGTAGACACTGAAAGGTGCACTGCGAAGAGGGTACTGTGTTACTTGTGCAGCACATCAAGCATCGGGCTTGTGCTTGGAGGACGGGGTTCGGTGGTCCTCACAGGACACTCTGACGCTTCTTGGGCCGACGACCAGGCGACTCAGCGTTCGTCACAGGGTTACACCTTCAGTCTTGGCTCTGGCTCTGTCTCGTGGAGGTCCACTCGTTCTTCTTCTGTTCTCGGTTCCAGCTGTGAGGCCGAGATCTACGCTGGGGCCATGGCTGCACAGGAGCTCCGCTGGCTGACCTACCTGCTGACCGACTTGGGGGAGCGGCCTCGTTCTCCTCTGGTTCTGTACGTCGACAACAAGGCAATGCTGGCCTTGTCTCGCGAGCAGAGACTGGAGCACAGAACAAAGCACATTGCTCTGCGCTACTTCCTTGCGCATGAGCTACAGCAGCGTGGTCAGCTGCGCCTTGCTTTCATGGCCTCTCGGGCCAACACTGTTGATGTCTTCACCAAGGCCCTTGGGGCTGGTGATCATCAGCGTTTCTGCACTGCTCTTGGGCTTGTGCCCACTGTACCTCACGTGCTCGTTGCTTGACTTGCTTTTGTTGTACTCTGCTATATATATTTATACCTGCATGTTTACTCTTGCTAGGTTGTGATCAGTGTACTGCCTTGGTATTATAACTCTGCATGTGAACTGGCCTTGTGGCCGCCTGCTTGTGCTCAGATTGTGTGGTGTCCTTGAGATCCACCCTGGGCTTTGTCTTGCTTGTTATCTTGCTTGACTGGTCTTGTGACCAGTGTTAGGTTTGGCTATCCCCTACTTCACCTATGGGGGTGTGTCAAAACATAGAGCTATGTCTATTTCACTCTAGGTTGTGTAGGGGTCATCCCTTAGAGGGTACAACCTGTCAGAATATTATCTTATTGTTCTAGCCTGTAGTGGGGTGCTCTATAGCGAGTACAACCCTTCTAGGGTTTGCTATTTGTATCCCCATTTCTGCTAGTTCAACCCTCTTTCTTTCTTCAAACTTTGTCACAACCCAATTCTCTCGATACTCTTGTACTCCCTCTCCCTTACCTTATCTCATCCCTCACCTAGCTAGTGATTCTTACAGGATGGAGCCATAGCCGGTGACGACACGTCTCAACGTCGTCACAATGAGGCGCGCATACGAGGAGACCAGAGTTATGCCGTACACCTGTACCAGATGGCGGCAAGGGAAAAGATCGCCGACATCGACACGCTCTTGTCAGAAATAGGTTCCTAACTTAGGAGAAGGAACCTTTGGTTTAGGCTAGGCAAGTAAGTATCGAGAGAGTTGCCAAAGCAAAAGGGGGTTTCACTATGGGCTCTAGGGTACAAATATGAAAGAACAAGCATGAGAAGAAAGGTGCACCACCTAACAAGCAAGATAACTACACTAAGTCTACACTACAGGCAGTTATAGAGTACTGTATACAATTACATTCTGACAGCTCTGCGCAGCTATACCTGATAACCCGGCGAGCATTAATTGGAAGGATTCAGAGTTTTCGCGAATGACCTGCCTGATGGCCTGCCACCTCAACGTCTGGAAGATCAGAAGATCCACATGAATCACAGCGCGCAACCAACTGTTTGATCACAACGGTGGTTGAGTCAGTCGGAACTTGTCGAGTTGAGGAGCCATTTGGATTACCTCCTTGCTAAGGGGTTTATCAGGCCAAGCACGTTGCCATTCGCGGCATGTGTGTTATTTACGCCGAAGAAGGACAGAGGCTTGTGTCAGAATCCCGGTCACTAACCACTGGGATAAAAGGGCTTGTTTGTGTAGCGAGTGAGTGCGCCCATAACCTCCCAGGCCAACGTGCCTGTAACCCTTCCCTAGGATCAAGCGGGGATCACCAGTGGACCTCAGACACCCCCCCGCGCTAGGATGCCCGAAGTGCACACACTGGGATTTGAACCCGAGACCTTCGCTCTGATAGCATGTCAGAATCCCATTCACTAACCATTAGGATAAAACGGCTTGTTTGTGTAGCGAGTGAGTGCGCCCATAACCCCCCAGCCCAACGTGCCTGTACCCCTTCCCTAGGATGAATCGGGGATCACCAGTGGACCTGTGACAGCTTGTGCATGTGCATTGTTTATCGCATGCTGAACGGAGTCACTATCAAGTCGCGCTACCTGATTCCGCTAGCGGACGACCTGCCAGATCATCTCTGCAAGGCCTATTACTTCTTGAAGATCAACTTGCAAAGTGGCCACCACCAATTGTTGTGTTCGCTGACAAATGTCCGAAGACGGATTATCGCACACGCTGCAGCAGTTAAGAATGCACAGTAATGTTCTTCGGACTGACAAACGCACCTTCAACGTTCCCGTTGATGATGACCAAGGTGTTTCGAAATCTGCACAATGAAGCAGTCATCTTTTATTTGGAAGACATTACGGTGAAAAGAAAGGCTCGAGAAAACCAACGCATACAACAAAAACCAACTAGTTACTAAGGGTAATAAGTCTGAGTTTCTAAAGCTAGAACGGAATTTTATAGGACACGTGGTGTCAGGAGATGGAGTTAGAATCGACCCATACGAAAGGCCGATGTCATTCTAGAATAGAGTTTCAAATTATATTTGCTAGTTATAAGCAAGGTTTAGTAACAATGTATGGAGTGCAACACATTTGCATGTTAGCTTTGCTACTTGTACTCCTGCATGTTGTTAGTGACGAGAGTCACTCTACAAGGGCAATATCTGGACTACGTAGGAGTCTGCCGAGAGTCACTCTACTACGGGGCTGTACGGGTGATCGTAGCTTTCCTCATGTTCTCTAGCACTTGCACACTTGTGAGTTTCACTAAGAAAGTTCAGAACAATGATACAAAATGGTTTGGTAAAGGTGACTACATCCGAAGCAAGGCAACCTAGCATCCTTGCAAGTTGACCTCGAGCGTAGCACAAGGGCGACTTGCCAACGCCACAAGTAGGCGGCGTGCTAACGCAGCTGGGAGGCGGCATGCGAACACACCAAGATGGCGCCCTGCCAGCCCCGCAATAGACCACCTTGCCAACGATGTAACAAGGTAGCCTACCAGCATTGCTGTCAAAGCCGCCCTCGCTTGGGCGTGTCAGAATGTTATGCTCTAGCCTGTAGTGGGGTGCTCTATAGCGAGTACAACCCTTCTAGGGTTTGCTATTTGTATCCTCATTCCTGCTAGTGAACTCCTCTTTTGCCTAAACTGTTTCTTGCCTAGCTAGGACTTTCCTAGCTATGGCGCCTTCTTCTACACCTTATTCTTACATGGTAGCAGAGCAATATGCTCCTGGCCTGTGGGCCCCACCTCACTGCTTCCGCTGCTACTGCTACTCCCTGTCCGCCGCGCGCCCCGTGGTGCGCGGCGTCGAAATTAGGGTTTTCAGCCCGCCGTGCGCCCCGAGGCGCACGGCGGTTTTCTACCCGCCGTGCGCCCCGAGGCGCGCGGCGGTTTTCTACCCGCCGTGCGCCCCGAGGCGCGCGACGGGTTTCTGCCCCGTCACTCGGTGCGTCGTCTCCAGGAGGCGCTGCGACGGGCGACAGGGACCCGCGCGTCGCCCCCCGTCGCCCGTCTTGGCCTGCGCGCGGCCCGTACAGGCTGCGCGCGGCCCGTACGGGCTACGCCAGGCCCGGGCGCGGCCCGTACAGGCTGCGCCAGGCCCGCGCGCGGCTCGGGCCGCCTGCGCGCGGTTCGGGCGGCTGTGCCATGCCCGTGGGTGGCCCGTTCTTCACTGCCCCTGCACTGCCCGCTGTCCCCCGTGCCTCTGATGGCGCCCCACCCCTGCTACTACTTGTGCTCCTGCATTAGTGTTTGGGGGTGGAGCGTGTGGGGTATGGGGGTGCAGTCTCTCAACGGCGTCCCCTGCTCCTCCTCCTCCTCCGTCTCCCGCTACTGCAGCTGCCGCTCAGGGGGTTGGGTGTGTGGGAGCCGAAGGAGTGGTGCTAGGGGGGTGACGTAGGAGTGGAGCTAGGGGTGAAGCAGGGGGTGTGTGTCAGGGGGGGTGGGATTGTTTGGGGAAGTTGAACGGAGGTTGCCGTCGTGTCGCCAGCAGCACCTGTAGTCCGGGGAGTTGCTCCGGTAGCCCAGTCGCAGCCACCTGTGCCAGTCGCCCGTGGGTCCGTTGCTCGTCTGCCGCTACTTTTAGCCGCGGGGCCAGTTACTCCAGTAGTTCAGAGCGTTGTTCCGGTAGTCGCTGTGCCAGTGTGCCTCCTGTTGCCCGTGTGTCTGCAGCTTCAGTTGTCGCCTCCTATCTCCTCTCCTCTTACAGTCTCGCCTCCTCCTCCTCACTTGCCCTCTGCGATAGCCTCTAGCTTTGCTTACACTTGTGAACTTTAAACTGTTGCTTCTTCAACTTGTGCTCAGAATGTGTGGTGACATTGTGATCCACCCTGAGCTTCTCCTGCTTTGCTTGCTCTGCTGATTACACCCCACTTTGGCTATGGGGGTGTGTCAGAATGTTATGCTCTAGCCTGTAGTGGGGTGCTCTATAGCGAGTACAACCCTTCTAGGGTTTGCTATTTGTATCCTCAATCCTGCTTGTGAACTCCTCTTTTGCCTAAACTGTTTCTTGCCTAGCTAGGACTTTCCTAGCTATGGCGCCTTCTTCTACACCTTATTCTTACAAGGCGCAGCCGATCTCGCCGTCGACGGGAAGTTCTCGACGGATTGGTTGAAGAAGTAGGCTTCTGCAGTTTGACAGAAGTTGCGGTCGAGCAGGCTCTGCTCGACGGAATCTGGTCGACGAGCTCTGCGCGACGAGCTGTGGTCGACGATCTCTGCGCGACGAACTTCCGTCGAGGAACTCTGGTCGAGGAACTCTGGTCGAGGAGTTCGGATCGAAGAACTCTGGTCGAAGAGTTCTGATCGAAGTTCTACCTGCGGAACGGCGTCACGTGGTCGACGGTGCGCACCTGGCAAAACCGACGACACGTTTTCTACCTGGCACCTGCGCAATGTGCTTGACGGTGAAACCGCCAACCTGCACCTACTTGGTAGGTGCGCACATCTGCGCAGATAGACAACCTGCGACTGCAGATATTTACCTGCAACTGCAGATAGTCACCTGCGACTGCAGTGCTTGCAGACTGCGCGAAGTGCAACATTGGCAGATCACTCTGGTGCAACGTTGGCAAGCCGCTCTTCTGCTGCGCTGGCAGAGTTCGCTCTTGCTAGGAGTTGAATGCCCTTCTAGTCCTTTTGTTCTGCATGCCTCGATTATACTCTCAACTTTTCATTGCAAGTTGTTCTTTTCATCTTCGTTAGTGGAAACTCTTGCAAACTTTCTCTATGAACACAGCAAGTAGTAAGAAGGTTAGAACAACGCTACGATCACCCGCACAACTCCGTGCCCTCCACCATAGTCCAGTCCCGTTGTGTAGTCTCTCTCCGCATGGTGCGGTGAGCGCGGATTGAACACGCGACCTTCAGATAGCCGACTTCCGCGTTCATTACCTAAGTTTTTGCTAGGCTGGCATCCGTCTTAGTCGCCATGGTCGACCATGAAGTCGAAGCATGTGTAGAAGATACCCTACAGGCGAGAGAGGCTGGTGTTCGGGCACGCCACAAGGCTGGCGGGTACGGCGAGGTGGACTTGGAGATTATGCTCCTTGGAACTCGTGCGCAGTGGGCGCGTGAGCATCCCCCCCCCCCCCCCCGTGCAAAAGCGGACGACGCGTCCGCCTCTCCCCAACCCGTGCACAGCGAAGGTGACGGCGGAAATGTTGTTGGCGGTGGAAGCACAAGGACTCGCAGAGTGATATGGCCCGCCGACGTCCGCGTTGGCGGAGTGCAGGCGCAAGTGCTGCGATCGTCTCCGACTGGAGGCAGCTCGAACGGCAACATCGATGGGCGACGTCACTCTCCTCTACGGAGTGGAATCTGACCGACTTCGGCGACTCATGCGTCGGCTGGACGAGACGGAGGCATCGCGCCGGCGTACGGATATTTTAAATTTTCGCCGGACAAGATCGCTGTGCCGAAGCTGCTGGAAGGTCGCCACGACTTGATCACGTGGATTGAATCCATTGAGCCTCAGCTGGAGATCGCCGGATTGAAGAAGTTCGTCGACGGAACTGTTCTGGCGCCGGACGAGGAGGAAGTGGAGCCCTGGTCGGACTTTCGCGCTGCTCATCTTCTGACATTTATGGTCATTTCGAGGTGTTGCTCGCCTCTGGTGCAGGTCGCATTGAAATCGTGCAGACTTCGGGTGGATGGTGGCTACCAAGCATGGCAGTACATCATGCGCACCTACAAAGCAACAGACGACTTCTACATCAGTCAACTGGAGAAGAAGTTGACCAACATTCGGATGGGGGAGCCAGAATCGGCGGCCGAGTACTGCGATCGGGCGCGGCGAGTCTTGGCTGATCTGCGGATGGCCGGCGTCGATTACTCGATGGCGTCGTACGTCACCCATGTCATCAGCGGCCTCCCTTTGGGCTACAATTTGATGCGCCGGATGCTGACGATTCCCGGCACGCGCGAGACTCTGAACGAGGATTCGCTTTCGAGCCACAACATCTAGGACGAGTTCATGCAGGAGTCTGAGCCACTTGCTGAACTGCTTCCGCAGGCCAACTACGTTGCCCCGGCGAAGCAGGGACGCCAACAGGGGCAGCGTGGGAAGTCTGCCGGAGGCGGTGGTGGGAAGTCATCAAACGCGAAATCGACGGAGGGCGCCGACCGCGGGAAGTCGGCGAAAGGTGGAGATCGCGGCAGCAGTGGCTCACGTCGAGAAGGCCGCCGTTGCTACATCTGCGATGCTCCCGACCACCTCTCGTTCGACTGCCTCAACCGAGACGAGTCTGACGACGACCGGGACGCCAACCGCAAAAATTCTGATGGTGGACGTTGTCGTCGAGACAACCAGCCGCGCAAGGAGAAGCAACCATCGAAGACGTCTTCGCCGAAGGATGCAGAATCCTCTGGCGGCAATGCTCGTGGCGAGGAGGCTTCGTGCTCGATGATCAGCGTGGTGGAGCCAACGATCTCGCTAGCGCTGGAGGCTGGCGAAGACTTCAAGGCGGTCGTTGCTGCTGTGCAGGCCAATCCGACCATTGTGCTGCTCGACCGCAGCTGCTCCCACCATCTGATGGGGACGAAGGAGGCCTTCGTCGACATGCAGCCGAGCGGCGATGTACGCCACGTCCGCGGCTTCAACAGGGCACTTCAACGGGTCTAAGGCAGAGGCACTGTTGCTCTGCAAGGGGAGGTCGGGAAGCAAGTCCTCGTCCCCGACGTACTCTACGTTCCGGGTGTGCACGCAAACTTGGTATCAGCTAGCCAGCTTAAGGAGAACAGCGTGAAGCTGCAGGACGACGACGGAGAGATGCTGCTGGTGTCTTCTGCTGAGGATGTCCTTGGTCGAGCACGCTACTCCGGCAGAGTACTCTGCACCGACCTGCGCCCCAGCTCGGTGAAGTCTACGACGACTTCGACGGAGGTTGTGGCTCTGCGGACGATCGCGTCTGCGACGAAGTTGACCCCGGGCATGATGCACATACGGCTTGAGCACGTCGGTGTCGACACGATTAAGAGCTTAGCAAAGCATGAGGTCGCTGCTAGTCTGGACATCAAGAAGTCGACCGCAGATGATCTGCCGTGTGCCTCCTGCGTCGGCAGCAAACTTGCACGGCACACCTTTCCCGACCAAGGATCGGACGCCGAGAATGCACTTGATGTGGTGCACATCGATCTCTGCGGGCCGTTTCGAGTGGCCGCCAAAGATGGCAGCCTCTACTTTCTTCTGTTGAAGGATAGGAAGACTCGCTACGTGTGGGTGAGGCCGATTGCAAAGAAGAGCGACGTGCTGGCCGTCTTCGAAAAGTGGCTGAAGGAGGTAGAGCGGCAGATGTCGAAGACGGTGAAGAAGCTGCGTTCTGACCGCGGAGGGGAGTTCCTCGGTCGTGCCTTCACCGACCTCGTCGAGGACAAGGGAATCCTCCACAATCTGACGTCCCCCTACACTCCGCAGCAGAACGGGATGGCCAAGCGGGAGATGCGCACGGTGGTCGAGGCCATGCGTACGATGCTTCTGCACATGGGCGTGAAGCATCATTGGTGGCACCTCGCTCTGCGCCAGGCCGTCCGGGTGCGCAACTGCCTCGAACGTGCTTCTCTACCAAAGGGGACGACACCGCACGAGCTGCTGTTTGAGAAGAAGCCGAATCTGACACAGGCGCGCGTGTGGGGCTGCATGGTGCAGTTCATGGTTCCCGAGCAGCAGCGCGGCGGGAAGCTGGCGCCGAAGGCTCGTTGGGGTCTTCACCTCGGAGTGTCGCTGGAGAGCAAGGGCTGGGAGGTGCTCGATGGAGAAGTGGAAGGTGGAGTACGAGCCAGTGTTGACGAGGACATTGTCTGCCCCACCGCCCGATTCCTCCTCGGAGCTGCCTCCTCTGCTCGCCGTCGTCGACGAGCCTGATGATGAGGACGTAGTGGAAGTCCCGCTCCCTCCTCCTGTTGTGCCCTCGTCGGCCGCCGGCGATGAGGGGAGACTTGGTGCGTCGCCTGCGGCGCCAACCGATTTCATCCCCGGTGGCCAACGTGACAACGAGAAGGTCAGCGACGGGAAGCGGTAGACGACAGGGGAGCTGTCGGCGTCGAAGCCGACTGCAGAGAAGCTGCTGGCAGAGGCGCCGAAGCAGACTACAGAGGAGCCATCAGCACAGGCGCCAACTTCAGGGGAGCCGATGGCAGAGAAGGCGATCCTTGGGGAGCTGCCGACAGAGGAGCAGTTCGACGATGATTCGTCGAGCGACGACGTTGTGGAAGTCGTCGTTGCGGCCGGTGGCGGAGAAGGGGAGCAGTCCGGTAGCGGAGAAGAGGAGTCCGAAGACAACGACGTGGTAGAGGTCGTGGTCGAAAAGGAGAAACCGCACCGGTCTGCCCGCTTCAACATCGGCAAGCCGCCGGAGAAGCTGAGCTTCCACGCTTGTCTGCCGCCGACGGCTTACAGCACTCTGCTTGACGACGCAGAGGACAACGTTGATCTGCCCGAGCTCGACCCCGACATGCATGCCGACCCAGAGCATCGTTGGGACATCGCCAACATGGAACAGTGAAGGAGGCGTTGGCGAGCTAGAAAGGCAAGGCGGTGAAGGCTGCTATGGACGAGGAGATCAAGAGTCTCATCTCCAACGGAACGTGGGAGCTGGTCGAGCGTCCGCGTGGTGTCAACGTGATGAAGAATCGTTGGGTACTCACGACGAAGTACCACGTCGACAACACGGTCGCCCGCGAGAAGGCGCGTTAGGTGGTGAAAGGTTTCACACAGGTTTACGGTGCAAATTACGACGAGACGTACGCGCCGGTAGGGAGCTACGTAACTATGCAGATCTTCCTCAGCATCGTAGAAGTCCTCGACCTGCATCTGATGCAGCTGGACATGAAAAACGCATTTCTGCAGAGCAAGCTGGATCGCGTCCTCTACATGTACCAGCCTGACTACTTCAACGACGGAACTGCTCCCATTTGCAAGCTGCTGAAGAGCTTGTACGGACTGAAGCAGAGCCCGCTGCTGTGGTACTCCGCGCTCGACGCGGTGCTCATCGGCGCTGGTTGGAGCAAGAGCCAGGTAGACGAGGCTCTCTACTTCAAGGTCGTTGACGACGAAGTGGCGTGCTGGGTGCTCGTCTACGTCGACGACCTGCTCGCTGCAAGCAGCACCACTGCGATGCTGAAGGAGCTGAAAGAGCTGTTGGAGGCCGCCTTCGAGCTGCGCGAGATCAGCCCGGTCGAGAAGTATCTCGGGCTGGAAATCGTGCGCGACCGTCCTGCGCGGAAGCTGTGGCTTCACCAGCAAGTCTACGTCGACAAGCTGCGTCGGCGTTTCATCGACGAGGAGCAGACCGGGCGAGTGCCGAAGACGCCGGTCTCCGTTGACGCCTACGTAGAACTGGTGTTCGACGACGAGTAGTTTCAGCCGCGCGAGGAAGCAGAGTACCCACAGAAGGTTGGCTCACTGCAGTTCGCGGCCACCACGACGAGGCCCGACATTACCTTCGCCTGCAGCAAGCTCGGATTCGGCCTGACAGTGCGGAGCGACAACCATTGGCGTAAGGTTGATCGCTATCTGCACTACCTCGCTGAAACTCGTGACGCTGCTCTGGAGTTCGGCGGCGGACTAGAGTCGTTGTGTCTGGTCACCTATACAGACGCCGACGATGCTGGCGACAAGCAGAATCGGACGAGCACGGGCGGCTACGTTTTCATCTTCAGAGGAGCCGCAGTCTCTTGGTCGAGCCAGCGCATCAAGTGCGCGATGCTTTCCACGACTGAATCAGAGTACGTCGCGGCCACCGAAGCCGGCAAGGAGGCTCGCCATCTGCGCTTCCTCCTTGCAGAATTCTGGCTGCTCAACCCAAGGAAGCCGACTGTTCTGCACGTGGACAACCAGTCGGCAATCACTGTCGCAGAGGGCTTGGGGCTCAAGGGCAACCTCAAGCACATGGTGCGACGCTACGCATGGCTGCAGCAGATGGTGAAGCGCGGGAAGATTGCTCTGTAGTACATCTCGACCACCGAGCAGCCGGCAGATTTTCTGACGACGGCGCTGCATTTTCCGGCTTTCAACCGGTGCTCTGTCGCAATCGGCCAAGTGCGTCTGGGCGACGTGGGCGATGGGGATGACGAGGTGCAGCACTAGGTGCCGTGCCCTTCTACACGGCTGGTGCGGTGATCTACGTGCTATGTGTTGGGTGCACGTAGAAGGAATTTTCTCCTTGTATTCTTTCCCTCTGGGTTCTAGGTGGACCTTGTGTGTGGGTGCCCAAGCGTGAGCTGGGCAGGGGAGTGTCGAATGTAAGAACATATAGCTTATACATTTGTGTAGGCTGTAGTGGGGTAGCCCATATGGGGTACAACCGAATTAGGGTTAGTACTTGTACCCAACTCTTTCATAGTTGAATCATTGTCGTTTCAATTTTCACATGGTATCGAGCAGGTTCCCTCGTGGGAACTGTTCCTAAGGCCCTACTACAGCTTCCGCTGCTACTCGATCTGTCGCACGCCCCGCGGCGTGCGACCTATTTTGGCGCGCGCCCCGAGGCGCGCGACCCCGCCTCTCTCGTCGCGGCCTCGCCCCTTGTCGCGGCCCCGCCCTACGTCGCGGCCCCGCCCCTAGTCGCGGCCCCGCCACCTCTCGTCGCGGCCCCGCCATCTCTCGTCGCAGCCCCGCCACTCTCGTCGCGGCCCCACCCTTTGTTGCGGCCCCTGCCGCCCTTCATCGCGGCCCCTGCCGCCCTTCGTCGCGGCCCCTGCCGCCCTTCGTCGCCTGCCCCTACGGCCCTGGCTCCACCTTTGCCGGCCCCAGCGCCGCCTTTGCTGGCCCCGTCGCCGCTCCACCCGGCCCCGCCGCCGTCCCCAGGAGGCCCCGCCGTCACCACCGAGCCGCCGGCGCCGCCGAGCTAGTCCCGAGCCGCCCGAGCCGCCCGAGCCGCCCGAGCCGCCCGAGCCACCCGAGCCGCCCGAGCCGCAGCACCACCTCAGCCGCCCGAGCCGCAGCGCCACCTAAGCCGCCCGAGCCGCCGGGTCGCCGAGCCGCCGAGCTGCAGTTGCTGCCGAGCAGCCGTACCGCCGAGCTGCCGAGCCGCCCAAGTCGCCCGAGCAGCCGAGCCGCCCGAGTCGCCCGAGCCGCCTAGCCGCAGTTGCTGCAGTGCTGCCGTGCCGCCGAGTCGCCGAGTCGCCGATTCGTCGAGCCTGCTCTTCCCACCACTGGTGAGCCCCTGCCTTACTAGCGCGCTGCCTGCTGCTTGCTTGGCTGCCTGCCTTACTGCTGCTACTCCCGCTCCTGCTTCTACTGGCGGCGGCCAGATGCAGCTCCAGCGATGCCCACGCGCGTCTCTCACGCCCCAGCAGCTTTGTAAGTGGTACGCTCAGAGTAGAGGGTCTCTCAGTTCTGTTCGCTGCTCTTACGTGATTCGCACTGGTGCTCGGACTGGTCAGCCTTGTGGGACGCCTAGTCACACACCGTCCCGCTGCTTCGCTCGTCTGAGCGACGCCTAGCGTACCGAGTTTGGCGACGAGGCTGAGCTCCCCGACTGGGTGGAGTTGCTTAGGCAGAGGGAAGATATATTTGCTTTTGACTATGATGCTATTCTCACTGCCATGTATGCATTGCCTACTAGTGCTGACCGTGCCGGTCGCCTGTGCGTACCGCCTGACCCGGGTATAGAGCCTGCTGCTCTAGCTGCTGGTGCGGCTGCTGCTCTAGGTGCTAGTGAGTCTGCTTCCTCAGGTGCGGGTGAGTCTGCTCTCTCAGGTACCGCGTCGGCTCCGGCCTCTCACACCTTCACCCTTGACTCGGGGGCTTCCCGCTCCTTCTTTCGAGACTGCACCACACTCACGCTGCTTGGTCGGCCAGTTGCACTCTCTCTGGCAGACCCCTCTGGGGGCCCTGTCCTTGCTCACTTCTCCACTATCCTCCCGTGTCCGGCGGCCCCCTCTGGCACCCTGTCTGGTCTTAACCTCCCCTCGTTCTCTACGAACTTGGTGAGTGGTGCTGACCTGCAGGATGCGGGGGTTCACCAGTTCACTCCTGCGAGTCAGCGGGTGACCCACTACACAGACGCTCGGACAGGCCGACACCTGGCCACGTTTACTCGTCGGCCGGGGTCGAGCCTGTACACACTGACCACTGCATCTCCTCCAGTTGCTGAGCCTGGTAGGGTAGCTGCGTCGGGTCAGGTGTTTGCTGCAGCGTCCAGGTCTGGTCCTGAGTCTGCCCCCTGTTCGTGTCGTCTCCTCTCTCACGAGACTCTCCTCTGGCACCACCGCCTTGGTCACCCCTCTCTGCTTCGGCTCAGAGGCATGGCCTCTCGTCTTCTTGTTTCTGGTCTCCCCCGGTCCCTCCCTCCCCTTCCTCAGGGCCCTGGCCCTACCTGTGTCCCCTGTGTCGAGGGGCGCCAGCATGCTGCCCCTCACTCCTCCCAGTTTCCTCCGACAGAGGCCCCGTTGTAGACGCTTCACATGGACGTGTGGGGCCCAGCCTGCGTCCGTGGACAGGGTCACGAGCGCTACTTCCTGCTAGTTATTGACGACTACTCGCGTTACACCGCAGTCTTCCCCTTGCGCAGCAAGGGTGATGTCACTGAGGTGCTGATCGACTGGATCCGCGCAGCTCGTCTCCAGCTCAGGCAGAGCTTTGGCTCGGACTTTCCTGTTCTGCGTCTGCACTCGGACAGAGGCGGAGAGTTTTCCTCTGGCCTTCTGAGAGCCTACTATCGCGCACGGGGCATCCGTCCGACCTTCACGCTTCCAGACTCTCCGCAGCAAAATGGGATTGCTGAGCGCCGCATTGGCATGGTCATGGACGTCGCTCGTACGTCTATGATGCATGCGGCTGCCCCCCATTTTCTGTGGCCGTTTGCGGTCAGGTACGCGGCGCATCAGATCAACCTTCACCCCAGGGTCTCTAGGCCGGAGACCTCCCCAACCTTGCTGTGGACGGGGAAGGTTGGCGATGCGTCGGCGTTCCGGGTCTGGGGATCTCGGGCGTTTGTCCGCGACTTGTCTGCGGACAAGCTGTCCCCTCGTGCTGCTCCTTGCGTCTTCCTTGGCTTCCCCCCTGACGCGCCTAGGTGGCAGTTCTACCACCCCACCTCTCGCCGTGTTCTGTCCTCCCAAGACGTCACGTTTGACGAGTCGGTCCCCTACTACCACCTCTTCCCCTACCCCACTCCGTCCCTCCCCCTGCCCCCGCTCTTCCTTGTACCAGGTCCCCCCCAGGTAGACCCCCTCCCCCCTCAGGGTCCTGCCCCTTCAGGTGTGTCCCAGGTAGCCGCAGTCGAGCTTGTCGAGGTCACCGGTGACTCTGGTGCTGCTGAGGGTGCTGAGCCTGGGGGTGCTGAGCCTGGGGGTGCTGAGCCTGGGGGTGCTACGCCTGGGGGTGCTTTGCCTGGGGGTGTAGGGCCTGGGGGTGCTGAGCCTGGAGGTGCTTCGCCTCGAGGTTCTCCGGGTGCTTCGTCTCGCCGGGAGCCACTCTCTCCACAGGAGCTGCGCGAGTGGTTTGCCCGGCGCTAGAGCCGTGCTTCTGGTGCTGGAGGTTCTTCGGCTACTGGGGGTGCTGAGCCTAGGGGTGCTGAGCCTGGGGGTGCTGAGCCTGGGGGTGCTACGCCTAGGGGTGCTGAGCCTGGGGGTGCTGAGCCTGGGGGTGCTGAGCCTGGGGGTGCTGAGCCTGGAGGTGCTCCGCCTGGAGGTTCTCCGGGTGCTTCGTCTCGCCGGGAGCCACTCTCTCCACAGGAGCTGCGCGAGTGGTTTGCCCGGCGCTGGAGCCGTGCTGTTGGTGCTAGAGGTTCGTCGGCTACTGAGGGTGCTGCTGTCTCGGGTCCCGGAGGTGCTCGTCCTGGGAGTACTGGAGCTGCTGGGCCTGCAGGTTCGACTGGAGCTGGTGCTGCTGAGGGTGTTGGCGCTGAGACTACCACTGGCGGTCCTGTTGGGGGTGCTCCTGGTGCTGCTAGAGGTTCTAGAGCTCCTGGAGGTGCTGCTGGAGCGGGTGCTCCTGCTGGAGGTACAGGTGCTGTCCTTGCTGTTTCTGACGTCGCCACGCGGCCTCGACCGTACTTCGTTCCACTCCTGCAGCAGGTTCTTGGTCTTCCACCTTCTACTGGTCCTCCTCCTCCCTTAGAGTGTCCTCAGCCTGTCCCGTCACAGTTACAGTTGCAGCCTACCTCCCCTTTTCCTGCTCCTTCTCCCTACACTGGTCCTACTGGGGGTCTTGCAGAGCGTCGTGAGCCTGCGTCTCGCCCTACGTCGCCTGTCCGTGCTGCTTGCGCTAGTGGTCGTGGTTCACGTCCGCATCCTCCTCCTGTCCCTGGCACGCACAGGATGTCTCTGCGTCCGTCCACTGCTCCTCTACGTGCCCCTTTGCCTTCTCCTCTTGAGTCTTCTCTTCCTGCTCTTGCGGACCCGGAGTTGGACTCTCTTCGTGCTGCCAGTCCGATTGTCACGCGTCTCCTGGCTACTGTCGTCACTGACCCTTCTTTTGAGCCCGCTGCTGCGTCTGCCCTAGTTGCTGAGCTCTTCGACTTTGCTGCTTGCTGTCGCCTAGACTACGCTGCTAGTCTTGTCGCTGAGTCTGAGTCTGTCTGTCCTTCGTCCGTCGGGGTTGAGTGTGCCCTTGGCACAGACGTCCTTGAGGACAGGCAGGAGGAGTTCCAGTGTCTGGCAGCTGCTTCACCTCATCTCGTGTCCGTACTGCTTACCCTTGAGGGAGACCCGGATGCACTTGACATCCTGACTCCGCGCTCTTACGCGGAGGCGATAGAGGGTCCCTACTCCTCTCAGTGGCAGGCAGCTTTGGATGCAGAGATGGCTTCCTGGAAGTCCACAGGCACCTAAGTTGACGCTGTCCCCCCTCCTGGGGCGAACATTGTCAGTGGCATGTGGATTTTCAGGGTGAAGCGGCCGCCGGGTTCTCCGCCTGTCTTCAAGGCGCGTTACGTGGCTCGTAGCTTTAGTGAGCGGCAGGGAGTTGACTACTTTCAGACCTTCTCCCCCACCCCGAAGATGACCACTCTTCGGGTACTGCTGCACGTTGCTGCTCACCGTGACTACAAGCTGCACTCTCTCGACTTCAGCACTGCTTTCTTGCAGGGCAACCTGCACGAGGAGATCTGGCTGCGCCGCCCACCTGGCTTCACTGGGTCTTTCTCTCCTGGTACCCAGTGGAGTCTCCGGCGTCCAGTCTACGGTCTCCGCCAGGCGCCACGTGAGTGGCACGACACACTGAGGACTACGCTTGCGGCTCTTGGGTTTGCTCCTTCTACTACCGACCCGTCGCTGTTTCTGCGCACCGACACCTCTCTACCGCCGTTCTACATCCTCGTGTACGTCGACGACTTGGTCTTTGCCACAGCTGACACTGCTGGACTCGCCTACGTGAAGTTCGAGCTGCAGAAGCGACACACGTGCACAGACCTGGGTGAACTGCGCAGCTACCTTGGCTTGCAGATCACCCGGGACAGAGCACGCCGCACCAATACCCTGACTCAGTCACACATGGTGCAACAGGTCCTTCAGCGCTTCGGCTTCACGTACTCCTCGCCTCAGGCCACTCCTCTGCCTACTCGCCACTCACTCTCAGCTCTGCCTTCGGATGAGTCCGTAGAGTCTGTTAGAGACTAAGGATCGAGTCTGTGAAGATTAGGAGCCTAAATTTCTCAAAATCGTTGGCTTGAAATTCTGGACAGAAACCGCGACTTCACAAGAAACGTTGTCGACGAAACGTGCACTGTTAGAATCGTCTCAAACTCAAGTATGTTATAGCCCTTGTTTGTGGCTATCATTCCCAATTTGAATCGTATCAAAAGGTGGAGTACATCTCGAGTTATGCGTCTAGGCGCACCAGGGGGTATGCTGCCACATAGAAATTAAATTCACTCACAATAGTTTCACAAGTTCACAAGAGTTGCACACAAGAGAGTTAGAGTAGCACTAAACCAGGTAGGAGGAAAAAGGAGGACGAGAGGGAAGGTCCCAAGGAGTCCCCAACCAAAGAAAACTCCATGCCACACAATTCCCTTCCCCATAGGCAACCCAACTTTGACCTTTGTCACTATCCCAACCTCCACAATCCACCTCAACCCAACTTGGCCACACTTGCCAACCTGGTTTGGTTTCTCCCAACCAATTGGCAGCAACTACAGTAGTAGTGACGAGTTTCCCAACCCCCAAAAGTCTGTACCCCATATTGAGTCAACCCCACAACTCTCCATGGTCACCACAACCAAATATCAAAAGCATACGAACTCCAACGTTCGTAACTTTCTTGTTCGTGCTCCGATTGAAGTGATTCTTGGTTCGTCGGAAAGCTCTTGAGCAGTGGAGTCACTTCAGATATCTGCTCAAGCCAAATAACATTCAAACACACTCAGAAAATCCAAACCACAGAAAAACACAAATTCTTGCGCACGCTCATTTCACACATGCAACGCACGAATACATGATGGGAGGCAGACAGACGTGAATGCAAATGATAGAATCACATAACAAACTCCCCCTCTGGCTGCCAACCATTATCCCACATGCCATAGCTCAAGCATGCACCCTCAATGCACACTCATCCCAGCAAGCTTCATGCCCTTCCAATGCTCAGGTTCTGCCAGGCGTTTGGTGAGAATGTCAGCTGCCTGCTGCTGGGTCTTCACAATCTCCAGCCGCACCTCCTTGTCCAGGAGCCTCCTTGTCCAATGCCACTTTGGCCTGATGTGCTTTGTCAAGCCATGAAGACAGGCATTCTTCGCAAGCTTCACCGCCGACTCATTGTCACAGAAAATCATAGTCGGCTCCCTGTGACACACTCCGATTTCCTCCAACAAACGCCTCAGCCACACCACCTCCTTTGCCCCATGATGAAGGGCCATGTACTCGGTCTCACACGAGGACAGCCCCACCTCGTTCTGCTTCTTGCTGCGCCAGCTCACTGCACCACCTCCAATGAGGCACATATAGCCTCCAATGCTGGTGCCATCCGCTTTCACCGAGTTGAAGCTAGCGTCAGTGTAGCAGGTCAGGAGCATCTCCCCCTTGCTCAAATCAGCTGCACCCCTCTGCAGCCTCTGCCTCACAGCATTGTACTCCAAACCCACTGATGCCGTTGCACTCACATAGCGGACCAACCTCTTGGCCGCTTCCAGCTGCTCATGACTGGGGCGTGAAACCACACTGGCAAGCCTAGATGTTGCAAAGGCAATGTCAGGCCGTGTGTGGTTAGCCGCATAGTTGAGTGACCCAACCATGGAACGAAAACGTTTCCTGTCACTCTCACCCACCACCTCCTCATCAGCACAGGGCTCCACAGTGAACCCCGAAGGCAGTGGGGTGGCTGGCTTTCCTCCATCTTGCAGCCCATACTTCTCAGCCAGCCCCTCACAATACTTTCTCTGGTGCAACCTCAACACTCCCTTGTCAAGGTCCCTCTCCACATGCATCCCAAGGTAGTACTTCACATCTCCCATCTTGGAGCACTTGAACTGCATTTCCAGCATCTCCTCCACACGTTCAATCATTGCAGACGACTCAGAGAAGAGCAGGATGTCGTCCACGTACACCAGGAGCATGAGGAAGTGCTCCTTCTCTTGCAGCAGGAACAGGCTGTGATCACACTCGCTCTTCTTGAACCCCCCGACCAGCAGTGTCTCCTCCAGCTTGTGGTACCATGCGCGAGGAGCCTGCTTCAGGCCATAGATGGCCTTCTTGAGCCTGCACACCCTGCCGCTCCCATCATCCAACCCCTCAGGCTGCAGCATGTACAGCTCCTCCAGAATGATTCCATTGAGGAATGCAGTGATTATGTCCATTTGCTTGATCTTCCAGCCACGGTTTGCAGCCATTGCCAACATCGTCCTCAGTGTAGTGCCTTTCCCTACAGGAGCAAAGATATCATCAAAATCCTTCCCCTTTGTCTGTTGGAACCCCTTAGCCACAAGCCTTGACTTGTAGCGGGTCAGCTCCCCATCGGGTCCGTACTTATGCCTGAAGATCAGCTTGGAAGAAATGGCCTTCTTCCCAGGAGGCAGCTCACACAGCTCCCACGTCTCGTTCTCCAGCAGAGAGTCATACTCCTCCTTCACACTCTGCTTCCACTTCTCAGCGTCGGGCCCGCTCAATGCCTCGGCTAACGTCTTGGGCTCAGGGACGGCTGCCCAGTAGCAGTGTGCTATCTCATCCTCATCACACTGCTCAGCCACACTCCCAGCCCGTACCACCTTTGTCTTGCCAAAGCTCGGATAGGTCAGCCGGTTAGGAGGGCGCACTTCCCTCCGGGGACGGTCAGCCGGACGCGCGGCACCTTGTGGAGCATTTTGCTGCTGCTGCTGTGGCTGCTGCTGCTGCTGCGGCTGCTGCTGCTGCTGCTCCTCCACCTCAGGTTCTCCCCCATCCTCAGTCACCCTCGAAATCTCCTCCTCTGAGACAGTGACCTGCACTTGCCTCGAAGGCCGCTGCACCTCATCAGCCTCAATGATCAGCGGTGTAGTGGGAAGCTTCTGCTGCTGCTGCTTCCACTCCTTGTAGTACAAGGACTCAAGGAACTTCACATCCCTCGACACAGTCAGCTGCTGGCTGGTCAAGTCCCAAATCAGCCAGCCCTTGTGATCCTTAGCAAGCCCCAAGTGCACACCCCATCTCCCAGAAGCTTCCAGTTTTCCCCTCTTCTCCTTAGGCACATGAAACACCACCATACAGCCATAAGTTCTTAGCATGTTGACTGCAGGCACACTCCCATACCACTTGGTGTAGGGGACCCATTGCTTGTCCCCCACAGTCGCCAGCACCCGGTTCTTCACAACAACGACCTGCCGTAGTGCTGTCACCCAAAACGGATCCGGCAGCCCTGCACGCCCAAGGAGAGTGCGAGCACCTTCCTGCAGGGTCCGGTTGAACCGCTCAGCCACGCCATTCTGCTGAGGGTTGTAAGGCACTGTGAGCTGATGCTGGATCCCCTTCCGCTTCAGCTCCTTCTCAAAATCAGCGCCGATGAACTCTCCTCCGTTGTCAGTGCGGATCACCTTCACCTTGTGTCCGCTCTCCCTTTGTGCTCTCGGCATCCACTCCTTAAGAACAGTCGCTGCCACCTCCCCCTTAGTCTTGAGAGGGTACACCCACACCGCACGCGTGTGGTTGTCCACAATTGTCAAGAAGTAGCGGCTGCCCGAGAGAGAAAGGGCCCTCGTGGGGCCCACCAGATCCATGTGCACTAGTGCAAGTGGTGCCTGTCAGATTTATATGACATAGTTGCTGTAGGCTATAGTGGGGTAGCACATATGGGGTACAGGGTTTCTAGGGTTGTATTTGTACCCAATCTTTCCTTAGTCATTTCATTCCTGTTTTCTTTACTCCACATGGTATAGAGCGGGTCCTACCTTAGGACCGTTTTTTTTAGGGCCCACCGAAGCGCGCCCCGAGGCGCGCCTTTTTTTAGCGACCCCCTCGGGTCGCCTTTTCCCTCGCGGCCCCGCTGTCCCTCAGACGCGGCCCCGCCACCTCTCCTGATCGCGGCCCCGCCGCCTGTTTGACGCGGCCCCGCCGCCTACCCTGACGCGGCTCCGCCGCCTCCCCTGACGCGGCCCCGCCGCCTCCCCTGACGCGGCTCCGCCGCCTCTCCTGACGCGGCCCCGCCGCCTGTCTGACGCGGCCCCGCCGCCTCCCCTGACGCGGCCCTGCCGCCTCCCCTGACGCGGCTCCCCCGCCTCCCCTGACGCGGCACCGCCGCCTCCCCTGACGCGGCTCCGCCGCCTCCCCTGACGCGGCCCTGCCGCCTCCCCTGACGCGGCTCCGCCGCCTCTCCTGCCGGCCCGCCACTGCACCTGCCGGCCCGCCGCTGCACCCAGCGGCCTGCCGCCTCTAACGGCCTCGCCGCTGCACCTGCCGGCCTCGCTGCTGCACCTGCCGGCCCGCCACTGCACCCTACGGCCCGCCACTGCACCCTCCGGCCCGCCGCCTGCACCTGCCGGCCCGCCGCTGCACCTGCCGGCCCGCCACTGCACCTGCCGGCCCGCCGCTGCACCTGCCGGCCCGCCACTGCACCGGTCAACCCGCCGCTGCACCTGACGGCCCCGCCCCTGCATCTCCTGGCCGAGCCGCCTCAGCAGCCGAACCGCCCGTGAGCCGAGCCGCCCGACGCCGAGCCGCCCGGGACCCGAGCCGCCCTGCCGCCGAGCCGCCCGGGAGCCGAGCCGCCCTGCACCCGAGCCGCCCAGCCGCCGAGCAGCCCGGGAGCCGAGCCGCCCTGCGCCCGAGCCGCCCAGCAGCCGAGCCGCCCAGCACCCGAGCCGCCTTTCTGCATACCTACACGACCTGCCCTGCCTGGTGAGCACAGTCCCACTGACACTGCGAGCTCTTTCCCTGCTGCTTGCACTGCGTCGCTGTCGTCGCCATGGCTACCCCTAGTGTCCTAGCTTTTGACGCTGAGGGTCGCGCCATTGATTTTGAGGTCTGATTAGACGACCTGCAGCTGTTCTTACAGTGCGACAGGGCTGACGACCTTTCTCTCTTTGATCTCACCTCTGGCGCCTCTCCTGCTCCTGCTGCTGATGCTGATCCCGCTGTCCGCTCTAAGTGGGCCACCCGCGATGCTGCTGCACGTCTTGCTGTGCGTCGCCACCTCCCTACCTCTGAGCGTGCGCACTTCAGTCAGTACAAGAGTGCTCAGACCTTGTACGACGCTGTAGTTGCGCGCTACTCCTCCCCTGCCACTACTGCACTGAGCCGTCTCATGCTTCCCTACCTCTTTCCTGACCTCTCTGCCTTTCCCACTGTCGCTGACCTCATTACGCACCTCCGCACTAGTGACACTCGCTACCGCGCCGCCCTTCCTGCTGAGTTCTGCGCTAAGAACCCCCCCCCCATGTACATCGCTCTCTACTACGTAGTCGCGCGCCTCCCTGACTCCCTTCGAGTCGTCAGGGACCACCTTCTCGCAGTCTGTCCCACCACCCTCACTGTCGACCTCCTCGAGAAGGCCCTCCTCGCAGCGGAGAAGAGCATCGTCGGTGTAGGTGCTTCTCGTGGTGACCCTCGCACCCCCATCTTTGAGGGGTGCTCTCCTTCCCCCTTGCTGCCCTCTGTTGCCTCTGCTGCTGCTGCCGACCTGCTTGGTCTTGAGTCGGTCGGCGCGGCGTCTGCCCCTAGTGGGAGACGTCGCTCCAGCAAGGGCAAGGGGGGCAAGGGCGCGGGTGGAGCTGGAGGGGGCAGTGGCGGTGGCGGCGGTGGCGGCGGCGGGAGTGGGGGTGGCGGCGGGAATAGTGGCGGGGGTGGTGGTGGTGGTGGCAGCAGCGGCGGAGACGGTGGTGGTGGTGCCAGCGGTGGTGGTGGAGGCAGCGGCGGAGGTGGAGGCGGCGGAGGTGGAGGCGGTGGAGGCGGCAGCGGAGGAGGCAGTGGTGGTGGAGGGGGTGGATCTGGTCGGGGTGGTACCCAGTAGCGTAGCGGCGGTGGTGGTGGCCAGCGCTCGCAGCGGCAGCAGCAGCAGCGCTCTCGGGACATCCCTTCGCCTCAGCAGCTTCGTGAGTGGTACGCTGGGCGTCAGAGGGGTGGGGGTACTGGTCCCTGCACCTACGTTCTTCGTTCCGGCGACCGCGCGGGTGAGCAGTGTGGGGGTGCCCACGCCACCCAGCGCTGCTTTGGCCGCCTGACGGACGCCTGGCGTCAGCAGTTCCCTGGGGCTAGTGAGATCCCTCGCTGGGATGAGCTTCTCAGGGCTGGGGTAGCGATCTTTGATCTTGATTTTTATGCTATCCTTACTGCTATGTATGTTGTGGATTATAGTGAGGAGAATGAGGGTTACCGCTGTTTCCAGCCCGACCCGGGCATTGGTACTGCTGCGCTAGGTGCTTGTGAGGCTGCTGCTCTAGGTGCCAGTGCGTCTGCGCTCTCAGGTACTGGTGAGACTGCGCTCTCAGGTACTGAGTCGTCCTCGTCCTCCCTCACTTTCACACTTGACTCCGGAGCTTCTCGCTCCTTCTTTCGAGACCGCACTACCCTTACGCCGCTCGGCCGGCCGGTTGCAGTCTCCCTTGCTGACCCCACTGGGGGTCCTGTCCTGTCTCACTTCTCCACTGTCCTCCCGTGTCCGGCTGCCCCTTCGGGCACCCTGTCGGGTCTGTACCTTCCCTCGTTCTCTACGAACTTGGTGAGTGGAGCGGACCTGCAGGATGTGGGTGTTCACCAGTTCACTCCTGCGAGTCAGCGGGTGACCCACTGCACGGAGGCACGCACAGGCCGACACCTGGCCACGTTCTCGCGTCGGCCGGGGTTGAGTCCCTACACCCTGACCGTTGAGTCTCCTCCTGTCCCTGCGTCTGGTCAGGTGGCTGCGTCGGGTCAGGTACTTGCTGCTGCGTCCCGGTCAGGTCCTGAGTCTGCCCCCTGTTCTTGTCGCCTCCTGTCTCACGAGACTCTCCTGTGGCACCACCGTCTTGGCCACCCCTCCTTGCCCCGTCTTCGGAGCATGGCTTCCCGTGTCCTTGTCTCTGGTCTTCCCCAGTCTCTCCCTCCTCTCCCCTCCGGGCCAGGACCTTCCTGTGTCCCCTGTGTCGAGGGTCGCCTCCGGGCTACTCCTCACTCCTCCCACTTCCCCCCGACAGAGGCTCCCCTGCAGACGCTTCACATGGATGTGTGGGGCCCAGCCCCCGTCCGTGGGCAGGGTTACGAGCGCTACTTCCTGTTGGTGGTTGACGACTACTCGCGTTACACCACAGTCCTCCCCTTGCGCAGCAAGGGTGCGGTCACTGAGGTGCTGATCGACTGGATCCGCGAGGCTCGTCTCCAGCTCAGGAAGAGCTTCGGCTCGGACTTTCCTGTTCTGCGTCTGCACTCTGACAGAGGCGGAGAGTTCTCTTCTCGCCTTCTGCGAGACTACTGTCGTGCACGGGGGATCCGCCAGACCTTCACGCTTCCGGACTCACCACAGCAAAATGGGATTGCTGAGCGCCGCATTGGCATGGTCATGGATGTCGCTCGTACGTCCATGATGCATGCGGCTGCCCCCCATTTTCTGTGGCCGTTTGCGGTGAGGTACGCGGCGCATCAGCTCAACCTTCACCCCCGGGTCTCTCGGCCTGCGATGTCCCCAGCCTTGCTGTGGACGGGGAAGGTTGGCGATGCGTCTGTGTTCCGTGTCTGGGGATCTCGGGCGTTTGTCCGCGACTTGTCTGCGGACAAGCTGTCCCCTCGTGCTGCTCCCTGTGTCTTCCTTGGCTTCCCCACTGACGCCCCAGGGTGGCAGTTTTACCACCCCTCCTCTCGTCGTGTTCTGTCCTCCCAGGACGTCACGTTCGACGAGTCAGTCCCCTTCTACCGTCTCTTCCCCTACCGCACTCCTTCCCTCCCCCCTCCCCCGGACTTCCTTGTGCCGGTTCCCCCCCCGGTAGACCCCCTCCCCCCTCAGGTTCCTGCCCCCTCAGGTGTGTCCCAGGTAGACGCCGTTGACCCGGTCGAGGTTACTGGTGACTCTGGTGCTGCTGCGGGTGCTGAGTCTGGGGGTGCTGACTCTGGGGGTGCTGTGCGCGGGGGTGCTGAGCCTAGGGGTGCTACTGCTGGGGGTGCTGGGCCTGAGGGTGCTACTGCAGAGAGTGCGGAGCCTGGGGGTGCTGAGCCGGGGGGTGCTGTGCCTGGAGGTGCTGGGTCTGGGGGTGCTGGGTCGGAAGCTACTGAGCCTGGGGGTGCTGTGCTGGGAGCTGCTGAGCCTGGGGGTGCTGCGTCTGGAGCTGCTGAGCCTGGGGTTTCTCCTGCTGCTGCGTCTCGCCGGGAGCCCCTCTCTCCACAGGAGCTGCGCGAGTGGTTCGCTCGCCGCTGGAGGCGTGCTGCTGCGTCTGGAGGTGCTGCTGGAGCTGGAGCTGGAGCTTCTTCGACTGTCGAGGGTGCGGGTGCTGCCGGTCCCGGAGCTGCTGGACCTGCGGGTCCTCCTGGAGCTGCAGCTGCTGAGGGCGTTGGTGCTGAGCCTACTGCTGTTGGTCCTGCCGCTGGAGGTGTGGATGGCGCTGGTGCTGTCGCTGAGGGTGGTGGTGCTGTCCCTGCTGAGTCTGGAGCTGCCGCGCGGCCTCGGCCGTACTTCGTTCCACTCCTGCAGCAGGTTCTTGGTCTTTCTCCTCCAGTAGAGGGTCCACCGCCTGTCCAGTCGCAGTCCCTGCTGGAGCTTTCCTCTCCACTGCCTGCTCCCTCTCCTTACACTGGTCCTACTGGAGGTCTTGCTGAGCGTCGTGAGCCTGCGTCTCGTCCCGCGTCGCCTGTTCGTGCTACTCGCGCTAGTGGTCGCAGTTCGCGTCAGCGTCCTCCTCCTGTCCCTGGCACGCACCGGATGTCTTTGCGTCCGTCCACTGCTCCTCTGCGTGCCCCTTTGCCTTCTCCTCCTGAGTCCTCTCTTCCTGTGCTTGCCGACCCTGAGTCGGACTCTCTTCGTGCTGCCAGTCCTACTGTCACGCGTCTCCTTGCTACTGTCGTCACTGACCCCTCGTTTGAGTCCACTGCTGCGTCTGCCCTTGTCGCTGAGCTCGTCGACTTTGCTGCTCGCTGTCGTCTCGACTACGCTGCTAGTCTTGTTGCTGAGTCTGCGTCTGTCTGTCCTCCGTTCGTCGGGGGTGAGTCTGCTCTTGGCACGGACGTCCTAGAGGACAGGCAGGAGGAGTTACAGTGTCTAGCGGCTGCTTCACCTCATCTCGCGTCTGTACTGCTTGCCCCTGAGGGAGACCCGGATGCACTAGACATCCCGACTCCGCGTTCTTACGCGGAGGCCGTAGAGGGTCCCTACTCCTCTCAGTGGCAGGCAGCTATGGATGCAGAGATGGCTTCCTGGAAGTCCACAGGCACCTACGTTGACGCGGTTCCCCCTCCTGGGGCGAACATCGTCAGTGGCATGTGGATCTTCAGGGTGAAGCGGCCGCCGGGCTCTCCACCTGTCTTCAAGGCACGGTACGTTGCTCGTGGCTTCAGTCAGCGACAGGGAGTTGACTACTTTCAGACCTTCTCTCCCACCTCGAAGATGACCACTCTTCGGGTTCTGCTGCACATAGCCGCTCAACGCGACTACGAGCTTCACTCTCTCGACTTCAGCACTGCGTTCTTGCAGGGTAGCCTGCACGAGGAGATCTGGCTTCGCCGTCCACCTGGCTTCACTGGGACTTTCCCTCCTGGCACCCAGTGGAGCCTCCGACGGCCAGTCTACGGTCTCCGCCAGGCACCGCGTGAGTGGCACGACACACTGAGGATCACGCTTGCGGCTCTTGGGTTTGCTCCTTCTACTGCTGACCCGTCGCTGTTTCTTCGCACCGACACTTCCCTGCCGCCGTTCTACATCCTTGTGTACGTCGACGACTTGGTCTTTGCCACAGCGGACACTGCTGGACTCGCCTACGTGAAGTCCGAGCTGCTGAAGAGACACACGTGCACAGACCTGGGTGAACTGCGCAGCTACCTTGGCTTGCAGATCACTCGGGACAGAGCACGCCGCACCATTACCTTGACTCAGTCACACATGGTGCAGCAGGTCCTTCAGCGCTTCGGCTTCACGTACTCCTCGCCTCAGGCCACTCCTCTGCCTACTCGCCACTCACTCTCAGCTCTGCCTTCGGATGAGTCCGTAGAGTCGAGTGGTCCGTATGCAGAGCTTGCTGGCTGCCTCATGTACCTGATGACCTGCACACGACCTGACCTTGCATACCCTCTGAGCATTCTTGCACGCTATGTTGCTCCTGGGAGACACAGACCGGAGCACATGGCTGCAGCGAAGAGGGTATTGCGCTACCTGTGCAGTACGTCGGGCATGGGGCTAGTGCTTGGAGGGCGGAGTCCAGTGGTCCTTACCGGCCACGCGGACGCTTCTTGGGCTGACGACCAGGCTACGCAGCGGTCGTCACAGGGTTACACCTTCAGCCTTGGTTCCGGTTCTGTCTCGTGGCGGTCTACTCGCTCGTCTTCGGTTCTCGGCTCCAGTTGTGAGGCTGAGATCTACGCCGGGGCCATGGCTGCACAGGAGGTTCGCTGGCTCACCTACCTGCTGACTGACCTTGGAGAGCCGCCTCGTTCTCCTCCAGTGCTGTACGTAGACAACAAGGCTATGCTGGCCTTGTGTCGAGAGCAGCGCTTGGAGCACAGAACGAAGCACATTGCTCTCCGCTACTTCCTTGCTCGTGAGCTCCAGCAGCGTGGTCAGTTGCGACTTGCGTACGTGGCCTCTGAGGCCAACACTGCTGATGTGTTCACCAAGGCACTCGCGCCTTGTGACCATCAGCGCTTTTGCACCCAGCTGGGTCTTGTGCCTGTCTTGCCTCACTTGCTCTCCTCTTGACTTCACTTGTACTGTGACATATATATATATGCCTGCTCTTGTTTGTCTAGTTTTATATATATGTCTGTACTCCTGCATGTGAACTGGCCTCTGGCCCTACTCTTGTGCTCGGACTGTGTGGTGACTTTGTGATCCACCCTGAGCTTGCTTTGCTTTGCTTGACTGGTCTTGTGACCCCTTGTTCTCCCCCATTTTGCCTATGGGGGTGTGTCAGATTTATATGACATAGTTGCTGTAGGCTATAGTGGGGTAGCACATATGGGGTACAGGGTTTCTAGGGTTGTATTTGTACCCAATCTTTCCTTAGTCATTTCATTCCTCTTTTCTTTAATCCACAGTGCCTTTGCTGGTCCTGTGCTGCTGCTGAAGGGAAACTTCGTGAATTTGGTCTCAAGGCAGGTAGGGCAGCTCCCAACCTCCTTTGCTCCCCCCTTCATCTCCAGCCCCTTCAAGCACCCATCCTTTACCAACTTCTGCAGCATAGGAATGTTCACATGGCACAGCCTCTCATGCCACGTCTCCCAATCAGCCTCACCACTCCCAGATGAAGCCTTTGCCCATGCAGCTGTCGCATCCACACCAGCAAGCACCTCACCATGTGGCTGTTGTGGCTGCTGCACCTTCTTGATTGCATCCAGGGCCCCATCAGTTGGTGCAGTCTCCTCTCCTCTCGCTGTTGCTTTAGCCGCTGCGGCTGCCTTTGCCGTTGCTGGTGGTTTCCCCTTCCAAGGGATGATGGGCAGCTGCCACAAGTCCTTGATGCAGCTGCTCTTCTCCTCCAGATTCCACAGCAGCAACTTCCCAAGCTTTGCACGGCAGCAGGTTCGGCCGAACGTAACTTTGGCCTTGCTTTTCTGCAGCCGGCGCACAGAGAGGAGGTTAGCGGATAAACCTTCAACCAACAGCACATTTCCCATCCCCACAAGCCCCCCATTAGCTCCCATAACCTTGGCATTCCCAACACCAATCACAGGGAGCAAGGCACCTGAAGCGGCACCCACAAACTTTATCTTCCCAGGGGGCTTCACCTCATCAAGCAAATCTGCCCGTGGAGTCATGTGACTCGTGCAACCTGAATCGATCACCCAGTGAGTGAGGGGGTGCATCACAACCTTCCCAACTGAACCCACATCACCCCCACTCCCTTCCACATCCTCAACCATGAGGAACATACCAGGGTCGGCTTTACCTTGTGCACCATCACCTTGTGCACCTGAACCTTGCACAGCACCACCTCGTGCACGTTCACCACTTGGCGGCTTCGTGCCTGGAGGCCCCCATCCTTCAGGCCGGTTGAAACACTTGAACCATGGGTGTCCAGCCTTCTTGCAGTACAAGCACGCACCCTCCATTCGGGTACTCCCCCTGCCACCAGAGCTCCCATGCCCCTCATTGTAGTCACCTCGGCCTCTCCCTCTGCCAAAGCCTCTCCCACGGCCTCGGCCTCTCCCTCCCCCTCTCCCTCTGCTGCCTCCTGCAGCTCCATACTCCTCAGCAGTTTTGTTGGCAGCACCACCTCCAGTGTGGCGCCTGCGGAAGTCCTCCTACAGGATCTGCTGCTGTAGCCACTCAGGCGTCCATTTGTCCTGCTGAACGTTGAGGGTGGGGATGAGGTTGTCCCATGAGTTGTCGAGCACCGAGATGATCTTGGTGCACTGTTGCATTTGCGACACTTCGCTGCCCGTCGCTGCCATCCTCGCATAGGTGTCCTTGATCTTGTCAAGGATCGGCTTCACATCATCTCCCCGCCGCATGGAGAGGGCAGCCAACTCCTTCTCCAATACGATCACCATCGGCAGCGTGTTGGGTTGAACCACGTCGCGTAGCAGCTTCCACGCCTTCGGTCCCGAGTCATCGAGCTCCACCAAATCCTTGATATGCTGGAACATGTCGTTGTTGACCGACTGTAGAATCAAGTCGTACAGCACCGCGCTCCGCTCAATCCACTGATCGCGGGCATCTCCTTCCTTGGGCATCTTCTCTTCTCCCATAGCCAATTTTAGCAGCTTGTAGCGCTTGAAGGCGCTCCTCATCCGCCCACTCCATTCCTCATAGTTGGAGCCATCCAATGCCTCAATCTTGGATGGTGGCGGCTCACTCTTCTTCTCAGCTGCTTCTCTACTCCCTTGACTCATCTCCTCTTCTCCCAATCAGAGGTTTCAGCTCCCCCTTTTGCTGGTCAATATGTAGATCCACACAATCTTCACAACTGTCGGCGCCAACGAATTTTCGGCAGAGTTCCTTTAGCGGAAGTCACATTCAACCTCCAGAACTCCACTTAGGCACGCCCACAGGCCATGGTGGGTCTAGGAGGGTCTTCACACTTCAGTAGACTCTCCACAAAGTCCTTAATCAGCTCTGATACCACTTGTTAGAGACTAAGGATCGAGTCTGTGAAGATTAGGAGCCTAAATTTCTCAGAATCGTTGGCTTGAAATTCTGGACAGAAACCGCGACTTCACAAGAAACGTTGTCGACGAAAAGTGCACCGTTAGAATCGTCTGAAACTCGAGTATGTTATAGCCCTTGTTTGTGGCTATCATTCCCAATTTGAATCGTATCGAAAGGTGGAGTACATCTCGAGTTATGTTTCTCGGCGCACCAGGGGGTATGCTGCCACATAGAAATTAAATTCACTCACAATAGTTTCACAAGTTCACAAGAGTTGCACACAAGAGAGTTAGAGTAGCACTAAACCAGGTAGGAGGAAAAAGGAGGACGAGAGGGAAGGTCCCAAGGAGTCCCCAACCAAAGAAAACTCCATGCCACACAATTCCCTTCCCCATAGGCAACCCAACTTTGACCTTTGTCACTATCCCAACCTCCACAATCCACCTCAACCCAACTTGGCCACACTTGCCAACCTGGTTTGGTTTCTCCCAACCAATTGGCAGCAACTACAGTAGTAGTGACGAGTTTCCCAACCCCCAAAAGTCTGTACCCCATATTGAGTCAACCCCACAACTCTCCATGGTCACCACAACCAAATATCAAAAGCATACGAACTCCAACGTTCGTAACTTTCTTGTTCGTGCTCCGATTGAAGTGATTCTTGGTTCGTCGGAAAGCTCTTGAGCAGTGGAGTCAATTCAGATATCTGCTCAAGCCAAATAAGATTCACACACACTCAGAAAATCCAAACCACAGAAAAACACAAATTCTTGCGCACGCTCATTGTTAGAACATTATAGCTTACTTATTTGTGTAGGCTTTAGTGGGGTATCCCATAGGGGGCACAACCCAATTAGGGTTTCCTATTTGTACTCACTTCGTTCATAGTCATTTCCATTCTCGTTCAATGTTTCTCATGGAATCAGAGCAGGTCCCCTCCTAGGGACTGTTCCTAGGGCCCACCGAAGCGCGCCCCGAGGCGCGCGTTCTTTTTTTAGCGACCCTGCGTGTCGCCCTTACCTTCGCGATCCCGCCGCCCTTTAGTCGCGGCCCCGCTTTACCCCTACGGCCCCGCTTCGGCCCCGCTTAGGCCCCGCTACGGCCCCGCGTCGGCCCCGCTTAGGCCCCGTCGGCCCTGCTTAGGCCCCGCTACGGCCCCTCGTCGGCCCCGCTTAGGCCCTGTCGGCCCCGCTTACGCCCCGTCGGCCCCGCTTAGGCCCCGCCACGGCCCCGCGTCGACCCCGCTTAGGCCCCGTCGGCCCCGCTTAGGCCCCGCCACGGCCCCGCGTCGGCCCCGCTTAGGCCCCGTCGGCCCCGCTTAGGCCCAGTCGGCCCCGCTTAGGCCCCGCTACGGCCCCGCTACGGCCTCGTCGGCCCCGCCTAGGCCCCGCCGACCCTGCTACGGCCCCGCTACAGCCGTCGTCGGCCCCGCTACGGCCCCGCCACGGCCCCGCTTAGGCCCCGCTACAGCCCCGCTACGGCCCCCATTGCGGCCCTGCCGCCCGTGCTATAGCCCGCCGCGCCACCCGTGCAGCCGCCCGTGCGCCGCCCGTGCACCCGCCCGTGCAACCGCCCGTGCAGCCGCCCGTGAAGCCGCCCGTGCAGCCGCCCACCGTGCCGCCCGTGAGCCGCCCCAGCCGCCCGTGAGCCGCCCGTGCAGCCGCCCGCGCCGCCCGTGAGCCCCCGCGTCACCTGAGCCGCGCGAGCCGCCCGAGATGCCCGAGCCGCCCGAGCCGCCCGATCCGTCTACGGTGCCGGGAGCCGGATCCTGTGGGACTGCTGCTACTCCTGGGCCGGCGGAGTTGCTGAGCTGCTGTGTTGCTGTCCTACTGAGCTGCTCGACCCTTCTTCTCTGGTGAGACTGTCGGCTGCTATCATGGCCACCCCCAGTGTCCTGGCCTTTGACGCTGAGGGTCGCGCCATTGACTTTGCGGTCTGGGTCGAGGACCTGCAGCTGTACTTGCAGTGCGATTCAGTAGACTACATCTCTCTCTTTGACTTTGCCTCTGGCGCTGTCCCTGCCCCTCCTGCTGATGCTAACCCCACTGTTCGCTCCAAGTGGGCCACACGCGATGCTGCTGCACGTCTTGCTGTGCGTCGCCACCTCCCTTCCTCCGAGCGTGCCCACTTTAGTCAGTGCAAGACCGCTCAGGCCTTGTACGACGCTGTAGTTGCGCGCTACTCCTCCCTTTCCACTGCTACACTGAGCCGCCTCATGCTACCGTACCTCTTCCCTGACCTTGCTGCCTTTCCCACAGTCACTGACCTCTTTACCCACCTTCGCGCTAGTGACACTCGCTACCGAGCTGCGCTTCATGCTGCCTTCCTTGCCGAAAACCCCCCTCCCATGTACATCACCCTCTACTTTCTAGTCACCCGTCTCCCAGAGTCCCTTCGTGCTGTTAGGGACCAGTTTCTCTCTGTCTGTCCCACCACCCTCACTGTCGACCTCCTCGAGAAGTCCCTGCTAGCGGCCGAGAAGAGCATAGTCGCTGTAGGGGCCTCTCGTGGTGACCCGCGCACCCCCATCTTTGAGGGGTGTTCTCCTTCCCCCCTGTTACCCTCTGTCGCCTCTGCTGCTGCGGCCGACCTCGTTGGTTTAGAGTCGGTCGGTGCGGCGTCTGCCGTAGGCGCCGCTCTGGCAGGAGCAAGGGGGGTAAGGGAGCGGGTGGAGCTAGCGGGGGCGGTGGCGGAGGAGGTGGGGGCGGCGGGGGGAGTGGGGGTTGTCAGAACATATATATAGCTTATACTATTGTGTAGGCTGTAGTGGGGTATCCCATAGGGGGTACAACCCAGTTAGGGTTTCCTATTTGTACTCACTTCATTCATAGTTCATTCATTCTCGTTCTATTCTCAACATGGTATCGAGCAGGTTCCCCCACGGGAACTGTGCTTAGGGCCCACCACCTTCAAAACTTTTTTTTCTGCCCGGAGCGCGCTCCGGGCCCTTGCTCTCTCCTTTTTGGCCTGCCCTGCGGCCCCCTAGACGCCCGCGCGAGCCGCTCTTTGCCGCCCGCGCACCGCCCGTCTCGGCACCTAGCCGCCCGCGCCCGCCCGTTCAGGCACCTAGCCGCCCGCGCGCCGCCCGTCCCGGCCCTTAGCCGCCCACGCGCCGCCCGTCAGGGCTCCTAGCCGCTCGCGTGCAGCCCGTTCAGGCCCCTAGCCGCCAGCGCGCCCGCCCGTTTAGGCCCCTAGCCGCCAGCGCGCCGCCCGTTCAGGCCTCTAGCCGCCAGCGCGCCCGCCCGTTCAGGCCCCTAGCCGCCAGCACGCCCGCCCGTTCAGGCCCCTAGCCGCCAGCGCGCCGCCCGTTCAGGCCCCTAGCCGCCCGCGCGCCGCCCGTCAGGGCTCCTAGACGCGCACGCGCCGCCCGTTCAGGCCCACAGCCGCCCGCGCGCCGCTCGTCACGGCCCCTCGCCACCTGCGCGCCGCCCGTCCCGGCCTCTTGCCACCCACGCGCGCCCGTCCCGGCCCCTAGCCGCCCACGCGAGCCCGTCCCGGCCCTTAGCCGCCCTCGAGCGCCCGTCCCGGCCCCTAGCCACCCACGCGCGCCCGTCCCGGCCCCTCACCGCCCGCGCGCCACCCGACCCGGTCCCGAGCCGCCCTGTGCCGCCCGTCCCGGCCGCGCTCTCCCGTCCCTGCTGCACGACGCTGTCCCGGCCCCCACGCCGCCCGCTAGCCGCCGTGCGACCTGAGCCGCCCGAGCCGTCTCCGCAGCTGAGGAGCCAAGCCGCCCGAGCCGTCTGTGCCGCTGACTGCCCGAGCCGCCCGAGCCGCCCGCGCCGCCCGAGCCGCCCGAGCCGCCCGAGCCGCCCGCGCCGCCCGAGCCGCCCGAGCCGCCTGCACCGCCTGAGGAGCCGAGCCGCTGGTCCTGCGAGGCTGCTGTTGCTGCTGAGCCGGTTGAGCTGCTGTGTTGCTGTGCTGCTGTGCTACTGCGCTGCCCGACCCGTCCTGTCTGGTGAGACCGTCTACTGCTGTCATGGCTACCCCTAGTGTCCTCGCTTTTGACGCTGAGGGTCGCGCCATTGACTTTGAGGTCTGGGTTGACGACTTGCAGCTGTTCTTGCAGTGCGATAGAGCAGACAACCTTTCTCTCTTTGACCTCACTTCTGGCGCCTCTCCTGCCCCTGCTGCTGATGCTGATCCCACTGTGCGCTCTCAGTGGGCTACCCGCGATGCTGCTGCACGTCTTGCTGTGCGTCGCCACCTCCCTACCTCTGAGCGCGCGCACTTTAGTCAGTACAAGAGTGCTCAGACCTTGTACGACGCTGTAGTTGCGCGCTACTCTTCCCCTGCCACTGCTGCACTGAGCCGTCTCATTCTTCCCTACCTCTTTCCTGACCTCTCTGCCTTTCCCACTGTCGCTGACCTCATTACGCACCTCCGCACTAGTGACACTCGCTACCGCGCCGCCCTTCCTGCTGAGTTCTGCGCCAAGAACCCCCCCCCCATGTACATCACTCTCTACTATGTAGTCGCGCGCCTCCCTGACTCTCTTCGCGTAGTCAGGGACCACTTTCTCGCAGTCTGTCCCACCACCCTCACTGTCGACCTCCTCGAGAAGGCCCTCCTCGCGGCGGAGAAGAGCATCGTCTCTGTAGGAGCTTCTCGGGGTGACCCTCGCACCCCCATCTTTGAGGGGTGCTCTCCTTCCCCCCTACTGCCCTTTGTTGCCTCTGCTGCTGCTGCCGACCTGCTTGGTCTTGAGTCGGTCGGCGCGGCGTCTGCCCCTAGTGGGCGACGCCGCTCTGGCAAGGGCAAGGGGGGCAAGGGCGCGGGTGGAGCTGGAGGGGGCGGTGGAGGTGGCAGTGGAGGCGGCGGAGGGAGTGGGGGTGGCGGCGGGAGTGGTGGAGGGGGTGGTGGTGGTAGTGGTGGCAGCGGCGGCGGAGGCGGCGGAGGTGGCGGCAGCGGTGGTGGTGGCGGCAGCGGTGGCGGTGGAGGCGGTGGAGGAGGCGGAGGAGGAGGCGGTGGTGGCGGAGGGGGTGGAGCTGGTCGGGGTGGTACCCAGCAGCGGAGCGGCGGTGGTGGTGGTCAGCGCCCGCAGCAGCAGCAGCAGCAGCGTTCGCGGGACATCCCTCCGCCCCAGCAGCTCCGTGAGTGGTACGCTCGGCGTCAGAGGGGTGGGGGTGCTGGTCCGTGTGCCTACGTCCTTCGTTCCGGTGACCGCGCGGGTGAGCAGTGTGGGGGTGCCCACCCCACCCAGCGCTGCTTTGGCCGACTGACGGACGCTTGGCGTCAGCAGTTCCCCGAGGCTAGTGAGATCCCCCGCTGGGATGAGCTTCTTAGGGCTGGTGTAGCGATCTTTGATCTTGACTTTGATGCTATCCTTGCTGCTATGTATGCTGTGACTATTAGTGAGGAGGGTGACTGTTACCGGTGTTTCCCGCCCGACCCGTGCATTGGTACTGCTGCACTAGGTGCTTGTGAGGCTGCTGCTCTAGGTGCCAGTGCGTCTGCGCTCTCAGGTATTGGTGAGACTGCGCTCTCATGTACTGCGTCGCCTTCGTCCTCCCTCACTTTCACACTTGACTCCGGGGCTTCTCGCTCCTTCTTTCGAGACCGCACCACCCTCACGCCGCTTGGCCGGCCGGTTGCGGTCTCCCTGGCTGACCCCTCTGGGAGTCCTGTCCTCTCTCACTTTTCCACTGTCCTCCCGTGTCCGGCTGCCCCCTCGGGCACCCTGTCTGGTCTGTACCTTCCCTCGTTCTCGACGAACTTGGTAAGTGGTGCGGACCTACAGGATGCGGGGGTTCACCAGTTCACTCCTGCGAGTCAGCGGGTGACCCACTGCACGGACGCACGCACAGGCCGGCACCTGGCCACGTTCTCGCGTCGGCCGGGGTCGAGCCTCTACACCCTGACCACTACGTCTCCTCCTGTCCCTGCGTCTGGTCAGGTAGCTGTCTGTTTTGTACATGAGTTGTCGAGCACCGAGATGATCTTGGTGCACTGTTGCATCTGCGACACTTCGCTGCCCGTCGCTGCCATCCTCGCATAGGTGTCCTTGATCTTGTCAAGGACCGGCTTCACATCATCTCCCGGCCGCATGGAGAGGGCAGCCAACTCCTTCTCCAATACGATCACCATCGGCAGCGTGTTGGGTTGAACCACGTCGCGTAGCAGCTTCCACGCCTTCGGTCCCGAGTCATCGAGCTCCACCAAATCCTTGATATGCTGGAACATGTCGTTGTTGACCGACTGTAGAATCAAGTCGTACAGCACCGCGCTCCGCTCAATCCACCGATCGCGGGCATCTCCTTCCTTGGGCATATTCTCTTCTCCCATAGCCAATTTTAGCAGCTTGTAGCGCTTGAAGGCGCTCCTCATCCGCCCACTCCATTCCTCATAGTTGGAGCCATCCAATGCCTCAATCTTGGATGGTGGCGGCTCACTCTTCTTCTCAGCTGCTTCTCCACTCCCTTGACTCATCTCCTCTTCTCCCAATCAGAGGTTTCAGCTCCCCCTTTTGCTGGTCAATATGTAGATCCACACAATCTTCACAACTGTCGGCGCCAACGAATTTTCGGCAGAGTTCCTTTAGCGGAAGTCACATTCAACCTCCAGAACTCCACTTAGGCACGCCCACAGGCCATGGTGGGTCTAGGAGGTTCTTCACACTTCAGTAGACTCTCCACAAAGTCCTTAATCAGCTCTGATACCACTTGTTAGAGACTAAGGATCGAGTCTGTGAAGATTAGGAGCCTAAATTTCTCAAAATCGTTGGCTTGAAATTCTGGACAGAAACCGCGACTTCACAAGAAACATTGTCGACGAAAAGTGCACCGTTAGAATCGTTTGAAACTCGAGTATGTTATAGACCTTGTTTGTGGCTATCATTCCCAATTTGAATCGTATCGAAAGGTGGAGTACATCTCGAGTTATGTTTCTCGGCGCACTAGGGGGTATGCTGCCACATAGAAATTAAATTCACTCACAATAGTTTCACAAGTTCACAAGAGTTGCACACAAGAGAGTTAGAGTAGCACTAAACCAGGTAGGAGGAAAAAGGAGGACGAGAGGGAAGGTCCCAAGGAGTCCCCAACCAAAGAAAACTCCATGCCACACAATTCCCTTCCCCATAGGCAACCCAACTTTGACCTTTGTCACTATCCCAACCTCCACAATCCACCTCAACCCAACTTGGCCACACTTGCCAACCTGGTTTGGTTTCTCCCAACCAATTGGCAGCAACTACAGTAGTAGTGACGAGTTTCCCAACCCCCAAAAGTCTGTACCCCATATTGAGTCAACCCCACAACTCTCCATGGTCACCACAACCAAATATCAAAAGCATACGAACTCCAACGTTCGTAACTTTCTTGTTCGTGCTCCGATTGAAGTGATTCTTGGTTCGTCGGAAAGCTCTTGAGCAGTGGAGTCAATTCAGATATCTGCTCAAGCCAAATAAGATTCACACACACTCAGAAAATCCAAACCACAGAAAAACACAAATTCTTGCGCACGCTCATTGTTAGAACATTATAGCTTACTTATTTGTGTAGGCTTTAGTGGGGTATCCCATAGGGGGCACAACCCAATTAGGGTTTCCTATTTGTACTCACTTCGTTCATAGTCATTTCCATTCTCGTTCAATGTTTCTCATGGAATCAGAGCAGGTCCCCTCCTAGGGACTGTTCCTAGGGCCCACCGAAGCGCGCCCCGAGGCGCGCGTTCTTTTTTTAGCGACCCTGCGTGTCGCCCTTACCTTCGCGATCCCGCCGCCCTTTAGTCGCGGCCCCGCTTTACCCCTACGGCCCCGCTTCGGCCCCGCTTAGGCCCCGCTACGGCCCCGCGTCGGCCCCGCTTAGGCCCCGTCGGCCCTGCTTAGGCCCCGCTACGGCCCCTCGTCGGCCCCGCTTAGGCCCTGTCGGCCCCGCTTACGCCCCGTCGGCCCCGCTTAGGCCCCGCCACGGCCCCGCGTCGACCCCGCTTAGGCCCCGTCGGCCCCGCTTAGGCCCCGCCACGGCCCCGCGTCGGCCCCGCTTAGGCCCCGTCGGCCCCGCTTAGGCCCAGTCGGCCCCGCTTAGGCCCCGCTACGGCCCCGCTACGGCCTCGTCGGCCCCGCCTAGGCCCCGCCGACCCTGCTACGGCCCCGCTACAGCCGTCGTCGGCCCCGCTACGGCCCCGCCACGGCCCCGCTTAGGCCCCGCTACAGCCCCGCTACGGCCCCCATTGCGGCCCCGCCGCCCGTGCTATAGCCCGCCGCGCCACCCGTGCAGCCGCCCGTGCGCCGCCCGTGCACCCGCCCGTGCAACCGCCCGTGCAGCCGCCCGTGAAGCCGCCCGTGCAGCCGCCCACCGTGCCGCCCGTGAGCCGCCCCAGCCGCCCGTGAGCCGCCCGTGCAGCCGCCCGCGCCGCCCGTGAGCCCCCGCGTCACCTGAGCCGCGCGAGCCGCCCGAGCCGCCCGAGCCGCCCGAGCCGCCCGAGCCGCCCGATCCGTCTACGGTGCCGGGAGCCGGATCCTGTGGGACTGCTGCTACTCCTGGGCCGGCGGAGTTGCTGAGCTGCTGTGTTGCTGTCCTACTGAGCTGCTCGACCCTTCTTCTCTGGTGAGACTGTCGGCTGCTATCATGGCCACCCCCAGTGTCCTGGCCTTTGACGCTGAGGGTCGCGCCATTGACTTTGCGGTCTGGGTCGAGGACCTGCAGCTGTACTTGCAGTGCGATTCAGTAGATGACATCTCTCTCTTTGACTTTGCCTCTGGCGCTGTCCCTGCCCCTCCTGCTGATGCTGACCCCACTGTTCGCTCCAAGTGTGCCACACGCGATGCTGCTGCACGTCTTGCTGTGCGTCGCCACCTCCCTTCCTCCGAGCGTGCCCACTTTAGTCAGTGCAAGACCGCTCAGGCCTTGTACGACGCTGTAGTTGCGCGCTACTCCTCCCCTTCCACTGCTACACTGAGCCGCCTCATGCTACCGTACCTCTTCCCTGACCTTGCTGCCTTTCCCACAGTCACTGACCTCTTTACCCACCTTCGCGCTAGTGGCACTCGCTACCGAGCTGCGCTTCATGCTGCCTTCCTTGCCGAAAACCCCCCTCCCATGTACATCACCCTCTACTTTCTAGTCTCCCGTCTCCCAGAGTCCCTTCGTGCTGTTAGGGACCAGTTTCTCTCTGTCTGTCCCACCACCCTCACTGTCGACCTCCTCGAGAAGTCCCTGCTAGCGGCCGAGAAGAGCATAGTCGCTGTAGGGGCCTCTCGTGGTGACCCGCGCACCCCCATCTTTGAGGGGTGTTCTCCTTCCCCCCTGTTACCCTCTGTCGCCTCTGCTGCTGCGGCCGACCTCGTTGGTTTAGAGTCGGTCGGTGCGGCGTCTGCCGTAGGCGCCGCTCTGGCAGGAGCAAGGGGGGTAAGGGAGCGGGTGGAGCTAGCGGGGGCGGTGGCGGAGGAGGTGGGGGCGGCGGGGGGAGTGGGGGTTGTCAGAACATATATATAGCTTATACTATTGTGTAGGCTGTAGTGGGGTATCCCATAGGGGGTACAACCCAGTTAGGGTTTCCTATTTGTACTCACTTCATTCATAGTTCATTCATTCTCGTTCTATTCTCAACATGGTATCGAGCAGGTTCCCCCACGGGAACTGTGCTTAGGGCCCACCACCTTCAAAACTTTTTTTTCTGCCCGGAGCGCGCTCCGGGCCCTTGCTCTCTCCTTTTTGGCCTGCCCTGCGGCCCCCTAGACGCCCGCGCGAGCCGCCCTTTGCCGCCCGCGCACCGCCCGTCTCGGCACCTAGCCGCCCGCGCCCGCCCGTTCAGGCACCTAGCCGCCCGCGCGCCGCCCGTCCCGGCCCTTAGCCGCCCACGCGCCGCCCGTCAGGGCTCCTAGCCGCTCGCGTGCAGCCCGTTCAGGCCCCTAGCCGCCAGCGCGCCCGCCCGTTTAGGCCCCTAGCCGCCAGCGCGCCGCCCGTTCAGGCCTCTAGCCGCCAGCGCGCCCGCCCGTTCAGGCCCCTAGCCGCCAGCGCGCCCGCCCGTTCAGGCCCCTAGCCGCCAGCGCGCCGCCCGTTCAGGCCCCTAGCCGCCCGCGCGCCGCCCGTCAGGGCTCCTAGACGCGCACGCGCCGCCCGTTCAGGCCCACAGCCGCCCGCGCGCCGCTCGTCACGGCCCCTCGCCACCTGCGCGCCGCCCGTCCCGGCCTCTTGCCACCCACGCGCGCCCGTCCCGGCCCCTAGCCGCCCACGCGAGCCCGTCCCGGCCCTTAGCCGCCCTCGAGCGCCCGTCCCGGCCCCTAGCCACCCACGCGCGCCCGTCCCGGCCCCTCACCGCCCGCGCGCCACCCGACCCGGTCCCGAGCCGCCCTGTGCCGCCCGTCCCGGCCGCGCTCTCCCGTCCCTGCTGCACGACGCTGTCCCGGCCCCCACGCCGCCCGCTAGCCGCCGTGCGACCTGAGCCGCCCGAGCCGTCTCCGCAGCTGAGGAGCCAAGCCGCCCGAGCCGCTGACTGCCCGAGCCGCCCGAGCCGCCCGCGCCGCCCGAGCCGCTCGAGCCGCCCGAGCCGCCCGCGCCGCCCGAGCCGCCCGAGCCGCCTGCACCGCCTGAGGAGCCGAGCCGCTGGTCCTGCGAGGCTGCTGTTGCTGCTGAGCCGGTTGAGCTGCTGTGTTGCTGTGCTGCTGTGCTACTGCGCTGCCCGACCCGTCCTGTCTGGTGAGACCGTCTACTGCTGTCATGGCTACCCCTAGTGTCCTCGCTTTTGACGCTGAGGGTCGCGCCATTGACTTTGAGGTCTGGGTCGACGACTTGCAGCTGTTCTTGCAGTGCGATAGAGCAGACGGCCTTTCTCTCTTTGACCTCACTTCTGGCGCCTCTCCTGCCCCTGCTGCTGATGCTAATCCCACTGTGCGCTCTCAGTGGGCTACCCGCGATGCTGCTGCACGTCTTGCTGTGCGTCGCCACCTCCCTACCTCTGAGCGCGCGCACTTTAGTCAGTACAAGAGTGCTCAGACCTTGTACGACGCTGTAGTTGCGCGCTACTCTTCCCCTGCCACTGCTGCACTAAGCCGTCTCATTCTTCCCTACCTCTTTCCTGACCTCTCTGCCTTTCCCACTGTCGCTGACCTCATTACGCACCTCCGCACTAGTGACACTCGCTACCGCGCCGCCCTTCCTGCTGAGTTCTGCGCCAAGAACCCCCCCCCCATGTACATCACTCTCTACTATGTAGTCGCGCGCCTCCCTGACTCTCTTCGCGTAGTCAGGGACCACTTTCTCGCAGTCTGTCCCACCACCCTCACTGTCAACCTTCTCGAGAAGGCCCTCCTCGCGGCGGAGAAGAGCATCGTCGCTGTAGGAGCTTCTCGGGGTGACCCTCGCACCCCCATCTTTGAGGGGTGCTCTCCTTCCCCCCTACTGCCCTCTGTTGCCTCTGCTGCTGCTGCCGACCTGCTTGGTCTTGAGTCGGTCGGCGCGGCGTCTGCCCCTAGTGGGCGACGCCGCTCTGGCAAGGGCAAGGGGGGCAAGGGCGCGGGTGGAGCTGGAGGGGGCGGTGGAGGTGGCAGTGGAGGCGGCGGAGGGAGTGGGGGTGGCGGCGGGAGTGGTGGAGGGGGTGGTGGTGGTAGTGGTGGCAGCGGTGGCGGAGGCGGCGGAGGTGGCGGCAGCGGTGGTGGTGGCGGGAGCGGTGGCGGTGGAGGCGGTGGAGGAGGCGGAGGAGGAGGCGGTGGTGGCGGAGGGGGTGGAGCTGGTCGGGGTGGTACCCAGCAGCGGAGCGGCGGTGGTGGTGGTCAGCGCCCGCAGCAGCAGCAGCAGCAGCGTTCGCGGGACATCCCTCCGCCCCAGCAGCTCCGTGAGTGGTACGCTCGGCGTCAGAGGGGTGGGGGTGCTGGTCCGTGTGCCTACATCCTTCGTTCCGGCGACTGCGCGGGTGAGCAGTGTGGGGGTGCCCACCCCACCCAGCGCTGCTTTGGCCGCCTGACGGACGCTTGGCGTCAGCAGTTCCCCGAGGCTAGTGAGATCCCCCGCTGGGATGAGCTTCTTAGGGCTGGTGTAGCGATCTTTGATCTTGACTTTGATGCTATCCTTGCTGCTATGTATGCTGTGACTATTAGTGAGGAGGGTGACTGTTACTGGTGTTTCCCGCCCGACCCGGGCATTGGTACTGCTGCACTAGGTGCTTGTGAGGCTGCTGCTCTAGGTGCCAGTGCGTCTGCGCTCTCAGGTACTGGTGAGACTGCGCTCTCAGGTACTGCGTCGCCTTCGTCCTCCCTCACTTTCACACTTGACTCCGGGGCTTCTCGCTCCTTCTTTCGAGACCGCACCACCCTCACGCCGCTTGGCCGGCCGGTTGCGGTCTCCCTGGCTGACCCCTCTGGGGGTCCTGTCCTCTCTCACTTTTCCACTGTCCTCCCGTGTCCGGCTGCCCCCTCGGGCACCCTGTCTGGTCTGTACCTTCCCTCGTTCTCGACGAACTTGGTGAGTGGTGCGGACCTACAGGATGCGGGGGTTCACCAGTTCACTCCTGCGAGTCAGCGGGTGACCCACTGCACGGACGCACGCACAGGCCGGCACCTGGCCACGTTCTCGCGTCGGCCGGGGTCGAGCCTCTACACCCTGACCACTACGTCTCCTCCTGTCCCTGCGTCTGGTCAGGTAGCTGCGTCAGGTCAGGTGTTTGCTGCTGCGTCCCGGTCTGGCCCTGAGTCTGCCCCCTGTTCGTGTCGCCTCCTGTCTCACGAGACCCTCCTGTGGCACCACCGTCTGGGCCACCCCTCCTTGCCCCGTCTTCGGAGCATGGCTTCCCGTGTCCTTGTCTCTTGTCTTCCCCAGTCTCTCCCTCCCCTTCCTTCGGGGCCAGGACCTTCCTGTGTCCCCTGTGTCGAGGGGCGCCTCCGGGCTGCTCCTCACTCCTCCCAGTTCCCCCCGACAGAGGCTCCTCTGCAGACACTTCACATGGACGTGTGGGGCCCAGCCCCCGTCCGTGGGCAGGGTCACGAGCGCTACTTCCTGTTGGTGGTTGACGACTACTCGCGTTACACCACAGTCCTCCCCTTGCGCAGCAAGGGTGCTGTCACTGAGGTGCTGATCGACTGGATCTGCGAGGCTCGTCTCCAGCTCAGGAGGAGCTTCGGCTCAGACTTTCCTGTTCTTCGTCTGCACTCGGACAGAGGCGGGGAGTTCTCCTCTCGCCTTCTGCGAGACTACTGTCGTGCACGGGGGATCCGCCAGACCTTCACGCTTCCGGACTCTCCACAGCAAAATGGGATTGCTGAGCGCCGCATTGGCATGGTCATGGATGTCGCTCGTACGTCCATGATGCATGCGGCTGCCCCCCATTTTCTGTGGCCGTTTGCGGTTCGGTACGCGGCGCATCAGCTCAACCTTCACCCCAGGGTCTCTCGGCCTGCGATGTCCCCAGTCTTGCTGTGGACAGGGAAGGTTGGCGATGCGTCTGCGTTCTGTGTCTGGGGATCTCGGGCGTTTGTCCGCGACTTGTCTGCGGACAAGCTGTCCCCTCGTGCTGCTCCCTGTGTCTTCCTTGGCTTCCCCCCTGACGCTCCAGGGTGGCAGTTTTACCACCCCTCCTCTCATCGTGTTCTGTCCTCCCAGGACGTCACGTTCGACGAGTCAGTCCCCTTCTACCGCCTCTTCCCCTACCGCACTCCTTCCCTTCCCCCGCCACCGGACTTCCTTGTGCCGGTTCCCGCCCCGGTAGACCCCCTCCCCCCTCAGGTTCCTGCCCCCTCAGGTGTGTCCCAGGTAGACGCAGTTGACCCGGTCGAGGTTACTGGTGACTCTGGTGCTGCTGCGGGTGCTGAGCCTGCGGGTGCTGACTCTGGGGGTGCTGTGCGCGGGGGTGCCGAGCCTGGGGGTGCTAGTGCGGAGGGTGCTGGGCCTGGGGGTGCTGAGCCGGGGGTTGCTGTGCCTGGAGCTGCTGAGCTAGGGGGTGCTGAGTCTGGGGGTGCTGGGTCTGGAGCTGCTGAGCTTGGGGGTGCTACGTCTGGAGCTGCTCAGCCTGGGGGTGCTGCGTCTGGGGCTGCTGAGCCTGGGGTTTCTCCTGGGGCTGCGTCTCGGTGGGAGCCCCTCTCTCCACAGGAGCTGCGCGAGTGGTTTGCTCGCCGCTGGAGGCGTACTGCCGAGGCTGGAGCTTCTTCGACCGTCGAGGGTGCTGGTACCGCCGGTCCTGGAGCTGCTGGGCCTGCGGGTCCTACTGGAGCTGGAGCTGCTGGAGGTGTTGGTGCTGAGACTCCAGCTGTCTGTCCTCGAGGTGGTTCTGCTGCTGGTGCTGCTGGAGGTCCTGCCGCTGAGGGTGCTGGTGCTGTCCCTGCTGAGCCTGGAGCTGCGAAGCGGCCTCGGCCGTACTTCGTTCCACTCCTGCAGCAGGTTCTTGGTCTTTCTCCTCTGGTAGAGTGTCCACAGCCTGTCCAGTCGCAGTCACTGTTGGAGCCTTCCTCCCCACTGCCTGCTCCCTCTCCTTACACCGGTCCTACTGGAGGTCTTGTTGAGCGTCGTGAGCCTGCATCTCGTCCCGCGTCGCCTGTTCGTGCTGCTCGCGCTAGTGGTCGCGGTTCGCGTCAGCGTCCTCCTCCTGTCCCTGGCACGCACCGGATGTCTCTGCGTCCGTCCACTGCTCCTCTGCGTGCCCCTTTGCCTTCTCCTCCTGAGTCCTCTCTTCCTGCGCTTGCCGACCCTGAGTCGGACTCCCTTCGTGCTGCCAGTCCTACTGTCACGCGTCTCCTTGCTACTGTCGTCACTGACCCCTCTTTTGAGTCCACTGCTGCGTCTTCTCTTGTTGCTGAGCTCATCGACTTTGCTGCTCGCTGTCATCTAGACTACGCTGCTAGTCTTGTTGCTGAGTCTGCGTCTGTCCGTCCTCCGTTCGTCGGGGGTGAGTGTGCTCTTGGCACGGACGTCCTAGAGGACAGGCAGGAGGAGTTACAGTGTCTGGCTGCTGCTTCACCTCATCTCGCGTCTGTACTGCTTGCTCCTGAGGGAGACGCGGATGCACTAGAAATCCCGACTCCGCGCTCCTACGCGGAGGCCGTAGAGGGTCCCTACTCCTCTCAGTGGCAGGCAGCTATGGATGCAGAGATGGCTTCCTGGAAGTACACAGGCACCTACGTTGACGCGGTTCCCCCTCCTGGGGCGAACATCGTCAGTGGCATGTGGATCTTCAGGGTGAAGCGGCCGCCAGGCTCTCCACCTGTCTTCAAGGCGCGGTACGTCGCTCGTGGCTTCAGTCAGCGGCAGGGAGTTGACTACTTTCAGACCTTCTCTCCCACCCCGAAGATGACCACTCTTCGGGTGCTGCTACACATAGCCGCTCAGCGCGACTACGAGCTTCACTCTCTCGACTTCAGCACTGCAATCCTGCAGGGTAGCCTGCACAAGGAGATCTGGTTGCGCCGTCCACCTGGCTTCACTGGGACTTTCCCTCCTGGCACCCAGTGGAGCCTCCGACGGCCAGTCTACGGTCTCCGCCAGGCACCGCGTGAGTGGCACGACACACTGAGGACTACGCTTGCGGCTCTGCGACACACCGGGTTTGCTCCTTCTACTGCTGACCCGTCGCTGTTTCTGCGCACCGACACTTCACTGCCGCCATTCTACATCCTCGTGTACGTCGACGACTTGATCTTTGCCTCAGCGGACACTGCTGGAGTCGCCTACGTGAAGTCCAAGCTGCTGAAGAGACACACGTGCACAGACCTGGGTGAACTGCGCAGCTACCTTGGCTTGCAGATCACTCGGGACAGAGCACGCCGCACCATTACCTTGACTCAGTCACACATGGTGCAGCAGGTCCTTCAGCGCTTCGGCTTCACGTACTCCTCGCCTCAGGCCACTCCTCTGTCTACCCGCCACTCGCTCTCAGCTCTGCCTTCGGATGAGTCCGTAGAGTCGAGTGGCCCGTACCCAGAGCTTGTTGGCTGCCTCATGTACCTGATGACCTGCACACGACCTGACCTTGCATACCCTCTGAGCATTCTTGCACGCTATGTTGCTCCTGGGAGACACCGACCAGAGCACATGGCTGCAGCGAAGAGGGTATTGCGCTACCTGTGCAGTACGTCGGGCATGGGGCTAGTGCTTGGAGGGCGGAGTCCAGTGGTCCTTACAGGTCACGCGGACGCTTCTTGGGCTGACGACCAGGCTACGCAGCGGTCGTCACAGGGTTACACCTTCAGCCTTGGTTCCGGCTCTGTCTCGTGGCGGGCTACTCGTTCGTCTTCGGTTCTCAGCTCCAGTTGTGAGGCTGAGATCTACGCAGGGGCCATGGCTGCACAGGAGCTTTGCTGGCTCACCTACCTGCTGACTGACCTTGGAGAGCCGCCTCGTTCTCCTCCAGTGCTGTACGTAGACAACAAGGCCATGCTGGCCTTGTGTCGAGAGCAGCGTCTGGAGCACAGAACGAAGCACATTGCTCTTCGCTACTTCCTTGCTCGTGAGCTACAGCAGCGTGGAAAGTTGCGGCTTGCGTACGTGGCCTCTGAGGCCAACACTGCTGATGTGTTCACCAAGGTACTTGCGCCTTGTGACCATCAGCGCTTTTGCACCCAGCTGGGTCTTGTGCCTGTCTTGCCTCACTTGCTCTCCTCTTGACTTCACTTGTACTGTGACATATATATACCTGCTCTTACTTGTTTAGCTTTATATATATGTCTGTACTCTTGCATGTGAACTGGCCTTTGGCCTTGCTCTTGTGCTCGGACTGTGTGGTGACTTTGTGATCCACCCTAAGCTTTGCTTTGTCTTGCTTGACTGGTCTTGTGACCCCTTGTTCTCCCCCACTTTGCCTATGGGGGTGTGTCAGAACATATATATAGCTTATACTATTGTGTAGGCTGTAGTGGGGTATCCCATAGGGGGTACAACCCAGTTAGGGTTTCCTATTTGTACTCACTTCATTCATAGTTCATTCATTCTCGTTCTATTCTCAACAGGGGTGGCGGTGGGGGTGGAGGCGGGAGTGGAGGTACTGGTGGCGGCAGTGGAGGCGGAGGTGGCGGCGGAGGTGGTGGCGGAGGTGGCAGTGGGAGCGGCGGGGGCGAGGGTGGCGGTGGCGGCGGTGGCGGCGGAGGCGGGGGTGGCGGTGGTGGAAGTGGTCGTAGTGGCTCGTCCCATAGGAGCAGCACTGGGGGTGGTCAGCGCCTGCAGCAGCAGCAGCAGCAGCGCTCTCGCGACGTCCCCGCCCCTCAGCAGCTCCGTGAGTGGTACTCGCAGCGTCAGCGTGGTGGGGCGTTCGGTCCCTGCACCTACGTCCTTCGCACCGGCGACCGCGCGGGTGAGCAGTGTGGGGGCACCCACTCCGCTCGCCGCTGCTTTGCCCGCTTGACCGACGCTTGGCGCCAGTAGTTTCCGGAGGCCTCTGAGATCCCCCGCTGGGGAGAGCTGTCTAAGGCTGGTGTAGCTGTTTTTGATCTTGACTTTGATGCTATCCTTGCTGCCATGTATGCTGTAACTGTTAGTGATGATGGTGACTGTTACCGGTGTTTCCCGCCCGACCCGGGCATTGTTACTGCTGCGTCAGGTGCCAGTGAGGCTGCTGCTCTAGGTGCCAGTGCGTCTGTGCTCTCAGGTACTAGTGAGCCTGCCCTCTCAGGTACTGTGTCGGCTTCTGCCTCTCACACCTTCACCCTTGACTCTGGGGCGTCTCGCTCCTTCTTTCGGGACCGCACCACTCTCACGCCGCTTAGTCGGCCTGTTGCGGTGTTCCTGGCTGACCCCTCTGGGGGTCCTGTCCTGTCTCGTTTCTCCACAGTCCTCCCGTGTCCGGCGGCTCCCTCTGGCACCCTGACTGGTTTTTACCTCCCCTCGTTCTCTACGAACCTGGTGAGTGGTGCTGACCTACAGGATGTGGGTGTCCACCAGTTCACTCCTGCTCGTCAGCGGGTGACACACTGCACAGAGGCTAGCACAGGTCGCCACCTGGCTACGTTTACACGTCAGCCACGGTCGAGCCTGTACACACTGACCACTGCTTCTCCTCCCAGTGCTGAGTCTGGTAGAGTCCCTTCGTCTGGTCAGGTGTTTGCTGCAGCGTCCAGGTCTGGTCCTGAGTCTGCCCCCTGTTCGTGTCGCCGTCTGTCTCACGAGACTCTCCTCTGGCACCACCGCCTTGGCCACACCTCTCTGCTTCGGCTCAGAGGCATGGCCTCCCGTCTTCTTGTGTCTGGTCTCCCCCGGTCCCTCCCTCCCCTTCCTCAGGGCCCTGGCCCTGCCTATGTCCCCTGTGTTTAGGGGCGCCAGTGTGCTGCCCCTCACTCCTCCCAGTTTCCTCCGACAGAGGCTCCGTTGCAGACACTTCACATGGACGTGTGGGGCCCTGCCCGCGTCCGTGGACTCAGTCACGAGCGCTACTTCCTGTTGGTGGTTGACGACTACTCGCGTTACACCACAGTCTTCCCCTTGCGCAGCAAGGGTGATGTCACTGAGGTGCTGATCGACTGGATCCACGCAGCTCGTCTCCAGCTCAGGCGGAGCTTTGGCTCGGACTTTCCTGTGTTGCGTCTGCACTCGGACAGAGGCGGAGAGTTCTCCTCTGGCCTTCTGCGTGCCTTCTGTCGTGCGCGAGGCATCCGCCAGACCTTCACGCTTCTGGACTCACCGCAGCAAAATGGGATTGCAGAGCGCCGCATTGGCATGGTCATGGACGTCGCTCGTACGTCTATGATGCATGCGGCTGCCCCCCATTTTCTGTGGCCGTTTGCGGTCAGGTACGCGGCGCATCAGATCAACCTCCACCCCATGGTCTCCAGGCCGGAGACCTCCCCACCCCTGCTGTGGACGGGGAAGGTTGGCGATGCGTCGGCGTTCCGGGTCTGGGGATCTCGGGCGTTTGTCCGCGACTTGTCTGCGGACAAGCTGTCCCCTCGCGCTGCTCCCTGCGTCTTCCTGGGGTTCCCCCCCGACGCCCCTGGGTGGCAGTTCTACCACCCTACCTCTCGACGTGTTCTGTCCTCCCAGGACGTCACGTTCGACGAGTCGGTACCCTACTACCGCCTCTTCCCCTACCGCACTCCGTCCCTCCCCCCACCCCCGCTCTTCTTGGTACCAGGTCCCCCCCCGGTAGACCCCCTCCCCCCTCAGGGTCCTGCCCCTTCAGGTGTGTCCCAGGTAGACGCGGTCGAGCCTGTCAAGGTCACTGGTGACTCTGGTGCTGCTGCGGGAGCTGAGCCTGGGGGTGCTGGGACTGGAGGTGCTACGCTTGGGGGTGCTGAGCCTGGGGGTGCTGAGCCTGGGGGTACTGAGTCTGGGGGTGCTGAGCCTGGGGGTGCTGGGCCTGGGGGTCCTGAGCCTGGGGGTGCTGAGACTGGGGGTGCTCCGCCTGGAGGTGCTTTGCCTGAGGGTGCTGAGCCTGGAGGTTCTTCGCCTTGAGGTTCTCCGCCTGGAGGTGCTTCGTCTCGCCGAGAGCCACTCTCCCCACAGGAGCTACGTGAGTGGTTTGCCCGGTGCTGGAGGCGTGCTGCTGGTGCTGGAGGTTCTTCGGCTACTGAGGGTGCTGCTGCCGCGCGTCCCGCAGGTGCTCGTGCTGTGGGTGCTGGAGCTGCTGGGCCTGAGGGTTCTCCTGGAGCTGGGGCTGCTGAGGGTGTTGGCGCTGAGACTACTGCTGGCGGTCCGACTGACAGTGCTCCTGGTGCTGCTGGGGATTCTGGGGCTACTGGAGGTGCTGCTGGAGGTGCTGCTGGAGCGGGTACTCCTGCTGGGGGTACTGGTGCTGTCCCTGCTGTTTCTGGCGTCGCCACGCGGCCCCGACCGTACTTCGTTCCGCTCCTGCAGCAGGTTCTTGGTCTTACACCTTCTCCTGGTCCTCCTCCTCCTCCCTTAGAGGGTCCACAGCCTGTCGAGTCCCAGTCATAGCTACAGCCTGCCTCCCCTTTGCCTGCTCCTTCTCCCTACGCTGGTCCGAATGGAGGTCTTACTGAGCGTCGTGAGCCTGCGTCTCGTCCTGCGTCGCCTGTTCGTCCTGCACGCACTAGTGGTCGCGGTTCCCGTCAGCGTCCTCCTCCTGTCCCTGGCACGCACCGGATGTCTCTGCGTCCGTCCACTGCTCCTCTGCGTGCCCCTTTGCCTTCTCCTCCTTCTTCCTCTCTTCCTGCTCTTGCCGACCCGGAGTCGGACTCTCTTCGTGCTGCCAGTCCCACTGTCACGCGTCTCCTTGCTACTGCTGTCACTGACCCTTCTTTCGAGTCTTCTGCTGCGTCTGCCCTTGTCACTGAGCTCGTCGACTTTGCCGCGCGCTGTCGTCTAGACTACGCTGCTAGTCTTGTCGCTGAGTCTGAGTCTGCCTGTCCTCCGTCCGTCGGGGGTGAGTGTGCCCTTGGCACGGACGTCCTTGAGGACAGGCAGGAGTTCCAGTGTCTGTCCGCCGCTTCACCATCTCGCGTCTGTACTGCTAGCCCCTGAGGGAAACCCGGATGCACTAGACATCCCGACTCCGCGCTCTTACGCGGAGGCGATAGAGGGTCCCTACTCCTCTCAGTGGCAGGCAGCTATGGATGCAGAGATGGCTTCCTGGAAGTCCACAGGCACCTACGTTGACGCTGTTCCCCCTCCTGGGGCGAACATCGTCAGTGGCATGTGGATTTTCAGGGTGAAGCGGCCGCCGGGTTCTCCGCCTGTCTTCAAGGCGCGTTACGTGGCTCGTGGCTTCAGTCAGCGGCAGGGAGTTGACTACTTTCAGACCTTCTCCCCCACCCCGAAGATGACCACTCTTCGGGTACTGCTGCACGTTGCTGCTCACCATGACTACGAGCTGCACTCTCTCGACTTCAGCACTGCTTTCTTGCAGGGCAGCCTGCACGAGGAGATCTGGCTGCGTCGCCCACCTGGCTTCACTGGGTCTTTCCCTCCTGGTACCCAGTGGAGTCTCCGGCGTCCAGTCTACGGTCTCCGCCAGGCGCCACGTGAGTGGCACGACACACTAAGGACTACGCTGGCGGCACTTGGGTTTGCTCCTTCTACTGCCGACCCGTCGCTGTTTTTACGCACCGACACCTCTCTGCCGCCGCTCTACATCCTCGTGTACGTCGATGACTTGGTCTTTGCCACAGCTGACACTTCTGGACTCGCCTACGTGAAGTCTGAGCTGCAGAAGAGACACACGTGCACTGACCTGGGTGAACTGCGCAGCTACCTTGGCCTGCAGATCACCCGGGACAGAGCACGCCGCACCATTACCGTGACTCAGTCACACATGGTGCAGCAGGTCCTTCAGCGCTTCGGCTTCACGTACTCCTCGCCTCAGGCCACTCCTCTGCCTACTCGCCACTCGCTCTCAGCTCTGCCTTCGGATGAGTCCGTAGAGTCGAGTGGTCCGTATGCAGAGCTTGTTGGCTGCCTCATGTACCTGATGACCTGCACACGACCTGACCTTGCATACCCTCTTAGCATTCTCGCACGCTATGTTGCTCCTGGGAGACACCGACCAGAGCACATGGCTGCAGCGAAAAGGGTGTTGCGCTACTTGTGCAGTACGTCGGGCATGAGGCTAGTGCTTTGAGGGCGCAGTCCAGTGGTCCTCACTCGGCACGCGGACGCTTCTTGGGCTGACGACCAGGCCACGCAGCAGTCGTCACAGGGTTACACCTTCAGCCTTGGTTCCGGCTCTGTTTCGTGGCGAGCTACCCGCTCGTCTTCTGTTCTCGGCTCCAGTTGTGAGGCTGAGATCTACGCCGGGGCTATGGCTGCTCAGGAGCTTCGCTGGCTCACCTACCTGCTGACCGACCTTGGAGAGCCGCCTCGTTCTCCTCCAGTCCTGTACGTAGACAACAAGGCCATTCTGGCCTTGTGTCGAGAGCAGCGACTGGAGCACAGGACAAAGCACATTGCTCTCCGCTACTTTCTTGCTCGTGAGCTGCAGCATCGTGGACAGTTGCGACTTGCGTACGTGGCCTCTGAGGCCAACACTACTGATGTCTTCACCAAGGCACTTGCGCCTTGTGATCATCAGCGTTGCTGCACGCAGCTGGGTCTTGTGCCTGCCTTGCCTCACTTGCTCACTTCTTGACCTTGCTTGTACCTTGACCTATATATACTCTTGTTCTTGCTTGCTTGACTCTTGTATATCTCTATATATGATCTTGCATGTGAACTGGCCTTGTGGCCCTTGAACTTGTGCTCGGAATGTGTGGTGACTTTGTGATCCACCCTGAGCTTTGCTTTGTTTTGCTTGACTGGTCTTGTGACCCCTTGTTCTCCCCCACTTTGCCTATGGGGGTGTGTCAGAACATTATAGCTTACTTATTTGTGTAGGCTATAGTGGGGTATCCCATAGGGGGCACAACCCAATTAGGGTTTCCTATTTGTACTCACTTCGTTCATAGTCATTTCCATTCTCGTTCAATGTTTCTCACTCATTTCACACATGCAACGCACGAACACATGATGGGTGGCAGACAGACGTGAATGCAAATGATAGCATCACATAACAGAGTCGAGTGGCCCGTATCCAGAGCTTGTTGGCTGCCTCATGTACCTGATGACCTGCACACGACCTGACCTTGCATACCCTCTTAGCATTCTTGCACGCTATGTTGCTCCTGGGAGACACCAACCAGAGCACATGGCTGCAGCAAAGAGGGTGTTGCGCTACTTGTGCAGTACGTCGGGCATGGGGCTAGTGCTTGGAGGGCGGAGTCCAGTGGTCCTCACTGGGCACGCAGACGCTTCTTGGGCTGACGACCAGGCTACGCAGCGGTCGTCCCAGGGTTACACCTTCAGCCTTGGTTCCGGCTCTGTTTCGTGGCGGGCTACTCGCTCGTCTTCTGTTCTCGGCTCCAGTTGTGAGGCTGAGATCTACACCGGGGCCATGGCTGCACAGGAGCTTCGCTGGCTCACCTACCTGCTGACCGACCTTGGAGAGCCGCCTCGTTCTCCTCTAGTCCTATACGTAGACAACAAGGCCATGCTGGCCTTGTGTCGAGAGCAGAGACTGGAGCACAGAATAAAGCACATTGCTCTCCGCTACTTCCTTGCTCGTGAGCTAAAGCAGCGTGGTCAGTTGCGGCTTGCGTACGTGGCCTCTGAGGCCAACACTACTGATGTTTTCACCAAGGCACTTCCGCCTTGTGATCATCAGCGCTTCTGCACTCAGCTGGGTCTTGTCCCTGTCTTGCCTCACTTGCTCACCCCTTGACCTTGTTTGTACTGTTACATATATATATATATATACCTGCTCTTGCTTGTCTAGCCTTATATATATATGTAATCCTTCATGTGAACTGGCCTTATGGCCTTGAACTTGTGCTCGGAATGTGTGGTGACTTTGTGATCCACCCTGGGCTTGCTTTGCTTTGCTTTGCTTGACTGGTCTTGTGACCCCTTGTTCTCCCCACTTTGCCTATGGGGGTGTGTCAGAACATATAGCTTATACATTTGTGTAGGCTGTAGTGGGGTAGCCCATATGGGGTACAACCCAATTAGGGTTAGTACTTGTACCCAACTCTTTCATAGTTGAATCATTCTCGTTTCAATTTTCACATCGAAGAGAAAGGCCCCGCCCTCGCTTGGGCGCAGCCGATCTCGCCGTCGACGGGAAGTTCTCGACGGATTGGTCGAAGAAGTAGGCTTCTGCAGTTTGACGGAAGTTGCGGCCGAGCAGGCTCTGCTCGACGAAATCTGGTCGACAAGATCTGCGCGACGAGCTCTGGTCAACGATCTCTGCGCGACGAACTTCCGTCGAGGAACTCTGGTCGAGGAGTTCGGATCAAGGAACTCTGGTCGAAGAGTTCTGGTGGAGGAGCTCTGCTCGGCGAACTCTGTTCGACCGAGCGATGGCGAATCCTTCGACCGAAGTTGCTGAGTTGTGCGAAACTTTGCGGAGGCTGCGAACTTTCGCCCAGGAGATTTTTGCAAAGTTCTACCTGCGGAACGGCATCACGTGGTCGACGGTGCGCACCTGGCAAAACCGACGACACGTTTTCTACCTGGCACCTGCGCAATGTGCCTTACGGTGAAACCGCCAACCTGCACCTACTTGGTAGGTGCGCACATCTGCGCAGATAGACAACCTGCGACTGCAGATATTTACCTGCGACTACAGATAGTCACCTGCGACTGCAGTGCTTGCAGACCGCACGAAGTGCAACGTTGGCAGATCACTCTGCTGCAACGTTGGCAAGCCGCTCTTCTGCCGTGCCGGCAGAGTTCGCTCTTGCTAGAAGATGAATGCCCTTCTAGTCCTTTTGTTCTGCATGCAACAATTGTACTATCAACTTTTCATTGCAAGTTGTTCTTTTCATCCTCGTTAGTGGAAACTCTTGCAAACTTTCTCTGTGAATACAGCAAGTAGTAAGAAGGTTAGAACAATGCTACGATCACCCGCACAACTCCGTGCCCTCCACCATAGTCCACTCCCGTTGTGTAGTGTCCCTCCGCAGTTGCAACCGCTGGTGTCCACGTGCGCACATGTGCGCACCTACCACGTAGGTGCAGGTCGACGGTTGCACCGTCGAGCACATTGCGCAGGTGCCGAGGTCGACCACATGTCGACGGTTGCTCGAGATGCTCCACGTCGACCACGTGGTGTTGCCACGCAGGTCGACGTCGACGAAGTTCGCGTACCCCCGCATAACTTCGTCGACCAGGTTACTTGGTCAACCAGAAAGGCCAATAAGTCTGCACCCGCAAGTCAGCGTCACGTCGACGACCTCCTTTGTTGACCATCGAGGAAGGGCGCCGTCCACCGGCGTTGATTTTCGGCCAGCTTCGTGGCGCGCTTCACCAAAGTTGGCTAGCTGTCGAAGTCGGCTCTGTCAAAGCCAACTCTGCTGAGGTCGGCCTGCTGATAATGTAACAAACAAGAATGATGACTAGAAGCATGGAAATGTTAAAAAAAAAAAGGAACCCTAACATCACCTAGCCTATCAAAAAGTGCATCAAATGCGCATTTTGATGCACCTCCTAGGCTAGGTAAGCGATAGCCTCATGAGCAAACAAAAGACAGTCACTCAGGGTGGCTCAAATAGTCCAACCACTAAGGTAAGCGGTCATAAGACCGCAGCATGATATGCAACGCAGGGTGGCACAACTAGTCCAACCTCTGAGACAAGCAATGCCGCAGCCATTCGATCAGTTTGCACGATGTATATATATGATACAACAAATAAAAAACATAGATCAAGAAACAAGCAAGTGAGGACAACGGGTATCTAGTCCAAGATGAATACAGAATTGCTGATGGTCACAAGGTTGGAGTGCCTTGGTGAAGATGCCAGCGATGTTTGCCTCTGAGGCCACTGTAATTGGGCTGCTATACTTTTTCTTGCGTGAGGTCACCTCCTGGCCGCGCTGCTGCAGCTTGCGCAAGAAAAAAGTACCGCAGCTCAACGTGCTTCTTATGCCCCACCAGACATGGCTCCTCACACAACAGGATCATGGCCCTGTTGTCAGCAAAGAGCACTAGGGAAATACGAGGCGGCTCACCCAGGTCGGTGAGAAGAAAGGTGAGCTAGCACAACTCCGGTGCAGCCATGACCCCGGGGTAGATCTCAGCCTCACAGCTAGAGAGAGCAACTGACGGTGCAGGGGTCGACCTCCAAGACACTGCTCTAGAGTTAAGATTGAAGCAGTAGCCCTGTGAAGTCCTCCAAAACTTAACGTCATCTGACCACGACGCGTCACTATGCCCAGCGAGGCTGATTAGCCGTCTCCCTCTAAGCACAAGCCCCATGCTTGATGCGCTCGCCAGATAGCACACAACCCTCTTAGCGGCCTCCCAGTGGACAGGACGTTGTCTCCCAGGTGCAACAAAGTGGGCTAGAACACTGAGAGGGTATGCAAGACCTGGACGGGGATAGGTGATCAGGTACATAAGGCAGCCCACCAGCTATGCGTAGTCACCATTAGGCTCAGCAGGCTCGTCAGGAAGAGGAGTGGTCTGTGGAGAGGACCAATGAACCGCTTGAGGATATGTTGCGCCGTGTGCAGCTGAGGCAGTGGCAGCAATACCATTCTATTCACCAGCATGTAAGGAACGAACTGAAAATTACCCTCATGATAAAAGCAATGGTTTGACCCATGTTTTTGTGTTCAAACAGGGTGTAGAATACATGAGGAGCAAAAGGGCGAAGATTGTTTAGCATAAATAGTGGGTTATGCAGTAGGTTTATGCAAACACATTTGCGAGGCAAATTTAGGAAGTCAAGCAGTGATCTGCATACGTAAAGACCCCAAAAGGTCGTGGGGACATTCATATACGAAAATACCAAGGGTGGCACGGTATCTGACAACAACAGCAAGAGTGGCAGTTGTCAGCTGCTATGTGCCACCGGTGATGATGTTTCAGGCACAAGTGTACTCACCACCGCAGGAAACATGGGAGAAAATATGGAAGTTATGCCACAGCTTTGACTCGGGTGGAGAAGCAACGGAGGAGAGAAGGTTCATACTGTGGAGTGCGTACCTGGTCAGCCTGCCAAGGAAGGATGGGGGGCTTGGACTAGCGGATCTTAAGATCTGGCTGGACGGACTGGCAGTCCGCAGGGTGGGGAAGCTGCTGGCGGAGCTGGATGGGGCTCGTTGATGGCTGGCGGAAGAAGCGGCGGAACCACCGTAGGGGACAGTGACGTGGCACGCGCCTTGCCATGACTGTCGCGAGCATCGCTGCTAAGTTAGCATGAAAGCCATGCTCCTCTTCCGGTGTGCCAGACAGCACTGGCAAAAAAGTGCGCATCTCTGAACGCTCAGCAACCTCGCGTCGCTTTCGGTTTCCTTTTGGCCAACTTGCACCCCAACCTCGTGTTCCCGAGGTTCCCGACTGGCTAGGTTGGCCCGCTACATTATCTCATGCCTTTCATTGTATCATTAGTACACATTGTCACATCTACATTATTAGTTATTCCGCGCATCTCTGTTTTCGTCTAACACATAGAAAAACTTGTTGGTTGTTTGTTACTGCCAGTCACAACTTCGCGCACATATTTTACGTTTCGCCATTGAGTCATCATGGGAACTTTGGTGTCAAGCCTTTATTCCTGCCACATTGTTTGTGAGAGCTGACTCCCCCCCGATTTGTCAAATTGTCGGCCATTCCCCCACATTACCCCATCTTTGAGGCAGTGACAGGTGCCTCTATGAAAAAAAAAAACCCAATTCCTTTAAGCAGCGGCGCTTCGCTTCGCGCACGCGTTTGTTTTCTTGGGGCTGATTTCTCCATCTTTAGATAAAAAATCACATTGTTTTTTACGGTGTATCCCAACTGATTTGGCGTGTCAAAGGCCAATGCACATCTGGGGATGAAAAGAAATATACCCCTCTTGGATGGCATGCCGTGTACACATGATGCTCAACTGCTGCCCGTGAATTTGCCCCGCCCCTTGTCAATTCACTGCCCATGAACAATTGGTGATGGGAAGTTGCACCTAGTTTACAAGCCCCCCGAGCAAGTTAGAGTGATGATGAAACCAATGGTAATGAAGCGACCGACGTCAACTATCAATGCAGTGATGAGGAACCAATGGAAACGAAGAGATCGACGTCAAAATGTCAACATGTAACTTTTGAGTTTTTTATAAGCCCTTTTTTGCTAGCTGCGACGTTGACGAAGCCTTGCGTTATGCAAGAAGCACTTAAAAGCTCAAAAGGTAGGGCAAGTATGTCAGAATCTAACGAGCAGGAATGAATGCATTGAGTCAGAAAGTTGGTACAAGTATAACCCAAATTGGGTTGTACCCATAGGGTGGATCACGAAGTCACCACACACTCTGAGCACAAGCAAGTGGCCACAAGGCCAGTTCACATGCAAAGTGATATAAATGGGAACAAGCAGTACAATGATCACAACCTAGCAAGTGTAAGCATGCAGGTACAAGTATATAGATCATAGTACAAGCGAAGTTACGAAGTGAGCAAGTGAGGCAAAGTAGGCACAAGGCCTAAAACAGTACACAAACGTTGATGATCACGAGGCTGAAGTGCCTTGGTGAATATATCAGCAGTGCTGGCCCGAGTGGCCACGTAAACTAGAGGAGAACTAGGCCGCTCCCCCAAGTCCGCCAGCAGGTAGGTGAGCAAGCATAACTCCTGTGCAGCCATGGCCCCTGCGTAGATCTCAGCCTCACAACTAGAACTGAGAACAGAAGACGAACGAGTAGACCACCAAGAAACAGAACCGGAGCCAAGGCTGAAAGTGTAACCCTATGACGACCGATGCATAGCCAAGTCGTCAACCCAAGACGCGTCTGCGTGGCCACTGAGAACAACTCGACTCCGTCCCATGCCCGACGTACTGCACAAGTAGCATAACACCCTCTTAGCAGCCTCCCAATGCTCTGGTCGGTGTCTCCCTGGCGCAACGTAGCGTGCCAGGACGCTGAGAGGGTAAGCAAGGTCGGGTCGAGTGCAGGTCATCAGGTACATGAGGCAGCCCACAAGCTCTAGATATAGGCCACTCAGCTCTACGGACTCGTCCAAAGTTGGAGCTGAGAGCGAGTGTCCGGTAGGCAAAGGAGTGGACTGTGGCGAGGACCAAGTGAAGTCGAAGCGCTGAAGGAACTGCTGCACCATGTGTGACTGAGTCAGGGTGATGGTGCAGCGTGCTCTGTCCCGGGTGATCTGCAAGCCAAGATAGCTGCGTAGCTCACCCATGCCTTTGCACGTGTGTCTCTTCTACAGCTCCGACTTTACTAGAGTCAGTGCCTCGGTGTCAACAGTGGCAAAAACCAAGTCGCCGAGGGTGTAGAACGGCGGCAGCGAAGTGTCGGTGCACAGAAACAGCGACGGGTCAGCAGTCGAAGGAGCAAACTGTCAGGAAGAGAGGACGCAGGAGGAGACGGCAGGGGAACTCGCAGTGGAACAGAGGAAGGACGAAGTGTTATACTGTGAGTGCTAGGGACAGGAGGAGGACGCGGACACGGAACACGACTACCAGTGCGACCAGCGCGAACAGGCGAGGCAGGGCGAGACGCAGACTCACGACGCTCTGTAAGAGAGTCTGTCTGCTCAGTGTAAGGAGAAGGAGCAAGCAGTGAGGAGGCTGGCTGTAACTGTGGCTGTGACGGGTCTGGCGGTGGACACAGTAGAGGCGGAGTAAGGTCAGTAGAAGACATGAGACCAAGAACCTGGCGAAGCAGTGGAATGAAGTACGGTCATGGCCGCACAGCGCCTCTAGCACCAGTACCGACAGCTCCAGCACCCCCAGCGCTAGCACCTCCAGCTCCAGGGTCTCCAGCTCTAGTACCTGCAGCACCACCAGCTCCAGCAGCTCCAGCACCTCCAGCACCTCCAGTACCTCTAGCACTAGCAGCACCACCAGCTCCGGCAGCTCTAGTACCTCCAGGACGAGCACCTCCAGGACCAGCAGCTCCAGCACCTCCAACACCTCTAGCACCATCACCACCACCAGCTCAAGCAGCTTTAGTACCTCCAGCACCTCCACCATCAGCAGCACCACCAACTCCGGCAGCTCCAGAACCTCGAGCACGAGCACCTCTAGGACTAGCAGCTCCAGCACCTCCAGTACCTCCAGCACCTCCAGCACCAGCAGCTCTAGCATCTCCAGTACCTCCAGCACCTCCAGCACCAGCAGCTCCAGCACCTCCAGTACATCTAGCACCTCCAGCACCAGCAGCACCAGTGCCTCCAGCGCCAGCGCCTCCAGCGGCCTGGCCTCCAGCTCCAGCAGCGCGACTCCAAAGGCGGGTGCGCGAAGCGTACCACTCACGAAGCTGCTGTGGTGAGAGAAGCTCCCGCCGGCTAGACTGGTGGGTCGAGGCACCAATAGGGCCTCCAGGACTAGTAGCTGCGGCATCCCCAGTACCTCCGGTACCAGCAGTACCTCTAGCATCTCCATGACTAGCAGCTCCAGGGCCTCCAGCTCCAGCAGCGCCACTCCGAAGGTGTATGTGCCGAGTGTACCACTCGTGCAGCTGCTGTGGTGAGAGAGGTTCCCGTAGTATAGAAGCAGTACCCCTAGGCTCAGCACCCCCAGACTCAGCACCCCCAGGCTCCGCACTCGCACGCTCAGCACCTCCAGGCTCTACACGCTCAGGCTCCGCAACCGCAAGCTTAGCACCCCCAGACGCAGCACCCCAACCAGCACCAGAGTTACCAGTGACCGCGACAGGCTCAACCAAGGGGAGTAAGTCTACTTGAGACACACTTGAAGGAGCAGGACCCTGAGGGGGGAGGGGGTCTACCGGAGGGGGACCTGGAGCGAGGAAGAGCGGGGGGGGGGGGGGGGGAGGGGAGAGGGGCAGTGCGGTAGGGGAAGAGACGGTAAAAGGGAACCGACTCGTCGAACATGACGACCTGAGAGGGCAGGACACGGCACGAGGTGGGGTGGTAAAACTGCCAGCCAGGCGCGTCAGGGGGAAAGCCAAGGAAGATATACGGAACGGCGCGGGAGGAGAGCTTGTCCGCGGAGGTATCGCCGATAAAGACACAACAGCCCCAGACCCGGAACACTGACGCATCGCCAACCTCCCCCATCCAACGCAGTGTAGGTGAGGTCTCCGGCAAGGAGACACGGGGCCAAAGGTTAAGCTAATGAGTGGCGTACCGGACCGCAAACAGCCACATAAAATGGGGAGCCGTTGCATGGATCACGGAGGTACGAGCGACCTCCATCACTAAGCCAATGCGGCGCTCAACAACCCCATTCTGCTGCAGAGAGGCCAGCAGCGTGAACGACTGGAGGATGCCCTCCCCACGAGAAAAGTCCCTCAAGAGGTCGGAGGAGAACTCACCACCTTTGTCAGAGTGCAGACGCAGGACAGGAAGGTCCTCATGGAACCGCTCGCGGAGCTAGAGACGGACTGCGCGGAGGGATCAAGACATCAGGGACTTCACCCTTACTGCGCAAGGGGAAGACCGTGGTGTAACGCATGTAGTCGTCAACAACCAGCAGAAAGTATCGCTCGCGGCCTTGTCCCTGGACACGGGCTGGGCCCCACACGTCTATGTGGAGAATCTGTAGGGGAGCAGTTGTCGGGGGAAACGAGGAGGAGTGAGGAGCGGCGCGCTGCTGCCCCTCGACGCAAGGAAGGCAGGGCGGGGCAGGCGGGCGCGTGAGGGGGGGCAGAGACCTGGGAAGGCCAGAGAAGTCACCTCAGAATTCTTTGCTAGGGGGAACACTATGGTGTAGCGAGAGTAGTCGTCGACGACCACCAAAAAGAAACTCTCTCGCTCAGGGCTAGGGCGAGGGGCGGGGCCCCAGACGTCCAAGTGGAGAGTCTTGAAGGCTCGGTGGACGGACAAAGGGAGGAGGAGTGAGGGGTGGCGCGCAGCCGACCCTCGACGCAGTGACCGCAAGGTGGTGCAAGCGAAGGCGGCAGCAACGGCAAGACTCGCGGGAGGCCTAATACAAGACGCTGAATAGACATAGCGCGTAAGCGAGGAATGGACGAGTGCCCCCCATCCGGTGGTGCCATAACGGTGGGGTGGGCAAGTGGAGCATGACGCAGCAACTGGACCAGACACCTGAACCTGACCAGACACAGCTACCTGGGGAGACGCGGCAACCTGGTGAGACGCGGGAACCTGACGAGGGGCAGTGATAATGGTCGAGGGCAGTAGCTGCTGCTGCTGCTGCTGCTGCTGCCGCTGCTGCCGCTGCTGCTGCTGCTGCTGCTGCTGCTGCTGCTGCCGCTGCTGCTGCTGCTGCTGCTGCTGCTGCTGCTGCTGCTGCTGCTGGTGCTGCTGGTGCTGCTGCTGCCGCTAATACCACTGCTGCTGCCGCTGCTACTGCTGCTGCTGCTGCTGCTGCCCTCGGGGGCCAGTGTGAAGTGTGTAGAGACCAGAGCCCAGCTCAGCGATAAAGGTGGCGAGAGGCGCGTACGTGTCCCCGTCGACACAAACCGCAGTCTCGCCAGAAGGCTCAATTTTCACACCCACATGCTGACTCACGAGCGGCCTCATGCCCACCAAGTTCCTCGAGAACAAGGGGACGTGGAAGCCGGTCAGAGAACCGGAGGGAACAGCCAGGCACGGAAGCGTAGTAGTGTAGCAAGTAGTGACTGGTCCCGAAGTGGGATCAGCCAGTGCTACAGAGACCGGTGTAGGAAGCGGGGTAACTGTCGTGCGGTCGTGGAAGAAGCAGTGCGAAGCTCCGGAGTCAAGAGTGAAAGAAAGCGAAGCGTCCTCCGGAGCAGCTTCTGGACTAGTGTCTACACAAGTACCTACACTAGCAACAAGAACCTCTGCAAGACTAGCACCTAAGCTAACAACACTCGAGTAAACAGAGTCAGAAGCACTAGATTCAACACCAGCATACATAGCATGAGGAGTTCCTAAGAGATCAACCAACTGAGAAGCCGACATGCCCCACAGAGCGGAGCCGTACGTGTGAACAAGGGGAAGCCAGTCAGGGGCAGGGCCGTCAACGCCGTAGGCCAACCGATCCGTGTTAGTAAGCTGAGCAAAGCACTGACCCGGTGGGTGGCTGCAGCCACAAGGCTGGCCGCGGCGGGCACCTGTCAGAACGTGATAGGTGCAGGGAGGGTGGACGACACTGCGCTACAGCTGACGCTGTCCTGACCCCTGCCCCGAAACCTGCTGCTGCTGCTGCTGCTGTGGCTGCTGCGAGGGGAGGGGCTGCTGCTGCTGCTGTCGCTGAGTCAGGTACCACGCCGCTGCTCCACCCCCTGCAGCTGGCAGACCAGTAGGTGGCTGACGAACCCGGGCGTCACCTCCACCAGCTGCAGCAGGGGAGTCACCGGCCGCTGCACGAGGCGCTCCTCTAGCCCCTGCACTCCCGCCGCTGCCGCTCGCCACGTCACCCCCACTGCCTCCGCCCCCTCCGCTTGCACCCTGACCGCCCCTCCTGCCACTCCTAACAGCAGCTGCAGTTACGTCAGTAGCGACAGTGGCGAGGGAGGTAGTAAAGGTGGGCAGCTGAGGGACAGTGCACTCGTGAAACAGTGGAGGGGGCACAGCACCAAAGGCAGAGGCCACTGGGCGGAGGTTGCTCTCGACGTCCTTGAGGGCCGACTCAAGGACCTCGATAGTGAGCTCGCTAGGGTGCTTCGGAAGAAGCACATCACGAACCGAGGCAAGGCGGTCAGGGAGGCTAGTGGCGATGAAATAAATAGTGATCTCCATGGGGGGAGGGATCAGTGCAAGCTGTGCGTCAGTGCAAGCAGTGCGGTAGCTAGAATCGAGCGAGCACAGATGAGTGATCAAGTCAGCAGTGCGCTCAAACGAGGCGAGGTCAGGAAACAGGAAGGAAAGGAACAGGCGACCAAGAGAGGAAGTGGTGGGAGTAGCGTAGCGGGCCTTGATCGCAGTTAGGAACTCACTAGCCGTGCGAACCTAAACCCTAAACCCTAAACCCAAAACCCTTAACCCTAAACTTCCTGAGTGACGTGGATCTCCTCCGACTTAGGGAGGAGGCTGCTGAGGGCGATGCAGGCCGCAGCGTCACGCGACTTCCACGCGGTCACGTCAGCACGCTCGCGTGCATAACGGTCATTGTCTGCAGGTGTGGGGTCAGCTGCTAAGGGTGTAGGGCTAGGGGGCTTAGGAAGGTCACTGAAAGCATGCACCCACAGAGTCTCGTATGCCTGAACCTAGCTCTTTAGGAGGCGGCGCGCATGCAGGAGCCAGACCGAGAACTCGAGTGGCCTACCCTCAGTGCCAAAGCGCAGGACCCTAGGGGTCGCCATAGCAGAAGCGTAGAGGTGGATACTACTGCTGCCGAAACCCTAAACGCCTAGAGGGTCCGAGCAGGGCGCGGCAGGTTGAGCGGAAGGCGCGACGCAACGGGACAACAGGGCACGACGCGACGGGGCGGGTAGGACGCGACTCGACAGGACAGCAAGGCGCGACGCGACGGGCTGGGGGCGAATTGACGGGAGGGTGGGGACGAGACGCGACGGGCAGGGGACAAAACGCGACGGGACGGGCAGCGCCGACGCGCATGGGACGGGACGGACGGGCAGCACGACGCGCAGGGGACGGGACGGACGAGCAGCGCGACGCGCAGGGGACGGGAAGGGACGGGCATCGCGATGCGCAGGGGACGGGACGGACGGGCAGCGCGACACGCAGGGGATGGGACAGACGGGCAGCGCGACGCGCAGGGGACGGGACGGACGGGCAGCGCGACACGCAGGGGACGGGACGGACGGGCAGCGCGACGCGCAGGGGACGGGATGGGACGGGCAGCGCGACACGCAGGGGACGGGAGGGGCAGCGCGACGCGACGGGCAGGGGACGCGACGTGCACGGGACGGGACGGGCAGGGGACGCGACGGGCAGGTGACGGGACGGGCAGGGGACGCGACGGGCAGGGGACGCGACAGGCAGGGGGCAGGGAGGCGCGTGCGACGGACACTACGAGCGCTACGGGCGCTTCGTGACGGAACGGGCAGGCGCTAAGGGCGCTACAGGCGCTACGGGCGCTTCGCGACGGAACGGGCAAGCGCTTAGGGCGCTGCAGGATGGAACGAACGGCCACAAGAGGCGCTACGGGGCGAAGCAGGCGCAACGGGAACGGTATACTACGTCCAACGGGCGCGAGAAGCTCTAGCGGGATCCCACAGGATCCTAACCTAGGTGATACCATGTCAAGAATCAAAGTGTTGGTTTGACTAAGGTTGGTTGGGGTACATAAATCTAACCCTAACAATTGTACCCCCTATAACACACACCACTAAGACTACAACATTTGACAATAAGGACCACTAGACTCAAAGGGTTCGTCGGGAAAAGGGCCCGTGAGTCTGTGGCCAACGGCAAGACGAGTGGGCTGTGTCATAGAAAACTGAAACTCGAATCGCCGAATGACCTGCTTCACCATGTGTGACTGAGTCAGAGCGATGGTGCGAGCGGTTGTGTCTCTGGTGATCTGCAGGCCAATGTAGTGGCAGAGCTCACCAAGGTCAGTGCACGTGGTATGTCTCTTTTGCAGTTCTGATTTCACCTCAGCCAGCTATGAAACATAGGTATGCGACTTAGGAGAATAATGGATTAGGGTAAAGGGGAGGGGTACAAGAAAGGTGTCGCGAGTAGTTTTTGTACCCCCTAGGATGCAACTCACTACAGCCTATCAAACATATATCGCGGAATGCAAAACCAACGTCTATCGATTACAAAACCAACCTGTTTCGCCCGCCAATCGAGACTACTGCCCCAACCAACCTACCTACCTCTGAATCCGTGAATGTCGGCTGCAATGGATGTGATGTCATCTACAATGACTGCCTTGGAAGACCCACTGTTATGCTGGTCACCTGGTCACCGACCGAGCGCCCATCTCAGGGACTTCGTGATGTCCGATAGAATGACTGCCTTGAGAGCTCTTAGCATTTCACGTAGCCCGAGCCCATTATTCACTCATAAGCCAACTAGGTTCAACTTCAAAAGTCTTGGCGTTCCAAACTGCGGCTTTAAGGACCGACAGGTATCGCGATTTGAATTGAAGAACTCTCCATATCTCGTTCCCTGTGAGCACTTCCCAGCATGTCGTCGCACCTATTCGACGCCGTCGTCGCCCACAGCGATCCCGCCGCGCATCTTCCCGACCCCGCCTCCGCCCCACTCTCCCATCCCCGGACCTCGCCGCGTGCCGTGCCGCCGCCGCGCGAGGCGCACCACCTGCTCGTCTTGGAGGGCTCGCGCTTCACGTGCGTCAGCGCGCCGCTCTCGCTCTCGCTGCGCCTCTGCTTCCAAGACCACAGCGCCAGAGGTACCGCCGCCGCTGACCGCTCGGACCACCATCAGCACGCCGAGCAGCGCGCGCAACTGCTCGCACCGCCCGTTGACAGCGGTTCCCCCGATATCTCTCCCGAAAGGTCGGGAAGCGAAACCTTGCGTGAGTCCACGGGGATAGGCCTTGGCGCAAGGCAGGAGGCGGAGGAGGCAGAGGAAGAAGCGGGGGATGCGTGCTGCGAGCGGGAGGGGATGCACGTGCACGCACACGTGCATCATGGCGACGCGAGCACCGAAGACGTGCTGCTCGAACCGGTGCGTGCTGCTTGAACCGGTGCGTGCTGCTCGAACCGGTGCGCGGTCCAGCCCACCCGTGAGGGAATGACGTCGCTGCTGCCTTGCCTCGCCGTCGCCCTTGCCCTTCCCATTCCCACCTTGCGCTTGCCATTCCCACCTTGCGCTTGTCATTCCCCCCCTGCGCTTGCCATTCCCCCCCTGCGCTTGCCATTCCCCCCCTGCACTTGCCATTCCCCGCTTGCCCTTCCCATCCCCCCGTCGTGTTTCCCATTCCCCCTTGCGCTTGCTATTCAATGCCAAGTTTCTGCTAGCCTAGTCAACCACAATGCCCGTCCCTTCGCCTTCCCCCGTTATTGTCACACTCCACAGTGCCTGCACGAAGGTGTGCTGTCGCCCTGCCTGCGCCCCTCCCCCGCCCCCTCGCCGCGCCTCCCCTCTCTTTCCACCGCATTTGGCGGGGAGCGGGGGAATGACGCGGTGAGGAGAGAGGGGGAGGGGGTGAGGGGGGCAGTGACGGAGGGGCATGGCGGCGCAGAGGAGCAGGGCGAGGGGGGGTGGCACGTGCATGCGGAGGGGTGTGGGCATGGTCGCATAGCGCATGGCGACCACGTGGACTACCTCATGCCGCTCCTCGATGGCTCCTTCCTGCTGCACCACGCTCATCACCTGCCCCATGTGCACCACGCGCATCACTCACCCCCCCATGCGCACCACGCGCATCACTCACTCCGCCATGTGCATGCAATGCGTGGTCAGCACGGGCATGGTGATGCGCACGGGCATGGTGATGCGCGCCATGTGCACGAGGAAGCACATGATGGCCATTCTGGCGATCCTGCTCCCCTCGCCACCCATGCTCACTCCCATGCCCACGCTCATACCCATGCGCATGCCCATCCTAGTTCGGACTCTCCTCCCCATGCGGCAGCAAGCGCACATGGCCATGGCATGGCAGCAGGGCCATCCGTGAGCCATCCCGTGCAGCCCCATTCCCGTGGATCCCCACCGCCTTGTGCCTCCTCGCCGGCCTGTGGAAGCAGGTGCAGTGCTGCCAGCCACGGCAGCACCGCGCATGTTGCGCACTCTGCCAGCACCACTGCCCCGCACACTCACCCCGCTGAGGCGCACAGGCATGACGCGGCGGCAAGCACATGCGGTTACCACGTGCACGAGCACGGGCGGCTGGTGAGGATCGGCGCTGCCATGGGGCTGCTGAGGCGGCGCGTGGGCAAGCAGCGTGTGGAGGTGTTTGACTACGTGCGCCATGCTCCCTCCCCCACCCTCACACCCACGTGTGCTCGCACCTGTGGCAGTGCGGCAGCGGGATGCTGCTCTGATGCCATCTGCTCCTACACTCGGTTGCCGTCCCGTGATGAATGTGATTATATGGAGGGCAACGAAAGAGCAGTACAGATGGGGGTGAAGCGGCGTGATGGTGGAGCGGAGGAGCAGGCAGGTCCGTGTGGGGAAGGTGCATCTGCACCTCCACCTGCCGGCTCTGCTGCAGCTGCAGCGAGTCTGCTTGACGCTGACGTGGCAGAGGTGGTGAAGAGTGAAAGGGTGCAGGCAAAAGCAGCTTCTCTGATTGGCTGTCATACGCCGATGGCAGTGATGGCACGTGAAGAGCAGCCCCGTGGCAGTGAACAGTCCACAGGCTGTACGCTTCATGAGAAAGACGATCATGGCTGCTGCAGCAGCGGCCATCACAGCAGGCACAGTCACACTCACGCTTGCATCACCAGCCATGCTGCTGGCAGCGCTGATGGCGTTGAAACCAGCGAGGCAGCAGTGGGAGGGGCGATGTGGTGTAGCGGGCAGGGCTGCTGCACTCATGCAGAGGGCACTGGGAGTGCAGGCGAGATGGTGGTGCTGGTGGGTGGGGGCGACAGGGAGGGGGCTGGAGAGGCGACAGAGGTAGTGGGCGAGTGGATGGCCAGAAAGCCGTCTCCATTTGTCTGGTGGTCAACCACCGCGTGCAAGCGAGCAATCACTGCCGTGGCCAGCGCAGCAACCAAGGCCTTCCAAGGTCCCCAGCCGCACAGCAATGCTTCCGCCCCCGCTGCTGCCATTCCTGGTGCTGGTGGGGCAGTGGTGACGTCACGGGTGGACGTGTTGGGGCTGTGCTGCGCAGCGGAGGTGGCGGTAGTGCAGCGAGTGGTGGAGGCGCTGCCCGGCGTGCTGCACGTCGCCGTCTCCACGCCCACCAGGACGGCCCTCGTGCGCCATGACGCCTCCATCACCTCCACTGCTGACATCGGTGAGTGCGTGCTGCATGGGTGCGGTGAGTGCGTGCTGCATGGGTGCGGTGAGTGCCGAGGGTGAGTGGAAGTCGTGTTGGTCGTGACCAACGGTGAGGTGAGGCAACCATGCATTGCATCCCCCACACGTCCTCTCCTGCGGTTGCGACTTCCCTCTCAAGCACGCAGCCCCAACCCCTCCTCTCCTCTCCTCCCACTCCCTCCCCCGCCTCCCCTCGTTTCCTCCTCTCCTGGCGTCCCACCAGTGGCGGCGCTGAACGATGCGCATCTGAATGCCAGCGAGCAGCAGAGGGGGCGAGTGCGCATGGCGTCGTCGCTGCCGTCGCCCTCCACGCTGCTGTCGGGCGCGCTGCTGCTCGTCTCCCTCTTCCACTACCTCCTCCCCCCCCTCCAGTTTGTCGCCCTCGCCTCCATCGCCGCCGGCCTGCCACCCATTCTGCTCAGCAGTTTCGCTGCGCTGAGGAGGTTCATACTCGATATAAACACACTCATGGTCATTGCAGGTGAGCTCTGGTAACAAACAGCCATCAGGCTGTGCTTGTATTCCTGGCTTGGAGGCTCACAGGGGTCAGAGGAGGCACGGGGGATTTGAGAGGCGCCTCTGTGTGTGTGGCGCATCCTTTCCCTGCAAGTGTTCCTGCCTAGCGAGTGTCCATGCCTAGAAGTGAGTCCTTCCGTCTCTGCTTAGCGTCCCTCCCTGCCTGAAGCATGTCCATGCATAGAAGTATGTGTGCGTTCGAGTCCCTTGTGTGAGAGCGCACACATGCCATGTCGCTCCCGCTTATCTTGCCTCATCTCTCCCCGTCCCCCACCGGCCTCTCATGGGCTCCCAGTGGGCGGCGCAATAGCCATTGGGGAGTATGTGGAGGGCGCGTCTGTGGTCTTCCTCTTCTCCCTCGCCCACTTCCTTGAAGCGCGCTCCACCCATAAGGTGGGCTGCACGCATCAGCTAGGCTGCACCGATACATGCCAAACTTCCCCTTCCCCTCCCTTTGCATCCTTCCCATTTCCCACTTGCTCGCTCCCTCCCCCTTCTATCCGCACTCCCCTTTCCTTTCCTCCCTCGCGCATGTCCCCTCTCGCCCCATGCCCCCCAATGACGCATCGACCGCATGCCAACAATCCCTCCGCTGCCCATACGTGCCCCTCTCAGGCGCGGGTGGCCATCCAGTCACTCATCGACCGCGCCCCACAGACGGCTGAGCTGGCCGCCACAGGCGAGCAGGTGGGGAGGGAGGGGGGGGTGGGGGGGTGGGAATGGGAGACGCCTCTGGGTGGATGAGGGTGGAGGGCGGAGCCGCAGAGGGGGCTGAGACGGATAGGGTGGTTTGCATTGCAGGAGTGTGGTGGGGAATGGGTATGTAGGGATGCTAGCAAACAAGTGTGGTGGGGAATGGGTATGTAGGGATGCTAGCAAACAAGTGTGGTGGGGAATGGGTATGTAGGGATACTAGCAAACAAGTGTGGTGGGGAATGGGTATGTAGGGATGCTAGCAAACAAGTGTGGTGGGGAATGGGTATGTAGGGATGCTAGCAAACAAGTGTGGTGGGGAATGGGTATGTAGGGATGCTAGCAAACAAGTGTGGTGGTCTCCTCTTTCTGTTCTGGGCTGGTTGGCATCTGCGTGTCTCTCTTTCCCCTCGTTTTCTCTTTCCCCTTAACCCCACCTCTTCCAATGGCACCATGCGCCGTCACAGCATGCGCCGTCACAGCATACGCCACAAGCACGAGAGCGGTGAAGATGGGTACCAGCAGGTCTGGATCCTATTGCCTGCCATGTGCAAATGGCAGGCAGGTTAGCACCCTGTGGAGCCACCCCCATGCTGCTCCAGTCCCACGCTGTGCCCATGGCAGGTGGCGGTGGCTGTGGAGGTGGCGGTGGGCACGCGTGAGTGTGCCCCAACGCACCTCAACTCCCACCCCCATGCCCCGCACGTTGCCGCTCGCAGGTGGCGGTGGAGGACGTGCCCGTGGCCACGCTGCTCGCAGTGCGCCCAGGCGCGCTCGTGCCGGTGGATGGAGTGGTGCAGAGCGGTGCGAGCAGCGTGGATGAGAGCAGTCTGACAGGCGAGTCGCTGCCAGTGTTCAAGGACGTGGGCGCGCCTGTGTGGGCCGGCACCATCAACACCACAGGCCCGTGCTGCTCCTCTCCGCTCCCTCACACCACCAACCAGCCACGTTGAACCGCCTCCCTTGTCCCCACCTCGTCCGCATCCATCACCCTTCCTTCCAATCGTGTTCATGGCGCTTGCAGACCATGCTGGCCATGGCGCTTGCTGCCAGCTGCGCGTCTGACCTGTCCGAGCAAACATGCGCGCACCATGCATGCCTTCCTCTACTTGCCCCTCGCCCCCGCCAGGCTACTTCACCATGAGGGCCACGGCGCTGGCGAGCGACTCAGCAGTGGCGCGCATGGTGGCGCTCATCCACGCAGCGCAGGCCAACCGCTCGCCGTCGCAGCGCCTCGTGGAGTCGTTCGCACGCGTCTACACGCCCACCGTCGTGCTCGCCGCGCTGCTGCTCGCCCTCGTGCCACTCGCCGTGCCCTCCGCCGACCACCTCTACTTCTTCCGCCTCGCGCTGCTGCTGCTCGTCGTCGCCTGCCCGTGCGCCCTCGTGCTCTCCACGCCCGTTGCCGCGGTGTGCGGCATCGCGCGCGCTGCAAAGGACGGGGTGCTGGTGAAGGGCGGCGCGCACCTGGAGATGCTGGGGCGCGTGCGGGCGGTGGGCGTGGACAAGACGGGCACGCTCACACATGGCCGCTTCCAAGTGGTGGGGTTTGAGCTCGTGGACGGCGCTGCCTGCAGCAAGCATGAGTGCCTCGAGTGGTGAGCGACTCGCTGCGGATAAGAATCACTGTTTCTCTTGAACGAGTGCTGGGGTTCGTCCTAGTTGAACGAGTGCTGGGGTTCGTCCTAGTTGAACGAGTGCTGGGGTTCGTCCTAGTTGAACGAGTGCTGGGGTTCGTCCTAGTTGAACGAGTGCTGGGGTTCGACCTAGTTGCGTTTCCAGCTGCTATCATCCCACTCGATGCCCTGCCCCTCGTATAGCCTCCCCTTTGCCGTCTCTCTTTCCTCGTTCATGAGCCTGCTTGTGGTCTCACTGTCTCCCTGCCATGCACCGTGTGTGTCTCGCCATGGGTGCAGGCTGGCAGGTGCAGAGAGGCAGTCCAGCCATCCCATGGCGGCCGCCCTGCTGGCCTACTGCCGCCACCACGGCGTTGAGTCCAACGGGCCGCTGCCGGGTGCTGCTGCATGCGCCCCTGTAACAGCAGCAGGCTGCGCACACACCCATTCCACGTGCTCCCGTGCTGGTGCAGGCAGCAGCTGGGGCGAGTTGGGTTGTGGAAGCAGCAGCAAGATGGGTAGGAACGGTTGTAGCACACGTGCTACTGCTACTGGTGGATGCAGCAAGCCACACGTCACATGCAATGCGGCTGCTGACACATGTGGCATGCCAGATGGCGCATGTGCCATGCTGGGTGGGGCATGTGAAAACAATGGAGGGTCTTGTGGAGGCAGTAGGTCACATGGCATGGTTGCAGCCAGCCAAGGGTGCTGTAAGGCGTCTCGCTGCCAAGACAGACAGCAAGGCACTGCTGCAGAAACCGAGGCAATCTGTAACGAGGATGCGACTGAAGGGGGGGTTGGACGGGCAGCAGGAGGGACAGAGGGTGGCAGGGAGGGAGGGGGGGCGAGTGGGTTTGAGACGGTAGCGGGGGAGGGCGTGGAGGCGGTGGTGGGGGGCAGGCGCGTGCACGTGGGCAACGAGAGGATGGCCCTGCGCCTGGGGTGGACACATGGTGAGGCCCTCCATCCTCAACCGCCCATTTGCCCTCCCTCTTGAACGTTTGCACCCAAACATGCAGAGCCCATGCATTGGTTCACCTTGATCACATGCAGAGCCCATGCATTGGTTCACCTTGATCACATGCAGAGCCCATGCATTGGTTCACCTTGATCACATGCAGAGCCCATGCATTGGTTCACCTTGATCACATGCAGAGCCCATGCATTGGTTCACCTTGATCACATGCAGAGCCCATGCATTGGTTCACCTTGATCACATGCAGAGCCCATGCATTGGTTCACCTTGATCACATGTCTGCACGTGCCTCCATTGGCATCATTGGGTTTGCCGCCTCTGCCATCGCATGGCCACTGCCTGCTCTCTCACTTACATGTTACCCCACTCCACTCCCCTGTATCCCTTCACACATGGCAGCTCTCCTCCCCGGTGTGTGCCACAGCCCTCCCCACTCATGCCCCAATGCCACAGCTCCCTCCCTCTCTCCCCTCCCCTCCACCAAACCAGCCTGCCCCACCCACCCCACCCAACCATCACCCCCTCGTTTTCTCCTTGCCCTGCCTCAATCTCAAAGCTACGCTCACCTGCCTCCCTGTGGACGGCCATCCCAACGGGTTCACCTCTGTTCGTCCTCTCCCACCCCCCCGCATCCCACCAGCCATGCCCCCCGCGCTGCTCTCCCACTGGCTCAGCCTCGGAGCCACCGTGGTGTGGCTTGGCGTGGACGGCCACCCCAAGGCAGTGATTGCCGCAGCTGACTCGCTTCGGGCCGAAGCTGCGGAGGCGGTTGGGCAGCTGGTGAGGGGAGTGGGGCTGCACGTGGCCATGCTGACGGGCGACAATGCGGGCGCTGCCACTGCCGTGCAGCAGCAGGTGCGAACGAGGGGGGTGTTGGGTTTGAGGGGAGAACAGGGGGGAAAGAGGGAAGAGGGGAGGGGGGTGTTTGGTTTTAGCCTTTGGGCTGAAGGAGAAGTTGAGAGGCGGTTCGGGGGGGGTGGGGGAGGAGGAAGAGAGGGGAATGAAAGGGGAGGAGGTGTATTGGGTATAGCTGGGTTGGGGTTGTACATGTAGCTGAAGATGTATCGTTGGGACGCGCTGACTGGAAGAAGAAAAGCCGACAGCTGAGTATGGAGTCCTTGAGAAGCGATTCTCCACATGTTGCTCACATGGAGCAACGACATATGAGCCTTCCTCCAATATTTGTGTTCCCATTTCTTACTCTTTCTCCAACCTCCCTCCCTTCCGTCCTCCCCTCCCCTTGCTGCTCTTCTTCCGTCCCCCCCTCCCTCTCTCCCTCTCGTCCACTTCATCTCGCCCTCTCTCCCTCTTTCCCTCTCTTCCTCTCCAAACCCCTCTCCCGTGCGCCTGCCCGCCCCACTGGTCAGCTGCACCCAGCAGTGGAGGTGCTGTGTGAGCTGCTACCGGAGGGCAAGGTGGCGGCCATAGCGGCACTCAAGGCGGCCCACGGTATCACCTGCATGGTGGGAGACGGCATCAACGACGCACCCGCCCTCGCAGCCGCTGATGTCAGCATCGCCATGGGCACCATTGCGTCTGCGTCAGCCATGGAGGCCGCTGACGTGGCGCTGATGTCAGACGACCTGCGCCAGCTGGCGCGGACATTTTTGCTAGGCCGGGCAGTGCGGTGGGTGGTGGCAGAGAACGTGGTGGCGTCGGTGGTGGTGAAGGGCGTGGTGCTGGGGCTGGCAGTGGCTGGCAGGGCGCACCTGTGGCTCGCTGTGCTGGCTGATGTGGGCACGAGCCTGGCGGTGGTGGGGAACTCTCTCAGGCTGCTCAGGAAAGGCACGGTGGGTGGGTGCTGGTGTGGAGGGTGCTAACGACGGCCTTTTCAAGTACCTGTGTGCCCACTGTGTACATACCGTAACACCCCGGATATAAGCGCAGGTGCGCTTATAAATAACGGGGGTTTTATAGGGGGTGCGCTTCTAATTGAGGATCGGGCAGCGCATGTGCTTATAAAATGCCAAATACAGATAATATTTCAAAATGTACATTTCATCCTTGCCATTTCAACTGAGTCGAAATGTGTTAGCGTCAAAAAAAAGAATCGCGCGCAAGTGATTCTCTGACAGCACACAAGGGCCATGCATGACACGCCACATTTCAGGCGTGCCAGCACATCATGACTGGACGCGCAACCAGTCAGTAACAAAGAGCGCAGAAGACTTTACGCAGAGCGAGATTTTTTCCTCTGTAACAAAGGGCGCGTTACTACTCTGATCTTCGATCTCTCGACCATGAACAATCAGAGTTATATACTTTTCAACCCTGAGCAATCAGGGTACTACTAGCATACCGTAGCATCATTCTGAAAAATGTGCACACATAATAGAGAGGAAAAATGTGCACTCATAATCAGGGAGGCCTACCGTAAAGTGCCACCTATAGGACCCGGGGGACTCTCTACAAATGCTGGAAAAAATGCTAGGGTGGACATTATGGCGGTTGCAAATTTTTAAGACCCGGGGTACACTTATTTGTCTATTAACATTAATGGATTTACCATGTACAATCTGTTGGGCTGAGAAGCCCTAGGATCTTTGTAGAGTTTAAGGACTGAGTAGGATTGTAATAGCGGAAGCGTTGTAATACAGAGTGGTTGAACCACCTTGCACTAGTATGTGAGAGCAAAGTAAGTTGGATTAAACAAGCAAATACAAGGTTTATATAAGAGTATAAGGAATACGAATAGATAGATTTAAACCGTTTTACTGTTGCGATTCGATACAGTGCGACTCGGGCAACTGCTCAATGTCGAGTCAGCTGTGTGTCCTTGCTGTCGCGCTGTATTGGTCAAGTCAAAGGTCGCTGACCTTTGACCTTCGCGTAACCTCCAGGCGGTTACCCTAACCTCCGAGGGTTGACTCGCGATGCTTCGATTTAGGCTGCTTCGCTAGTGTCCTGAGTTTCGACACGACAGAGGCGCCTTAAGACTTATTGTTCCCAACACAATCTCGGTAGGGGGGGGGGTCTTATATTTTTTGCGCGAGAATCTTTAGCTTGGTGCCCCACGTGCGCATCATCGGGAATGACACGCGGCGAAAATCAGAGCACGGGGCGGACTGAACGGCGTTTGCCCCGCACCTCACATCCTCTCGACGGTGTTTCCGTTAAGATGGGCACGTTAGGTGGCCCTTGTCCACCCCATCATGTCTCTGTGGCAGAATGGGTACTGGACGTGAAGCACTAGAGTTTCACGCCCCTCACTCTACCGTACACGCAAGCTTTCATCCCCTCCCTCCCTCTGTTTCAGATCTTGTCCGCCCGGCTAGCTTCCTACCCATCTAAATAGCCCGCCATGGCGCCTGCCATTTAGTGAACCATAGGTCGTTAGAATTGTATCAGCTCTTCGCCATGTCGGCTTTCGAAAGCCCATGGCGTTCTCGCAGTATGGCGGTAGGAAGTGGGTCTGGCCAGCCCGCAATCATACTGATCACAAGCCCGGCCCCGCCAGCTCCTCCAGCTCCTCCCGCACCTCCGGCACCCCCTGCGCCTCCGGCGCCACCTGCGCCCCCTGTGCTTCCCCCGGGCTTCGTTGACTGGTGCACCACTCCTCCTTTGGACCCGCTTGAGGAGGAGGACGCGAACGCTAAGTGCTTGATGGAATCTAACATGACCAAGCCGTAGTTGTAGTGACCACTAGGTGTTGAGATGTGTATGTAGTACGGTAGGTAACAACGATAACCATGTTAACTGCACCAAACTCAATAGGGCCTTATATGGAAAGGGGGGGGGGTCTTATAATGATTAGCTACAAAGGGGGGGTCCTCACAAAACCTGCCACAATAAGAGTCCCCCTACCCATTCAAGAGTCCCGGGGGACCCTCTTACCGGCGGGTCCTATAGGTGGCACTTTACGGTAATATGAAACGTCAGCCAGGCCTCTGGATAGGATTTGGGGTACTCTTTCTCGTAAGGCCAACACCCAGCCTTTACTCTTTCAGTAAGGGTGCTTCACAGAAGCAGCTCTTAAAAATCAGGGTGCAATCAAATCTAATTATTTTAGAAAGCTTGCTTTCTTGTTGTAGCAATGGCATCGTCTCATTTCAAATGGCAATGGCATCGTCTCATTTCAAATGGCAAAGTACAGACATGTCCAAGCTAGCATGCAATTATTCTAAAGCAATCAACTATCCATAATTGGTCCCAGTTCTACGGGGTGGGTGGGCGGGAAACTAGGCTAAGCCGTTTGAAAATGAAAGACGTGGGTGGAGGGAAATGACCTCCAGCCCACGTTTTGTACTCCAAAACGGGCGTTTAGCGCGGTTCGCCGATGACCATTGCTACATTACAAGCCGCTTCGCTTTCAAAATACAAAATTTTGAAAAGCGTTACAACTGTTAAAAATATTCATATTTTAGAAAGCTTGCTTTCTTGTTGTAGCAATGGCATCGTCTAATTTCAAATGGGTCTTCTGAGACATGTGTCTTGTTGGACGCCGTTGGCGCGCCACTGTCGTGGCGTGTTGAGCGGGGGAGAGGGCTCGTGCTGGGTCTTGAACTTGCTTCGAAGCCCCCACCAGTTGGTCTGCGGTAGGCGTGATGTACGTCTCCTTGGCGGTGTTGCTGCTCCACCTTCCTAGTCGCTTCAGGATGCGGTCTGATATTCCGGTGTTGGCTGCGACAGTTGCTGCACCTTTCCGAAAAGAGTGGGTGCCGAGATGCTCGAAACTAATACCGATTTTGTTGAAGGCCTCTTTGCACCAGTTGCGAATTGTGGTGTAGGATGGCGACTTGGCGGCACCGTTTTTCCCACCCTCTGTTCCAAAGACGCGGATGAGTGGGCCTTGTTGCGATTGATCGTATCCTGCTAGGTGTATGAATCATTTGGTGCACCGAAGTGGGCAAAAGGGGCCAAGGCTTGCCGCTACCGGGACCCATGTGCCTTCTCCTGCCTGATCCGTCTTGGAACCGGGTATTAGTAACCACATGACTTCCGGCTCGAAATGAATCTCATGCCAGTTGATGACTGCAAGGTCAGAGTAGCGAAGAAACCCGGAGTACATTATGATCGGTATTAGCCCCTTCTGAAATTCGCGAGGGTTGTCTGACTGTAGAAATTCTGATGCCATCGCGTGGACTTGATGAAGCGACACGGGTTCTTTGGCCCGGGTAGGGTGCGGACATCGCTTCTTTGCAAAATCTCTGACTTGAGAGGTGAATGCGCTGATGGACGGGCATGATGCCCCGATCGACCGATGCGCGAAGCTAACTGCAGAGCATGTCAACTGAATTGCAGACACCGTAGCCTTGTGTTGAATGGCGTGGACCAGGTACATCGCGAGCGTCATGTCAGTGCATGGGAGGAACTTGAGCTTGTGGTGTTGGCAAAAGGAGCGGAACTTGACCCAGTAGGGCTCGTATGTACGGGTTGTGGAGTCGGCCCGCGTTTGCGTGGTTATCTCTAGTAGGCGATGCTTGAGTTTTTCCAGCAATCCTGCATCGTGTGCAAAAGCAGTTAGGAGGTGAATAACACGCGTAGTGCGACCATAGGACTACACGGCAAACCGTCGCCGGAGAAGGCGCTGGAGTGATTGCATGCCATCAGGCACTGGCTACCGTGCGTGAGGTGGAGGTGGGTGTGGATGTAGGTGGCCCATTGAGGAGGGGAGGGTTGCAGTAGGGGCCACCAACTTACGCCAGGCCAGTAAGGCGTGACGAGAGTGATGGCGGCGCGAGTTCGTTTCGCGTGGTGGAGCACTGCTGGGATTAAGTGCGGTAGAGGGAATGCGTATCCTTGCTCGGAGGTCCATGGGATCGAGAATGCGTCAACTGCCGCTGCGTCTGGGTGCAGTGTTTTGGAGCAGATACGAGGTAGCTTGGTATTGCTCCCATTTGCGAATAGATCGATTGAGTGCGGGCCCAGGCGGCGCTCGATGAGCCGGAACCAAGGTGTCTTTAGCGAGTAGTCGTCACGATCGAGCGCCTTGGAGAGTTCATCCGCCCGTGTGTTTAGTTCGCGCGGGATCCATTCGACCACGAGCCGAATCCGAAAAGTCATGCATGTCTGGATGATCGACTTGCACGTCGCTGTAAGGTTGGTGTGCCTTGAACCACCTTTCCGAAGGATGAAGAAAATGCCTTGGTTATCGGTCCTTGCGAGGACGTGCTGGTCGCGGATTCTTTCTGAAAACGTTTGGAGTGCCCATAGAACGCCATCTATCTCTCGCTGCGTGCTGGATGCCTCTAGCAGATGCTTCGGCATTGCCGCACTCGCCTCGATACGCCGTCCTGGGAACTTGTCCAACGTCACTCCCCAACTGTGTGCGCTGGCATCCACATGGATGACGGCATCGTAGTTGTTGGGGACGTGAAATGGGGCGCCGTTGAATTTGTCGAACTCGTGGCGCCAAAAGTCCAGTTCTTCAATCGCCATAGGGTCCAGCAGCACTTTACTATTCCATGATGGTGCCTGCTGGATTGCCTGCAGCAGGCCTTGACTGAACGCTCGTGTCGTCACCCCAAGAGCCAGTGACATGGATGCCAGCATGCCGGTGACTCTGGCGATGTGACGGACTGGGACCTTGCGTTCTGCCTTTCCTTCCCTCAGAAGGACTTGGAGGGTGGAGAGTAGTGAGGCTCGACGTTGAGCGCCGATAGAGAACTGACCATGGTCAGTGTCTAACTCGACGCCCAGGAAACGCAACTGCTGGTTCGGTTGTAGATGCGACATTTTCGAGTTGATCACAAGCCCTGCCTTGTTGAGGTCATGTATAATTGATTGACATGTGGCTCGTGCTTTCGCTTCCGTGTCACAAAGGAAGGGGATGTCGTCGACATAAGGAATGACCCGTATGCCCATGGCTCGCCAACGCCGAGCGAGCTGTTTGATCAGTTGTGTAAAAATGAATGGGGCCGTCGCGAGGCCGAACGGGAGCGAGCGGAATATGTATGTCTTTCCGTCAAATCGAAATCCCAGGTACTTCCAGCACGATGGGTGAATATCCACGTGGTGATACCCAGACTTTAGGTCGATAGAGAACATCCAGTCGCCCACGCGAGCGATCTCCGCAACCCGATTGAGCCCCTCGTACTTGAATTTTGGAATGCGCAGGTGCAGGTTCACTTGGCGGAGGTCGAGGATCAGTCGGCATTTCTCTCTTTGGACCACCACGTTCAGTGGGCTAATACATACGGTCTGAGCCGCGGGGGCAAGAGCAGCTGCGCCGCTTTCTAGGAGCTCGCTAATAGCCTGTTTGGTAAACTGGGCGTGGATCTGTGCGCCCGCGTGATTGTCGCGCTGGAACGGCGCTGGGGGGATGAGTTCCCACGGCATCCAGTAACTGTGAAGTATCACTGAGAGTATGAAGCTGCTGTCGCACCATGAGCTCCACCATGGGAATGCCAAGCGTAGCCGACCGCACATCTTTGTGACGAGCTTATCTGTGATCGCGTATTCGTAGGGGATGTGTCGCTCGCCCATCCTGCCATCCGGTGGATCTGTGCAACGGGTCGCAAAAAGGGCACAGGCTGTGAAGACGTTTTTTTTTTTTTTTTTTTTTTTTTTTTTTTTTTTTTTTTTTTTTTTTTTTGCATCAGCTCTAGTTGCTATTAATACGAGTGCATGTACTAGCGAACAACGGGGCAGTGTATGGCCGAAACCTCACGAGGTAGGCCATTTACCCACCCTTCCCCTTCTCTTTCATATTGATACGTTCACCTCTCTCTCCCTTGTTGTTGTTGTTGTTGTTGTTTTTTTTTTTTTTTTTTTTTTGTCTTTCAACGCCTAATATACACGTCCTTAGGCTTGCCGTATGTGCACCCGAGGGCTCTCGGTGTTCGACGAGCTCGGGGTGGGCTGCCAGATTGTGCTTTGCACATTTTTTATGATAACGTGCCTTGTCTCGTGGGCTCTTTGCCCATCGTGTCAATTGCGCGTAGTAATATGCTTCGTATGCCCTCCTTGTGCGCTTTTCGCGCAAGTGGCCCTCTCGTGTCCCGTTAAATTGGGCTGGTGCTGGCCAAATAGTGTGGCCTCCTTAAGAGTCAACATCTTCATCATCTCACACTTCTCCTTGTCTTTCGTTCGTTCTCCTCTTCTCCTGTTTTTTTTTTTTTTTTTTTTTTTTTTTAGTACCTCAACCGCTTAGGCCTCACTCTCCGAGGGCTGCTCGCTTCAATAATCCAGGTTCCAATATTTTAAATTTCATTCATTGAGCCACACATCAACGATTGTCTACATGACTTGCCACTTCGGCCCATATTTCATGCTTTAACACGCATACAACTCATGATTGCCACCCATGGCTAAGTCCTAGGACTCTTAGTCCTACTCCCTTCCCTAGGGGTCGGCCGGCGGCCATTCTACTCGCCCCGCAGGGTCTGGCCAGCGGCCTAAGCACACCATGTTGCCCATGCAACGTGCTCTCGGCGCCCCAAGTGGTTTCCCTCTCATAGGGTCACACCACCGGCGCAGGTCCTTGGGCCCCTCGCTCATTATCGGGGCACACATTGGCCATGTGGCCGGGCTGTCCGCACTTGAAGCAGGTTCCACGAAACCTCCTGATGTTGTTGTCCATTGGTGGACCACGTTTGTTGCCAAATGCACCGATTCCTCGCCCTCCACCTCGTGCGGCGCGGCCGGGGTTGCCTTGGGCGCGTTCCATGGCCGCAACGTCCGCCATGGCTTGCTTGAATGGGCGCGAGGTGAACAAGCTCTTCTCTTCATACATCTTGAACCGGTTAGCGACGCGGAAATTCGTGTAATCGGCGACATGGAGAAGCTTGAAACGATTATTGACGAGCGAGAGCGCCTCTTCGAGGAGTTCGATGGCGCTTGCCGGTCCGTTGAGCCGCACTTTCTGCTCCGCATGCATCAGGTAGGCGCGCAGGTCCTCAAGGAGCTCGGCTTGTTCACGAACAGCAGCGTTCTTGAAGGAAGTGTCAAACATTATATATGTTGTTGTGCTTGTTTAGGCTACAGTGGGTTAGCCTGTAGGGGGTACACAATTCTAGGGTTAGGTATTTGTACTGTTTTCACTCTTAGTTCATTCATTCCCGTTCAGTTCTTTCAACATGGTATAGAGCAGGTCCTTCCTAGGACCGAACTGTTAACGGCCCACCACTACCTACCTACCTGCCTACATACCTACCTACCTAGGGCGCCTAAGGCAGTGACGGCCCGCCCCTAGAGGCCCCTCACGGCCCACGCGCTTACCTCCCTAGCGGCCCAGAATGGCCCCGTCGGCCCCTAGTGGCCCCGTTAGGCCCCGCGCTCACCGTCCTAGCGACCCCGTCGACCCCTAAACGGCCCCGAACGGCCCCGAACGGCCCCGCGCTTACCTCCCTAGCGGCCCCGTCGACCCCTAAAAGGCCCCTAACGGCCCCGCGCTTACCTCCCTAGCGGCCCCAAACGGCCACGTCGGCCCCTAGTGGCCCCGTTAGGCCCCGCGCTCACCATCCTAGCGGCCCCGTTGACCCCTAAACGGCCCCGAACGGCCCCGCACTTACCTCCCTAGCGACCCCGTCGACCCCTAAACGGCCCCGAACGGCCCCGTTGGCCCCGCGCCCACCGTCCCTAGAGGCCCCGAGCGGCCTTGTACCGCCACAGCCCGGGGCAAACCGAGCCGCATGACCGAACCGAGCCGCGCGACCGAACCGATCCGCGCGACCCGAGCCGCGCGACCCGAGCCGAGCCGCGCGAACCCAGCCGAGCCGCGCGACCGGACCCGAACCGAGCCGCCCCACCCGAGCCGTGCCGCCCTACCTGAACTGAGCGGCCGTAACTGCTTCTTCTACTGCTACTGCTGCTACTTCTACTGCTCCTATGGCTAGTCCACAGGTTCTAGCTTTTGATGCTGAGGGCCGCCCAGTGAAGTTTGACACCTAGCTAGATGACCTGCACCTCTACCTACAGCTCACAGCCAAGGATGACATCTCACTGTACGATCACGCCCTAGGCCATGTCTCTGCCCCTCCTGCTACTGTTGACAGCACTACTCGCTCACAGTGGCAGACTCGTGATGCCCACGCTCGCTTCGCTATTCGCAACTCCTTGCCGATAGACGAACGCGAGCACTTTGGCAAGCACAAGACTGCACAGGCACTGTACACAGCTGTAGTTGCTCGCTACTCCTCACCTGCCTCTGGCGCACTAGGCCGTCTCTCCCTCCCCAACCTGTTTCCCAACCTGGCCTCTTTTCACACAGTCGCTGACCTCATCACGCACCTCCGTACTAGTGAGGCCCGCTTCCGTGCCGCCATGCCCGCTGAGTTCCTTGCCACGCACCCCCCTCCACTCTGGCTTACTCTCTACCACCTAGTCACCCGCCTCCCTGACACAGTTCGTGCTGTCAGGGACCACTTCCTAGCTTGCTGCCCCACTGAGCTCACCATTGCCCTCCTCGAGAAGGAACTGCTTGCAGCTGAGACTAGCATAGTCGCTGTAGGTGCCTCTCGGGGCGACCCCTGTACCCCGTTCTTTGAGGGGTGTTCTCCTTCCCCCCATCTTCCCTCTGTCGCCTCTGCTGCTGCTATCGACCTTCTTGGTGCTGAGAAGGTCGGCGCTGCGTCTGCTTCGAGCGCGCGCCGCAGCGACAAGGGCAAAGGGGGCAAGGGTGGTGGTGGTGACGGCGGGGGAGGCGGCGGTGGGGGCGGTGGAGGCGGCGGGGGTGGTGGCAAGACTGGGGGGACTAGTGGCGGCGGCGGGGGTGGTGGCGGCAGCGGCGGGGGAGGTGGCAGGGGCGGAGTCGGTGGTTGGGGTGGCGGTGGACGAGGCGGCGGCAGGGGTTGGGGTGGTCGAGGAGGTGGCGGCGGTGGTGGTGGCCGTGGAGGCGCTGGCGGTGGCCAGGGCCAGCAGCACACTCCTTCGCCCCAGGAGGTCCATGAGTGGTACTCTCAGCACGGGGGTGGGGGTGGTCTTAGCTGCACGTACGTCATTCGCACTGGTGACCGCACTGGTCAGCAGTGTGGACGACCACACGCCACACAGCGCTGCTTCGATCGTCTCGACGACGCTTGGCGTGTTCAGTTCCCTCAGGCCATTGAGCTGCCCCGCTGGATTGATCTCCTGAAGAAGGGGATTGATATCTATGCTCTAGACTTTGATGCTATTCTATCTGCTATGTATGTGATGTCTACTAGTGGAGAGGGTGCTGAGTACTTGTGTGTGCCGCCCGACCCGGGCATTAGGGCCAGTGCGTCTGCCGCTCCAGGTACTTGCGTGTCGGCTACCCCAGGTGTTGGTGAGGCAGCTGCTCTAGGTGCTTGTGTGTCTGCCCCCCTTGCTACTGAGTCGACTGAAGCACTGCACACCTTCACACTGGACTCAGGTGCTTCTGGCTGCGTCTTTCGTGACCGCACTGCCCTTGAGCCGCTTGCTCGGCCAATTGCTGTCTCCCTTGCTGGCCCCTCTGGGGGTCCGGTCATTGCGACCTCTTCCACTGTCCTTCCCTGTCCCGCGGTCCTGTCAGGCACACTGCCAGGTCTCCACCTCCCCTCGTTCTCTACGAACTTGGTGGCAGGATGTGCGCTCTAGGACGGGGGTGTTCACCAGTTCACCCCTGCCTACGAGCGCGTGACACACTGTACGTGTGCTCGTACGGGCCGTCACTTGGCTACCTTCACTCGGCAGCCGAGGTCAGACCTGTACACACTGACCACTGAGTCCCCTCAGGTTGCTGCGTCTGTGTCTACGTCCGCGTCAGGTCAGCTGTCGGCCCCCTGCTCGTGTCGCTCTCTGGCACACGAGACTGTCCTCTGGCACCACCACCTTGGCCACCTGTCTGTGCAGCGGCTTCGTGCCATGCACTCCCGGTACCTTGTCTCTGGCCTGCCCAGGGTCCTTCCTCCTCTCCCACCCTCACCTGCTCCTACCTGTCTTCCCTGTGTCGAGGGACGGCAGCGCGCCGCTCCTCACTCCTCCTCGTTTCCCTCGACGACTGCTCCCTTGCAGACGCTCCACATGGACGTGTGGGGCCCAGCCCGCGTCCGTGGTCAGGGTCAGGAGAGGTACTTCCTGATAGTTGTTGACGACTACTCGCGCTACACCTTGGTCTTCCCCTTGCGCACCAAGGGTGAGGTCCCTGATGTCTTGATCCCTTGGATCCGCAGAGCCCGTCTCCAGCTCAGCGAGCGTTTTCACTCGGACTTTCCTGTCCTACGCTTGCACTCTGACAGAGGTGGTGAGTTCTCTGACCTCTTGGCAGCCTACTGTGCTGAGCACGGCATTGAGCAGTCGTTCACGCTTCCGGCCTCTCCACAGCAGAATGGGGTTGCGGAACGCCGCATTGGCCTGGTCATGGAGGTCGCCCGTACCTCCTTGATCCATGCGGCTGCCCCCCACTTTCTGTGGCCGTTTGCAGTCCGGTACGCTGCGCATCAGCTCAACCTCTGGCCTCGTGTCTCCTTACCGGAGACCTCGCCCACGCTGCTGTGGACGGGGGAGGTTGGCGATGCGTTGCGTTTCCGGGTCTGGGGATCTCGAGCTTTTGTCCGAGATACGTCTGCGGACAAGCTCTCCTCCCGTGCTATTCCCTGCGTCTTCCTCGGCTTTGTCCCGGACACGTCTGGTTGGCAGTTTTACCACGCCACCTCGCGCCGAGTCTTGCCCTCTGAAGACGTCACTTTTGACGAGTCCGTCCCCTACTACCACCTCCTCCTCTACCGCACTGCCCCGCTCCCACCCCCGCCTCTCTTCCTCGCACCAGGTGCTGCAGTTGTAGACCCCCTCCCCCCTCAGGGTGCCTCTCCCTCAGGTGTGTCTCATGTAGACCCGGTTGCGCCTGTTGAGGTAGCTGTCGACTCTCGTCCTGCTGGGGGTGCTGAGCCTGGGGGTGTGGAGCCTGGGGGTGTGGAGCCTGGGGGTGTGGAGCTTGGGGGTGCTGTGCTTGAGGGTACTGAGCCTGGGGTTGCTGAGCTTGGGGGTGTGGAGCCTGGGGGTGCTGAGCTTGGGGGTGCTGAGCTTCGGGGTGCTGAGCCGCAGAGTCCGGAGTCTGGGGGTTCTGGGTCTGGAGGTACTGGGCCTGGGAGTCCTACGCCTGGAGGAGCCCTCTCCTTGGAGCACCTGCGTGAGTGGTACTTACAGTACTGCAGCCTCGGGAGAGGTGCCGCTGGAGCCGGACGTGCTCCTCGGACTGGTGCTAGTGCTTTTCCTCCCAGTCGGGAGCTCCCCTCCCGTGAGCGGATCCGTGAGTGGTACGAGCGGCGCTGCACTCTTCGGAGTGGCGTGCCTCGTCTTGCGGACCCCGCTGCCGTGGGCGCTGCTGCTGGTGGTGCGGACCCGGGCGTTGGAGCTGCTGCTGGTGCTGAGGACCCGGGTGTTGAAGCTGCTGCTGGTGCTGAGGACCCAGGTGTTGGAGCTGCTGCTGGTGCTGCGGACCCGAGCTTTGGCGCTTCTGCTGGTGCTGAGGACCCCGGTGTTGGAGCTGCTACTAAAGCTGCGGACCCAGGTGTTGGAGCTGCTGCTGGTGCTGCGGACCCTGGTGCGGGTGTCCCCTGCTTCCTCTCTTCCTGCTCTTGCTGACCCTGGGTCAGACTCTCTTCGTGCTGCCAGTCCTACTGTCACGCGTCTCCTGGCTACTGTTGTCACTGACCCTTCCTTTGAGTCTGCTGTTGCGTCTGCCTTAGTTGCTGAGCTTGTCGACTTTGCTGCCACCTATCGTCTAGACTACGTTGCTAGCCTGGTTGCTGAGTCTAAGTCTATCTGTCCTCCGTCCGTCGGGGGTGAGTGTGCTCTTGGCACTGACGTCCTTGAGGACAGGCAGGAGGAGTTTGAGTGCTTTGCTGCCGCTTTGCCCCATCTCGTGTCCATGCTTGTTGCCCCTGAGGGAGACCTGGATGCACCAGACATCCCGACCCCACGCTCTTACGCAGAGGCGATGGCCAGTCCCTACTCCTCTCAGTGGCAGTCGGCCATGGACACAGAGATGGCTTCCTGAAAGTCCACAGGCACCTACGTCGACGAGGTTCCCCCACCTGGGGCGAACATCGTCAGTGGCATGTGGATTTTCAGGGTGAAGCGGCCGCCGGGCTCTTCTCCTCTCTTCAAGGCGCGTTACGTTGCACGAGGCTTCAGTCAGCAAGACGGAGTTGAATTCTTCCAGACCTTCTCTCCCACCACGAAGATGACCACTCTTTGGGTTCTGCTGCACGTCGCCGCTCAGCGTGACTACGAGCTCCACTCGCTTGACTTCAGCACAGCTTTCCTACAGGGCAGCCTGCACGAGGAGATCTGGCTGCGCCGTCCACCTGGCTTCACTGGGTCGTTCCCTCCTAGTACCCAGTGGAGCCTCCGACGGCCAGTCTACGGTCTCCGCGAGGCGCCACGTGAGTGGCACGACACACTGAGGACTACGCTTGCGGCTCTTAGGTTAGCGCCTTCTACTGCTGACCCGTCGCTGTTTCTACGCACCGACACCTCACTGCCGCCGTTCTACGTCCTTGTGTACGTCGACGACTTGGTCTTTGCTACTGCTGACACTGTGGCACTCGCCCACGTGAAGTCGGAGCTGCAGAAGAGACACACGTGCACAGACCTGGGTGAACTGACAAGCTATCTTGGCTTGCGGATCACCCGGGACAGAGCACGCCGCACCATCACCTTGACTCAGTCACACATGGTGCAGCAGGTCCTTCAGCGCTTCTGCTTCACGTACTCCTCGCCTCAGCCCACTCCTCTGCCTACCGGTCACTCGCTCTCAGCTCTGCCTTCGGATGAGTCCGTAGAGTCGAGTGGCCCGTATCCAGAGCTTGTGGGTTGCCTCATGTACCTGATGACCTGCACTCGACCAGACCTTGCATACCCTCTCAGCATTCTTGCTCGCTATGTCACTCCCGGCCGTCACCGGAAGGAGCACATTGATGCAGCTAAGAGGGTGTTGCGCTACTTGTGCAGTACGTCGGGCATGGGGCTAGTGCTTGGAGGGCGAGTCCCAGTTGTTCTCACTGGGCACTCAGACGCTTCTTGGGCAGACGACCAGGCTACTCAGCGGTCCTCTCAGGGTTACTCCTTCAGTCTTGGCTCTGGTTCAGTTTCTTGGCGTTCTACTCGCTCTTCTTCTGTTCTCAGCTCCAGTTGTGAGGCTGAGATCTACGCCACAGCCATGGCGGCCCAGGAGCTACGCTGGCTCACCTACTTGCTGACTGACCTCGGAGAGCAGCCTCGTTCTCCTCCAGTGCTGTACGTCGACAACAAGGCAGCCATTGCCTTGTGTGAGGAGCACAGATTGGAGCACAGAACGAAGCACATTGCTCTGCATTACTTCCTTGCTCGAGAGCTACAGCAGCGTGGTCAGCTTTGCCTGCGTTACGTGGCCTCTGAGGCCAACAATGCTGATGTGTTCACCAAGGCGCTTCAGCATTGTGACCATCAGCGCTTTTGCACTCTTCTAGGCCTTGTGCCTACTGGACCTCACTTGCTTACTTCTTGAGCTTGTTTGTACTCTCATCTCTATATATATACTTGCATGTTTACTCTTGCTAGGTTGTGATCATTGTACCTTTTGCTCTATTATCAACCTGCATGTGAACTGGTCTTGTGACCACTCGCTTGTGCTCGGAATTTGTGTGGTATCCTTGAGATCCACCCTGAGCTTGTTTTGCCTTGCTTTGCCTTGACTGGTCTTGTGACCCCTAGTTCTCCCCACTTCGCCTATGGGGGTGTGTCAAACATTATATATGTTGTTGTGCTTGTTTAGGCTACAGTGGGTTAGCCTGTAGGGGGTACACAATTCTATGGTTAGGTATTTGTACTGTTTTCACTCTTAGTTCATTCATTCTTGTTCAGTTCTTTCAACAGGAAGATGCAGTGAGGTTAGGGTTGGAGGTAGGGAAGGGGGGGGAGGTGCTCGGTGGTTGAAAAAAATGCATTATCAGCAGGTGCCTCACCAGCTTCGTTGTCGGAAGTGTCGCTGTCGGCGGGATTTTCGGGGGCCGGGGTAGCTTTGGCGGTGGTGCCCTCGGCGCGTGCGATTTTTGCCGTGCGAGCGCGTTTCACCGTCTCCCTTTTTTCCTTTGCGCTTTTAGCCGAAATTGATGTTTCGTTTGGTGTAGCGTTGGTTTCCGTAACGGCGGGAGCTTGCTGCTGTAACAGGGACAACAGCTGCTGCAGTTGGGCCGATGTGAAGACAGGCGAGGCCACAGGCGCGTCAGGGGCCTGAGGCGCGTCAGGGGCCTGAGGCGCGTCAGGGTCCACGTGCGCCTGAGGCCTCGCGTCAGGCGCGTGTGCCTGCCTGCGGCGCTGACGCTGACGGGGGGTGCCGGTCGCGCTGGCCGGCGTTGACTTGGCGCACTCGTTGACTGTCGGCGCCTCAGGCCCCTCAGGGGCCACTTGCGCTCGAGGCACCCCAGGGGCGCGTGCCCCAGCGAGTTCCTACGGGCCCTGGTGGGCGCAAACCCACCAGGTCCCTCTCCTGGTGGAAGTCGAATCCACCAAGACGCGGAGCCGGCGGAAGCCTTCTGCCCGGGGCAAAAAAAACTATTCCCCATCGCGACCTGCATGCCGTTCGGGAGCCTCAACCCTAAGATTTTAGGGTTGATGCTCCCGAGCCGCATGCCGGTCGCGATGGGTTTTAGTTTTTTTTATTGCCCGCGGGCAGATCGCTCCCGCGAGCACGCGGAAGCGGTCGCGGATTCGCCCGTGTTTTACTGTTCCTGCTCGTATGAACCTCTGACGTCGGACAGCAGAATGTCGACGGCGGTCGGGGTCGACTCCTCGTCGTCTGCCCGACGCTTGTTCCGGCGTTCGCCCGCGGGTTCGCGGGTAATATTTCTGTCGTCGGGACGAATTGAAGCGTTGGCGTTGTCACCGTTCTCGCCGTTAAATGCCATAGTCGCCGCGTTATGAGCGAAAATGTCCGAAAGGAGTGTGGACGGAGACTGGAAACGAGGTAGTGACTTCAATTTCGCCAGCTTGGAATTGGGAACTCGGAAACTAGGCTAAGCTGTTTGAAAATGAAAGACGTGGGTGGAGGGAAATGACCTCCAGCCCACGTTTTGTACTCCAAAACGGGCGTTTAGCGCGGTTCGCCGATGACTATTGCTACATTACAAGTCGCTTCGCTTTCAAAATACAAAATTTTGAAAAGCGTTACAGCTTTTAAAAATATTCATATTTGTTCAGTACTTACTTTCCATAGTGTGTAGGATGTTGATGTGGCAGTTAAGTCTTCGCAATTATGTGGAGGACTCGAGTTCAATATCTAGCGCGGGCGTCCGACGCAAAAAATATGTTTTACGCAACCAATCCTGGTATCCTCTCTTAGATCGAACTCGATTTCATCAGTGCTACTACACCACATAGCTCTGAAATATCAGTGTCGTATAATCGATCTTTTTTTTTTGTAAGGGTCTAAAACAAAACCAGTCTTGTAAAAAAGGGTGCATAGTCAAACTCGCCCTTATAGTAAGGGTCATAAGGGTGAATCTCCCTGATATCGAGAGGCCTGACGTCAGCCCTGAGTCAACTGTTCGAGAGTCAAACGAAGCGAAATTGGGATTGGACCAACTCTCGTTATCAGACTAATTTAGTACGTTGGTCTACTGGGCCTCAGAAGTCAGCGGAAAAGGCTGATTCAGGTAAAAAAGGCTGAGATTTTAGACCTTCCTTAGAGCTGAGGCTGATTTTCCAGAGACATTTCTAGAAGCATTTCTAGATCAGAGCTTAGAAACAGCACACCTACCTAAACCTCGCACCATTCCCTACTACTCATCCGCCATTGCTACTATGATTATCCTGCCCCTCGTTTCACTGCATATGAGGAGATCGTCACTTCTTGACGTTGTTGCGGTGGTGGCGCGTTTATAGTAGTTGTCCATGGTAACTCGCGAAATACGTTAGTAGAGAGACGCTGGTGTAAATGACGAGATTGCGGACATTCCTTCTTCACGCTATTGCTGTCTACGGCTTCAGGGGCCTTCTGCTGCTGCTACAAGATCCTGCTATGGGTGATGCTACGCAACCGCTGCGGTCTGTTGCTGCTCCCACTCGATCTGCTGCTGCCGCTACGAGATCTGGTACTGTCGCTCCACGATTTGAGGTCGGTGTTCGCGATCTTCTTCTGTCGCGAAATCTATTGCCAAGATCGCGACCTGCAATTGGGCTAGCGATTTGCTGCAACAGCATCGAGATCTGCTGCTGGTGCTCATGATTTGCTGCGCTCGAGAATTGCTGCTCGCGCGCGAGATTTGCTGCTGGCGCGCGAGATTCGCTGCTGGCACGCGAGATTTGCTGCTGGCGCGGAGATCTGTTGCTGGCGCGGAGATTTGCTGTTGGACTCGAGATTTGCTCCTGGAGTGCGAGATTTCCTCCTAGCGCGCGAGATTCTGCTGCTGGCACGCGAGAGTCTGCTGCTGGAGTTCGAGATCTGCAGCTGACGCGTGAGATCTGCTGGTGTAGCTGCGCGATCTGCTCGTGCTGCGAGATTTGCTCCTTGCGCTCGAGATTTGCTGCTGGCGCTCAAAATCCGCTGCTGCTACTGCGATATCTGCTGGTGGTACAGCGCGATCTGCTGCTGGTGTCGCGCGATCTGCTGCTACTTTCTAGGTCGCCTCTAGTGCTGCTGCAATGGCTGGCGGGGACAGCAGCTATTGAAATTTCGAGCTGCTTCTGCTGCTGGTGCTGCACTAAGCAGAAATCGCTATTGGTGGCAAGACATAAATTGGGGTGACAAGAGGCCGATTAAAGATCTTGATGTCAAATCATAATGTTCTGTAGGCTGTAGTGGGGTAGCCCATATGGGGTACACATTTCTATGGTTGCATATTTGTACCACATTCCATTCCTTAGTGTCCCATTCTCGTTTCAGTTTTCTCATGGTATCGAGCAGGTTCCCTCGTGGGAACTGTGCCTAAGGCCCACCAAGTCGAAAGTTTTTTTTTTTCCTGCCCGGAGCGCGCTCAGCCCGAGTCGCGCTCCCCTGTCTGACTTCGTCGAGCCGCCCTAGCCGCCAAGTCGCGCTGCTTTAGCGGCCCCTGATTCGTCGCCCTAGCGACCCCGTCGCCCTACCTACGGCCCCGGCCCCATCGCCCTAGCTGCGCCTCGGCCCCGTCGCCCTACCCGCGCCCCGGCCCCGTCGCCCTAACTGCGACCCTGGCCCCGTCGCCATACCTGCGGCCCCGGCCCTAGCCCCGTCGCCCTACCTGCGCCCCGGCCCCGGCCCCGTCACCCTACCTGCGCCCCGGCCCCGGCCCCGTCGCCCTACCTGCGCCCCGGCCCCGGCCCCGTCGCCCTACCTGCGTACCGGCCCCGTCGCCCTACCTTCGACCCGGCCCCGTCGCCCTACCTACGGCCCCGCCCCGCCGCCCTACCTGCGGCCCAGCCGCCCTACCTGCGGCCCCGCCGCCCTACCTGCGGCCCAGCCGCCCTACCTGCGGCCCATCCGCCCTACTTGCGGCCCAGTCGCCCTACCTGCGGCCCCGCCGCCCTCACCTACGGTCCCCGCTGCCCTTACCTACGGCCCCCACCGCCCTTACTTGCGGTCCCCGCCGCCCTCGCTTGCGGCCCCGCCGCCTTCCCTGCGGCCTCGTCATCTGCTGCAGCGCCGCCCGCCACCAAAGCCGCCTCACCTAGCCGAGCAGCCGACCGCCGCGCCGCCGTACAGCAGCACAGCCGAGCCGCCCGGTAGCTGAGCAACCGGACAACCGAGCAGCCGAGCCGCCCTGCAGCCGAGCTGCCCAGCACCCGAGCCGCCCTGCAGCCGAGCCGCCCAGCAGCCGAGCCGCCCTGCAGCCGAACCGCCGTGCAGCCAAGCCACCGAGCCGCCCTACCTCCGAGCCGCCCGAGCAGCCCCGTCCGGTAAGCACATCGCCTCTGTCACTGCACTGCCCTTTCCCTACTGTGTGCGCTGCTTGTCTACTGTTCTCATGGCTACCCCTAGTGTCCTCGCTTTTGACGCCGAGGGTCGAGCCATTGACTTTGACGTCTGGGTAGATGACCTGCAGCTGTTCTTACAGTGCGATAGGGCAGACGGTCTCTCCCTCTTTGACCTCACCTCTGGTGCCTCTCCTGCTCCTGCTACTGATGCTGACGCCACTGTTCGCTCACAGTGGGCCACACGCGATGCTGCTGCACGTCTTGCTGTGCGTCGCCACCTCCCTACCTCTGAGCGTGCGCACTTTAGTCAGTACAAGAGTGCTCGAACCTTGTACGACGCTGTAGTTGCACGCTACTCCTCCCCTGCCACTGCTGCACTGAGCCGTCTCATGCTACCGTACCTCTTCCCTTACCTTGCTGCCTTTCCCACAGTCGCTGACCTCATTACGCACCTCCGCACTAGTGACACTCGCTACCGCGCTGCGCTTCCTGCTGACTTCTGCGCCAAGAACCTGTCAGAACATTATAGCTTACTTATTTGTGTAGGCTATAGTGGGGTATCCCATAGGGGGTACAACCCAATTAGGGTTTCCTATGTGTACTCACTTCGTTCATAGTCAATTCATTCTCGTTGTTTCTTTCACATGGAATCAGAGTAGGTTCCCTCCTAGGGACTGCTTCTAGGGCCCACCGAAGCGCGCCCCGAGGCGCGTTTTACTTTTTTTTTAGCAACCCGTTGTGTCGCCCCCAGCGGCCCGTCGCCCCGCCCTTCCCTTAGCGGCCCCGCCGCCCTTCGATCGCGGCTCCGCCGCGCTTCCTTCGTGGCCCCGCCGCCCTTCGATCGCGGCTCCGCCGCCCTCTGCTAAGCGGCCCCGCCGCCCTTCGATCGCGGCCCCGCCGCCCTCTGCTAAGCGGCCCCGCCGCCCTTCGATCGCGGCCCCGCCGCCCTCTGCTAAGCGGCCCCGCCGCCCTTCGATCGCGGCCCCGCCGCCCTCTGCTAAGCGGCCCCGCCGCCCTTCGATCGCGGCCCCGCCGCCCTCTGCTAAGCGGCCCCGCCGCCCTCTGCTAAGCGGCCCCGCCGCCTTGCTCACGCGGCCCTGCCGCCCTCTGCTACGCGGCCTCGCCGCCGCGTCGCCCGTGCACCTGCCCGTGCACCCACCCGTGCACCTACCCGTACGGCCGCTCGTGCAGCCGCCCGCGAGCCGTCCCAGCCGCCCGTGCGGCCGCCCGTGAGTCGCCCGCGAGACGCCCGCGCCGCCCGAGCCGCCCGAGCCGCCCGCGAGACGCCCGCGCTGCCCGAGCCGCCCGAGCCGCCCGCGAGACGCCCGCCCCGCCCGAGCCGCCCGAGCCGCCCGCGAGACGCCCGCGCCGCCCGAGCTGCCCGAGCCGCCCGCGAGACGCCCGCGCCGCCCGAGCCGCCCGAGCCGCCCGAGCCGCCCGAGCTGCCCGTGCCGCCCCAGCCGCCCGAGGAGCCGATCTTCTCCTCCTGTGGGGCTCCTACTGCTCCTGGGCCGGCGCAGCTGCTGTGCTGCCGTGTTGCTGTGTCGCTGTGCTACCCGACTCTTCCTGCCCGGTGAGACTGTCAGCTGCTACAATGGCCACCCCCAGCGTCCTGACTTTTGACGCTGAGGGTCGCGCCATTGACTTTGCAGTCTGGATTGAGGACCTGCAGCTGTACTTACTGTGCGATGCGATCGATGAGGTTTCTCTCTTTGACTTTGTCTCTGGCGCTGTCCCTGCCCCTCCTGCTGATGCTGACCCCACTGTTCGCTCCAAGTGGGCCACACGCGATGCTGCTGCACGTCTTGCTGTGCGTCGCCACCTCCCTTCCTCCGAGCGTGCACACTTTAGTCAGTGCAAGACCGCTCAGGCCTTGTACGACGCTGTAGTTGCGCGCTACTCCTCCCCTTCCACTGCTACACTGAGCCGCCTCATGCTACCGTACCTCTTCCCTGACCTTGCTGCCTTTCCCACAGTCACTGACCTCTTTACCCACCTTCGCGCTAGTGACACTCGCTACCGAGCTGCACTTCCTGCTGCCTTCCTCGCCGTAAACCCGCCTCCCATGTACATCACCCTCTACTTTCTAGTCACCCGTCTCCCTGAGTCCCTTCGTGCTGTTAGGGACCAGTTTCTCTCTGTCTGTCCCACCACCCTCACTGTCGACCTCCTTGAGAAGTCCCTGCTAGCGGCCGAGAAGAGCATAGTTGCTGTAGGGGCCTCTCGTGGTGAACCGCGCACCCCCATCTTTGAGGGGTGTTCTCCTTCCCCCCTGCTACCCTCTGTCGCCTCTGCTGCTGCGGCCGACCTCGTTGGTTTAGAGTCGGTCGGTGCGGCGTCTGCCCCCAGCGGTAGGCGCCGCTCGGGCAAGAGCAAGGGGGGCAAGGGAGCGGGTGGAGCTAGCGGGGGCGGTGGCGAAGGAGGTGGGGGCGGCGGGGGGAGTGGGGGTGGCGGTGGGGGTGGAGGCGGGGGTGGAGGTCCTGGTGGCGGCGGTGGAGGCGGAGGTGGCGGCGGAGGTGGTGGCAGAGGAGGCAGTGGGAGCAGCGGGGGCGAGGGTGGCGGTGGCGGCGGTGGCGGCGGAGGTGGGGGTGGCGGTGGTGGAGGTGGTCGGAGTGGCTCGTCCCAGAGGAGCGGCACTGGGGGTGGTCAGCGCCAGCAGCAGCAGCAGCAGCAGCAGCGCTCTCGCGACGTCCCCGCCCCTCAGCAGCTCCGTGAGTGGTACTCGCAGCGTCAGCGTGGTCGGGCGTTCGGTCCCTGCACCTACGTCTTTCGCACCGGCGACCGCGCGGGTGAGCAGTGTGGGGGCACCCACACCGCTCGCCGCTGCTTTGCCCGCCTGACCGACGCTTGGCGCCAGCAGTTTCCGGAGGCCTCTGAGATCCCCCGCTGGGGAGAACTGTCTAGGGCTGGTGTAGCTGTGTTTGATCTTGACTTTGATGCTATCCTTGCTGCCATGTATGCTGTGACTGTTAGTGATGATGGTGACTGTTACCGGTGCTTTCCACCCGACCCGGGCATTGGTACTGCTGTGTCAGGTGCCAGTGAGGCTGCTGCTCTAGGTGCCAGTGCGTCTGTGCTCTCACGTGCTAGTGAGTCTGCCCTCTCAGGTACTGTGTCGGCTTCTGCCTCCCACACCTTCACCCTTGACTCTGGGGCGTCTCGCTCCTTCTTTCGGGACCGCACCACTCTCACGCCGCTTAGTCGGCCGGTTGCGGTGTCCCTGGCTGACCCCTCTGGGGGTCCTGTCCTGTCTCGTTTCTCCACAGTCCTCCCGTGTCCAGCGGCTCCCTCTGGCACCCTGACTGGTCTTTACCTCCCCTTGTTCTCTACGAACCTGGTGAGTGGTGCTGACCTACAGGATGTGGGGGTCCACCAGTTCACTCCTGCTCGTCAGCGGGTGACACACTGCACAGAGGCTAGCACAGGTCGCCACCTGGCTACGTTTCGACGTCAGCCAGGGTCGAGCCTGTACACACTGACCACTGCTTCTCCTCCCGGTGCTGAGTCTGGTAGAGTCCCTTCGTCTGGTCAGGTGTTTGCTGCAGCGTCCAGGTCTGGTCCTGAGTCAGCCCCCTGTTCGTGTCGCCGTCTGTCTCACGAGAATCTCCTCTGGCACCACCGCCTTGGCTAGCCCTCTCTGCTTCGGCTCAGAGGCATGGCCTCCCGTCTTCTTGTGTCTGGTCTCCCCCAGTCCCTCCTTCCCCTTCCTCAGGGCCCTGGCCCTGCCTGTGTCCCCTGTGTCGAGGGGCGCCAACGTGCTGCCCCTCACTCCTCCCAGTTTCCTCCGACAGAGGCTCCGTTGCAGACACTTCACATGGACGTGTGGGGCCCTGCCCGCGTCCGTGGACTCGGTCACGAGCGCTACTTCCTGTTGGTGGTTGACGACTACTCGCGTTACACCACAGTCTTCCCCTTGCGCAACAAGGGTGATGTCACTGAGGTGCTGATCGACTGGATCCACGCAGCTCGTCTCCAGCTCAGGCAGAGCTTTGGCTCGGACTTTCCTGTGTTGCGTCTGCACTCGGACAGAGGCGGAGAGTTCTCCTCTGGCCTTCTGCGTGCCTTCTGTCGTGCGCGAGGCATCCGCCAGACCTTCACGCTTCCGGACTCACCGCAGCAAAATGGGATAGCAGAGCGCCGCATTGGCATGGTCATGGACGTCGCTCGTACGTCTATGATGCATGCGGCTGCCCCCCATTTTCTGTGGCCGTTTGCGGTCAGGTACGCGGCGCATCAGATCAACCTCCACCCCAGGGTCTCCAGGCCGGAGACCTCCCCAGCTTTGCTGTGGACGGGGAAGGTTGGCGATGCGTCGGCGTTCCGGGTCTCGGGATCTCGGGCGTTTGTCCGCGACTTGTCTGCGGACAAGCTGTCCCCTCGCGCTGCTCCCTGCGTCTTCCTGGGGTTCCCCCCCGACGCCCCTGGGTGGCAGTTCTACCACCCTACCTCTCGACGTGTTCTGTCCTCCCAGGACGTCACGTTCGACGAGTCGGTACCCTACTACCGCCTCTTCCCCTACCGCACTCCGTCCCTCCCCCCACCCCCGCTCTTCTTGGTACCAGGTCCCCCCCCGGTAGACCCCCTCCCCCCTCAGGGTCCTGCCCCTTCAGGTGTGTCCCAGGTAGACGCGGTCGAGCCTGTCGAGGTCACTGGTGACTCTGGTGCTGCTGCGGGAGCTGAGCTTGGGGGTGCTGAGCCTGGGGGTGCGGAGTCTGGGGGTGCTGAGCCTGGAGGTGCTGAGCCTGGGGGTGCTGAGCCTGGGGGTGCTGAGCCTGGGGGTACTGAGCCTGGGGGTGCTGAGCCTGGGGGTGCTGAGCCTGGGGGTGCTGAGACTGGGGGTGCTCCGCCTGGAGTTGTTTTGCCTGAGGGTGCTGAGCCTGGAGGTTCTCCGCCTGGAGGTGCTTCGTCTCGCCGAGAGCCACTCTCCCCACAGGAGCTGCATGAGTGGTTTGCCCGGCGCTGGAGGCGTGCTGCTGGTGCTGGAGGTTCTTCGGCTGCAGAGGGTGCTGCTGCCGCGCGTCCTGGAGGTGCTCGTGCTGTGGGTGCTGGAGCTGCTGGGCCTGAGGGTTCTCCTGGAGCTGGTACTGCTGAGGGTGTTGGCGCTGAGACTACTGCTGGCGGTCCGACTAGCAGTGCTCCTGGTGCTGCTGGGGGTGCTGGAGGTGCTGCTAGAGGTGCTGCTGGAGCGGGTACTCCTGCTGGGGGTACTGGTGCTGTCCTTGCCGTTTCTGGCGTCGCCACGCGGCCCCGACCGTACTTCGTTCCGCTCCTGCAGCAGGTTCTTGGTCTGACACCTTCTCCTGGTCCTCTTCCTCCTCCCTTAGAGGGTCCACAGCCAGTCCCGTCACAGTCACAGCTACAGCCTGCCTCCCCTTTGCCTGCTCCTTCTCCCTACGCTGGTCCGACTGGAGGTCTGGCTGAGCGTCGTGAGCCTGCGTCTCGTCCTGCGTCGCCTGTTCGCGCTGCACGCACTAGTGGTCGCGGTTCGCGTCAGCGTCCTCCTCCTGTCCCTGGCACGCACCGGATGTCTCTGCGTCCGTCCACTGCTCCTCTGCGTGCCCCTTTGCCTTCTCCTCCTGCTTCCTCTCTTCCTGCTCTTGCCGACCCGGAGTCGGACTCTCTTCGTGCTGCCAGTCCCACTGTCACGCGTCTTCTTGCTACTGCTGTCACTGACCCTTCCTTCGAGTCTTCCCTTGTCACTGAGCTTGTCGACTTTGCTGCGCGCTGTCGTCTAGACTACGCTGCTAGTCTTGTCGCTGAGTCTGAGTCTGCCTGTCCTCCGTCCGTCGAGGGTGAGTGTGCCCTAGGCACGGACGTCCTTGAGGACAGGTAGGAGGAGTTTCAGTGTCTGGCCGCTGCTTCACCTCATCTCGCGTCTGTACTGCTCGCCCCTGAGGGAGACCCGGATGCACTAGACATCCCGACTCCGCGCTCTTACGCGGAGGCGATAGAGGGTCCCTACTCCTCTCAGTGGCAGGCAGCTATGGATGCAGAGATGGCTTCCTGGAAGTCCACAGGCACCTACGTTGACGCTGTTCCCCCTCCTGGGGCGAACATCGTCAGTGGCATGTGGATCTTCAGGGTGAAGCGGCCGCCGGGCTCTCCGCCTGTCTTCAAGGCGCGTTACGTGGCTCGTGGCTTCAGTCAGCGGCAGGGAGTTGACTACTTTCAGACCTTCTCCCCCACCCCGAAGATGACCACTCTTCGGGTACTGCTGCACGTTGCTGCTCACCGCGACTACGAGCTGCACTCTCTCGACTTCAGCACAGCTTTCTTGCAGGGCAGCCTGCACGAGGAGATCTGGCTGCGTCGCCCACCTGGCTTCACTGGGTCTTTCCCTCCTGGTACCCAGTGGAGTCTCCGGCGTCCAGTCTACGGTCTCCGCCAGGCGCCACGTGAGTGGCACGACACACTGAGGACTACGCTTGCGGCACTTGGGTTTGCTCCTTCTACTGCCGACCCGTCGCTGTTTCTGCGCACCGACACCTCTCTGCCGCCGTTCTACATCGTCGTGTACGTCGACGACTTGGTCTTTGCCACAGCGGACACTGCTGGACTCGCCTACGTGAAGTCCGAGCTGCAGAAGAGACACACGTGCACTGACCTGGGTGAACTGCGCAGCTACCTTGGCTTGCAGATCACCCGGGACAGAGCACGCCGCACCATTACCCTGACTCAGTCACACATGGTGCAGCAGGTCCTTCAGCGCTTCGGCTTCACGTACTCCTCGCCTCAGGCCACTCCTCTGCCTACTCGCCACTCGCTCTCAGCTCTGCCTTCGGATGAGTCCGTAGAGTCGAGTGGCCCGTATGCAGAGCTTGTTGGCTGCCTCATGTACCTGATGACCTGCACACGACCTGACCTTGCATACCCTCTCAGCATTCTCGCACGCTATGTTGCTCCTGGGAGACACCGACCAGAGCTCATGGCTGCAGCGAAGAGGGTGTTGCGCTACTTGTGCAGTACATCGGGCATGGGGCTAGTGCTTGGAGGGCGCAGTCCAGTGGTCCTCACTGGGCACGCGGACGCTTCTTGGGCTGACGACCAGGCTACGCAGCGGTCGTCACAGGGTTACTCCTTCGGCTTTGGTTCCGGCTCTGTTTCGTGGCGGGCTACTCGCTCGTCTTCTGTTCTCGGCTCCAGTTGTGAGGCTGAGATCTACGCCGGGGCTATGGCTGCACAGGAGTTACGCTGGCTCACCTATCTGCTGACCGACCTTGGAGAGCCGCCTCGTTCTCCTCCAGTCCTGTACGTAGACAACAAGGCCATGCTGGCCTTGTGTCGAGAGCAGCGACTGGAGCACAAGACAAAGCACATTGCTCTCCGCTACTTTCTTGCTCGTGAGCTACAGTAGCGTGGACAGTTGCGACTTGCGTACGTGGCCTCTGAGGCCAACACTGCTGATGTCTTCACCAAGGCACTTGCGCCTTGTGATCATCAGCGTTGCTGCACGCAGCTGGGTCTTGTGCCTGTCTTGCCTCACTTGCTCACTTCTTGACCTTGCTTGTACCTTCACCTATATATACTCTTGTTCTTGCTTGCTTGACTCTTGTATATCTCTATATATGACCTTGCATGTGAACTGGCCTTGTGGCCTTTGAACTTGTGCTCGGAATGTGTGGTGACTTTGTGATCCACCCTGAGCTTTGCTTTGCTTTGCTTGACTGGTCTTGTGACCCCTTGTTCTCCCCCACTTTGCCTATGGGGGTGTGTCAGAACATTATAGCTTACTTATTTGTGTAGGCTATAGTGGGGTATCCCATAGGGGGTACAACCCAAGTAGGGTTTCCTATTTGTACTCACTTCGTTCATAGTCAATTCATTCTCGTTCTTTCTTTCACAGAACCCCCCCGCCATGTACATCTCTCTCTACTACATAGTCACTCGCCTCCCTGACTCCCTTCGCGTAGTCGGGGACCACTTCCTCTCAGTCTGTCCCCCCAATCTCACTGTTGACCTCCTCGAGAAGTCCCTCCTAGCGGCCGAGAAGAGCATAGTCGCTGTAGGGGCCTCTCGTGGTGACCCGCGCACCCCCATCTTTGAAGGGTGTTCCCCCTCCCCCCTTCTGCCCTCTATTGCCTCTGCTGCTGCGGCCGACCTCCTTGGTCTTGAGTCGGTCGGTGCGGCGTCTGCCCCTAGCGGGAGACGCCGCTCTAGCAAGGGCAAGGGGGGCAGGGGCACTGGAGGAGCGAGCGGGGGCGGTGGAGGTGGAGGTGGAGGCGGCGGGGGGAGTGGGGGTGGCGGTGGGAGTGGAGGTAGGGGTGTAGGTGTCGATGGCGGCAGTGGAGGCGAAGGCGGCGGCGGCGGTGGCAGTGGGAGTGGAGGTGGCGGAGGTGGCGGCGGTGGAGGAGGCGGCAGAGGCGGCGGTAGTAGCGGAGACGGCGGAGGCGGCGGGGGTGGCGGTGGAGCTCGTCGCGGGTCTACGCAGAGGAGTGGCTACGGTGGTGGTCCGCGCCAGCAGCAGCAGCGCGGTCGTGAGACCCTTTCCCCTCAGCAGCTCCGTGAGTGGTACACTGCACGCCAGCGGGGTGGGGGCTTTGGTCCGTGCACCTACGTCCTGCGCACCGACGACCGTGCGGGTGAGCAGTGTGGGGGTGCGCACCCCACCCAGCGCTACTTTGGCCGCCTGACGGACGTGTGGCGTCACCAGTTCGCGGAGGCCACACAGATCCCTCGCTGGGGCGAGTTGTCTAGGGCGGGAGTTGCCATCTATGATCTTGATTTTGATGCTATCCTTTCTGCCATGTATGCTGTGTCTATTAGTGATGAGGGTGACTGTTACCGGTGTTTCCCGCCAGACCCGGGCATTGAGACTGCTGCTGTAGGTACATGTGAGGCTGCTGCTCTAGGTGCCAGTGAGGCTGCTGCTCTAGGTGCTAGTGCGTCTGCGTCCTCAGGTGCTCGTGAGTCTGCGCTCGCAAGTACCGCGTCGGCTTCGGCCTCCCTCACCTTCACACTTGACTCAGGGGCTTCTCGCTCCTTCTTTCGAGACCGCACCACACTCATGCCGCTTGGATGGCCGGTTGCAGTCTCCCTGGCAGACCCCTCTGGGGGTCCTGTCCTTTCTCACTTCTCCACTCTCCTCCCGTGTCCGGCGGCCCCCTCTGGTACCTTGTCTGGTCTTTACCTCCCCTCATTCTCTAGGAACTTGGTGAGTGGTGCTGACCTACAGGATGCGAGGGTTCACAAGTTTACTCCTGCGAGTCAGCGGGTGACCCACTGCTCGGACGCTCGCACAGGCCGGCACCTGGCCACGTTTACGCGTCGGCCGAGGTCGAGCCTGTACACCCTGACCACTGAGTCTCCTCCTGTCCCTGCGTCTGGTCAGGTAGCTGCGTCGGGTCAGGTGTTTGCTGCAGCATCCAGGTCTGGTCCTGAGTCTGCCCCCTGCTCGTGTCGCCTCCAGTCTCACGAGACTCTCCTCTGGCACCAGCGTCTTGGTCACCCCTCCCTGTCTCGTCTCCAAGGCATGGCCTCCCGTGTCCTTGTCTCTGGTCTTCCCCGGTCCCTCCCTCCCCTTCCTCCGAGGCCTGGCCCCACCTGCGTCCCCTGTGTCGAGGGGCGGCTGCGGGCTGCCCCTCACTCCTCTCATTTTCCCCCGACAGAGGCCCCGCTGCAGACGCTTCACATGGACGTGTGGGGCCCGGCCCGCGTCCGTGGACAGGGTCACGAGCGCTACTTCCTGCTGATGGTTGACGACTACTCGCATTACACCACAGTCTTCCCCTTGCGCACCAAGGGTGATGTCACTGAGGTGTTGATCGACTGGATCCGCGCAGCTCCTCTCCAGCTCAGGCAGAGCTTTGGCTCAGACTTTCCTGTTCTGCGTCTGCACTCTGACTGAGGCGAAGAGTTCTCCTCTGGCCTTCTGCGAGCCTACTGTCGTGCGCAAGGCATCCGCCAGACCTTTACGCTTCCGAACTCTCCACAACAAAATGGGATTGCTGAGCGCCGCATTGGCATGGTCATGGACGTCGCCCGTACGTCTATGATGCATGCGGCTGCCCCCCATTTTCTGTGGCCGTTTGCGGTTTGGTACGCGGCGCATCAGAACAACATTCACCCCAGGGTCTCCATGCCGGAGACCTCCCCAGCTCTGCTGTGGACGGGGAAGGTAGGCGATGCGTCAGCGTTCCATGTCTTGGGATCTCGGGCGTTTGTCCGCGACTTGTCTGCGGACAAGCTGTCCCCTCGTGCTGCTCCTTGCGTCTTCCTTGGCTTCCCCCCTGATGCGCCAGGGTGGCAGTTCTACCACCCCACCTCTCGTCGTGTTCTGTCCTCCAAGGACGTCACGTTTGACGAGTCGGTCCCCTACTACCGCCTCTTCCCCTACCGCACTCCGTCCCTCCCCCCGCCACCGCTCTTCCTTGTGCCAGGTCCCCCCCCGGTAGACCCCCTCCCCCCTCAGGGTCCTGCCCCTTTAGGTGTGTCCCAGGTAGACGCAGTCGAGCCTGTAGAGGTTACTGGTGACTCTGGTGCTGCTGAGGGTGCTGAGCCTGGGGGTGCTGACTCTGGGGGTGCTGAGCGTGTGGGTGCTACGCCTAGGGGTGCTGAGCCTGAGGGTGCTACTACTGGGGGTGCTGAGTCTGGGGGTGCTGAGCCTGGGGGTGCTACGCCTGCGGGTGCTGAGCCTGGGGGTGCTGAGCCTGGGGGTGCTACGCCTGGAGGTACTGAGCCTAGGGGTGCGAAGCCTGAGGGATCTGGGTGTGCTGGTGCTGTGCCTGGCGGTTCTCCGGGTGCTTCGTCTTGCCGGAAGCCACTCTCTCCACAGGAGCTGCGTGAGTGGATTGCCCGGCGCTGGAGGCGATCCGTTGGAGCTGGAGGTGCTGCGGGTACTGGAGATTCTGTTGCTGCTGAGGGAGCTGGTGCCACAGGTCCCGGAGGTGCTCGTACTGGGAGTACTGGAGCTGCTGGGCCTGCGGGTACTTCTGGAGCTGGAGCTGCTGTGGGTGTTGGCGCGGAGGCTACTGCTGTCGGTCCTGGAGGCAGTCCTGCTGGGGGTACTACTGGTGCTGCTGGAGGTACTGGAGCTGGAGCTGCTACTGGTGCTGGTGCTGCCACTAAGGGCGCTGGTGCTAACCCTCCTGTGTCTGGAGTCGCCGCGCGGCCTCGGCCGTACTTCGTTCCGCTCCTCCAGCAGGTTCTTGGTCTCCTGTCTTCTACTGGTCCTCCTCCTCCCTTAGAGTGTCCACAGCCTGTCCCGTCAGAGTTATACTTACAGCCGGCCTCCCCACTGCCTACTCCGTCTCCCTACACTAGTCCTACTGGTGGTCTTGCTGAGCGTCGTGAGCCTGCGTCTCGCCCTGCGTCGCCTGTCCGTGCTGCTCGCACTAGTGGTCGCAGTTCGCGTCAACGTCCTCCTCCTGTCCCTGGCACGCACCGGATGTCTCTGCGTCCGTCCACTGCTCCTGTGCGTGCCCCTTTGCCTTCTCCTCCTGAGTCTTCTCTTCCTGCTCTTGCCGACCCGGATTCGGACTCCCTTCGTACTGCCAGTCCTACTGTCACGCGTCTCCTTGCTACTGTTGTCACTAACCCTTCTTTTGAGTCCACTACTGCGTCTGCCCTAGTTGCTGAGCTCGTCGACTTTGCTGCCCGCTGTCGTCTAGACTACGCTGCTAGTCTTGTCGCTGAGTCTGAGTCTGTCTGTCCTCCGTCTGTCGGGGGTGAGTGTGCCCTTGGCATGGACGTCCTTGAGGACAGGCAGGAGGAGTTCCAGTGTCTGGGTGCTGCTTCACCTCATCTCGTATCCGTACTGCTTACCCCTGAGGGAGACCCGGATGCACTTGACATCCCGACTCCGCGCTCTTACGCGGAGGCCGTAGAGGGTCCCTACTCCTCTCAGTGGCAGGCAGCTATGGATGCAGAGATGGCTTCCCGGAAGTCCACAGGCACCTACGTTGACGCGGTTCCCCCACCTGGGGCGAACATCGTCAGTGGCATGTGGATCTTCAGGGTGAAGAGGCCGCCAGGTTCTCCACGTGTCTTCAAGGCGCGGTACATGGCTCGTGGCTTCAGTCAACGGCAGGGAGTTGACTACTTTCAGACCTTCTCTCCCAACCCGATTATGACCACTCTTCGGGTGCTGCTGCACATAGCCGCTCAGCGCGACTAGGAGCTTCACTATCTTGACTTCAGCACTGCTTTCTTGCAGGGTAGCCCGCACGAGGAGATCTGGCTGCGCCGCCCGCCCGGCTTCACTAGGACTTTTCCTCCTGGCACCCAGTGGAGCCTCCGGCGGCCAGTCTACGGTCTCCGCCAGGCACCGCGTGAGTGGCACGACACACTAAGGACTACGCTTGCGGCTCTTGGGTTTGCTCCCTCTACTGCCGACCCGTCGCTGTTTCTGCGCACCGACACTTCTTTGCCGCCGTTCTACATCCTCGTGTACGTCGACGACTTGGTCTTTGCCACTGCTGACACTGCTGGACTCGCCCACGTGAAGTCCGAGGTGCAGAAGAGACACACGTGCACAGACCTGGGTGAACTGCGCAGCTACCTTGGCTTGCAGATCACTCGGGACAGAGCACGCCGCACCATTACCCTGACTCAGTCACACATGGTGCAGCAGGTCCTTCAGCGCTTTGGCTTCACGTACTCCTCGCCTCAGGCCACTCCTCTGCCTACTCGCCACTCGCTCTCAGCTCTGCCTTCGGATGAGTCCGTAGAGTCGAGTGGCCTGTACCCAGAGCTTGTTGGCTGCCTCATGTACATGATGACCTGCACAAGACCTGACCTTGCATACCCTCTTAGCATTCTTGCACGCTATGTTGCTCCTGGGAGACACAGACCGGAGCACATGGCTGCAGCGAAGAGGGTGTTGCGCTACTTGTGCAGTACGTCGGGCATGGGGCTAGTGCTTGGAGGGCGCAGTCCAGTGGTCCTCACTGGGCACGCGGACGTTCTTGGGCTGACGACCAGGCTACGCAGCGGTCGTCACAGGGTTACACCTTCAGCCCTGGTTCCGGCTCTGTTTCGTGGAGGGCTACTCGCTCGTCTTCCGTTCTCGGCTCCAGTTGTGAGGCTGAGATCTACGCAGGAGTCATGGCTGCTCAGGAGCTTCGCTGGCTCACCTACCTGCTGACTGACCTCGGAGAGCCGCCTCGTTCTCCTCCAGTGCTGTACGTAGACAACAAGGCCATGCTGGCCTTGTGTCGAGAGTAGCGCCTGGAGCACAGAACGAAGCACATTGCTCTCCGCTACTTTCTTGCTCGTGAGCTGCAGCAGCGTGGTCAGTTGCGACTTGCGTACGTGGCCTCTGAGGCCAACACTGCTGATATCTTCACTAAGGCACTTGCGCCTTGTGATCATCAGCGCTTCTGTACACAGCTTGGTCTTGTGCCTGCCTTGCCTCACTTGCTCACTTCTTGACCTTGCTTGTATTGTCACATATATATACTCCTGCTCTTGCTTGTTTAGCCTTTTATATATATATATGCTCCTGCATGTGGACTGGCCTTCTGGCCTTGAACTTGTGCTCGAAATGTGTGGAGACTTTGTGATCCACCCTGAGCTTTGTTTTTTTCTGCTTGACTGGTCTTGTGACCCCTTGTTCTCCCCCACTTTGCCTATGGGGGTGTGTCCAATCATAATGTTCTGTAGGCTGTAGTGGGGTAGCCCATATGGGGTACACATTTCTAGGGTTGCATATTTGTACCACATTCCATTCCTTAGTGTCTCATTCTCGTTTCAGTTTTCTGACTTGATATTTCCAAATATTATGGCCTACTAAGAGATTTGCGATGGCCCTATTAAGGCCATGGCCTATGAAGATTATGATATCAAATATTGTGGCCTTAAGATAACTGTATGACCCTATGCAAGAAACTTGCATGGTCGTCGAATATATTTCATAAGGTGTCATGCAACACATACGAGTTTACCGTGTCAGAACATATATGTAGTGAGTCTGCTTCCTCAGGTGCGGGTGAGGCTGCGCTCTCAGGTACCACGTTGGCTTCGGCCTCCCTCACCTTTACACTTGACTCTGGGGCTTCTCGCTCCTTCTTTCGGGACCGCACCACACTCACGCCGCTTGGTCGGCCTGTTGCAGTCTCCTTGGCTGACCCCTCTGGGGGTCCTGTCCTCGCTCACTTTTCCACTGTCCTCCCGTGTCCGGCTGCCCCCTCGGGCACCCTGTCTGGCCTGTACCTCCCCTCGTTCTCGACGAACTTGGTGAGTGGTGCAGACCTGCAGGATGCGGGGGTTCACCAGTTCACTCCTGCGAGTCAGCGGGTGACCCACTGCACGGACGCACGCACAGGCCGGCACCTGGCCACGTTCTCCCGTCGGCCGGGGTCGAGCCTCTACACCCTGACCACTGAGTCTCCTCCTGCCCCTGCGTGCGGTCAGGTAGCAGCGTCAGGTCAGGTGTTTGCTGCTGCGTCCAGGTCTGGTCCTGAGTCTGCCCCCTGCTCGTGTCGCCTCTTGTCTCACGAGACTCTCCTGTGGCACCACCGTCTTGGCCACCCCTCCTTGCCCCGTCTTCGGGGCATGGCTTCCCATGTCCTTGTCTCTGGTCTTCCCCAGTCTCTCCCTCCCCTTCCTTCGGGACCAGGACCTTCCTGTGTTCCCTGTGTCGAGGGGCGCCTCAGGGCTGCTCCTCACTCCTCCCAGTTTCCCCCGACAGAGGCTCCTCTGCAGACACTTCACATGGACGTATCGGGCCCGGCCCCCGTCCGTGGGCAGGGTCACGAGCGCTACTTCCTGTTGGTGGTTGACGACTACTCGCGTTACACCACAGTCTTCCCCTTGAGCAGCAAGGGTGCTGTCACTGAGGTGCTGATCGACTGGATCCGCGAGGCTCGTCTCCAGCTCAGGAGGAGCTTCGGCTCGGACTTTCCTGTTCTGCGTCTGCACTCTGACCGAGGTGGGGAGTTCTCCTCTCGCCTTCTGCGAGACTACTGTTGTGCACAGGGGATCCGCCAGACCTTTACGCTTCCGGACTCTCCACAGCAAAATGGGATTGCTGAGCGCCGCATTGGCATGGTCATGGATGTCGCTCGTACGTCCATGATGCATGCGGCTTCCCCCCATTTTCTGTGGTCGTTTGCGGTTCGGTACGCGGCGCATCAGCTCAACCTTCACCCAAGGGTCTCTCGGGCCGATATGTCCCCAGTGTTACTGTGGACGGGGAAGGTCGGCGATGCGTCTGCGTTCCGTGTCTGGGGATCTCGGGCGTTTGTCCGCGACTTATCTGCGGACAAGCTGTCCCCCCGTGCTGCTCCCTGTGTCTTCCTTGGCTTCCCCCCTGACGCTCCAGGGTGGCAGTTCTACCACCCCTCCTCTCGTCGTGTTCTGTCCTCCCAGGACGTCACGTTCGACGAGTCAGTCCCCTTCTACCGCCTCTTCCCCTACCGTACTCCTTCCCTCCCCCCCCCACCGGACTTCCTGGTGCCAGTTCCCCCCCCGGTAGACCCCCTCCCCCCTCAGGTTCCTGCCCCTTCAGGTGTGTCCCAGGTAGACACAGTCGAGCCAGTCGAGGTTGCTGCTGAGTCTGGTCCTGCTGCGGGTGCAGAGTCTGGGGGTGCTACGCCTGCGGGTGCTGAGCTTGGGGGTGCTGCTGCTGGGGGTGCTGAGCCTGGGGGTGCGAGGCCGGGGGGTGCTGAGCTTGGGGGTGCTGCTGCTGGGGGTGCTGAGCCGGGAGGTGCTACGTCAGGAGCTGCTGAGCCTGGGGGTGCTGAGCCTGGAGGTGCGGAGCCTGCGACTGCTGGACCTGGGGGCTCTCCGGTTGCTCCGTCTTGGCGGGAGCCGCTCTCTCCACAGGAGCTGCGCGAGTGGTTTGCTCGCCGCTGGAGGCGTGCTGCTTGAGCTGGAGCTCCTTCGACTGCTGAGGGTGCTGGTGCTGCCGGTCCCGGAGCTGCTGGGCCTGCGGGTCCTACTGGAGCTGGAGCTGCTGAGCCTGGGGGTGCTGAGTCTGGAGCTGCTGAGCCTGGGGGTGCTGAGTCTGGGGCTGCTGAGCCTGGGGGTGCTACGTCTGGAGCCGCTGAGCCTGGGGTTTCTCCTGGTGCTGCGTCTCAGCGGGAGCCCCTCTCTCCACAGGAGCTGCGCGAGTGGTTTGCTCGCCGCTGGAGGCGTACTGCTGGAGCTGGAGCTTCTTCGACCGTCGAGGGTACTGGTGCCGCCGGTCCCGGAGGTGCTACGCCTGCGGGTCCTACTGGAGCTGGGGCTGCTGAGGGCGTTGGTGCTGAGTCTACTGCTGTCTGTCCTGACGGTGGTTCTGCTGCTGGTGCTGCTGGAGGTCCTGCCGCTGGAGGTGTTGGTGGCGCTGGTGCTGCTGCTGAGGGTGCTGGTGCTGTCCCTGCTGAGTTTGCAGCTGCCGCGCGGCCTCGGCCGTACTTCGTTCCGCTTCTGCAGCAGGTTCTTGGTCTTTCTCCTCCGGTAGAGTGTCCACAGCCTGTCCAGTCGCAGTCACTGTTGGAGCCTACCTCCCCACTGCCTGCTCCCTCTCCTTACACTGGTCCTACTGGAGGTCTTGCTGAGCGTCGTGAGCCTGCGTCTCGTCCCGCGTCGCCTGTTCGTGCTGCTCGCGCTAGTGGTCGCGATTTGCGTCAGCGTCCTCCTCCTGTCCCTGGCACGCACCGGATGTCTCTGCGTCCGTCCACTGCTCCTCTGCGTGCCCCTTTGCCTTCTCCTCCTGAGTCCTCTCTTCCTGCACTTGCCGACCCTGAGTCGGACTCCCTTCGTGCTGCCAGTCCTACTGTCACGCGTCTGCTTGCTACTGTCGTCACTTACCCCTCTTTTGAGTCCGCTGCTGCGTCTGCTCTTGTCGCTGAGCTCGTCGACTTTGCTGCTCGCTGTCGTCTAGACTACGCTGCTAGTCTTGTTGCTGAGTCTGCGTCTGTCTGTCCTCCGTCCGTCGGGGGTGAGTGTTCTCTTGGCACGGACGTCCTAGAGGACAGGCAGGAGGAGTTCCAGTGTCTGGCTGCTGCTTCACCTCATCTCGCGTCTGTACTGCTTGCTCCTGAGGGAGACCCGGATGCACTAGACATCCCGACTCCGCGCTCTTACGCGGAGGCCGTAGAGGGTCCCTACTCCTCTCAGTGGCAGGCAGCTATGGATGCAGAGATGGCTTCCTGGAAGTCCACAGGCACCTACGTTGACGCGGTTCCCCCTCCTGGGGCGAACATCGTCAGTGGCATGTGGATCTTCAGGGTGAAGCGGCCGCCGGGCTCTCCACCTGTCTTCAAGGCGCGGTACGTCGCTCGTGGCTTCAGTCAGCGGCAGGGAGTTGACTACTTTCAGACCTTCTCTCCCACCCCGAAGATGACCACTCTTCGGGTGCTGCTGCACATAGCCGCTCAGCGCGACTACGAGCTTCACTCTCTCGACTTCAGTACTGCGTTCTTGCAGGGGAGCCTGCACGAGGAGATCTGGCTGCGCCGTCCACCTGGCTTCACTGGGATTTTCCCTCCTGGCACCCAGTGGAGCCTCCGACGGCCAGTCTACGGTCTCGGCCAGGCACCACGTGAGTGGCACGACACACTGAGGACTACACTTGCGGCCCTTGGGTTTGCTCCTTCTACTGCTGACCCGTCGCTGTTTCTGCGCACCGACACTTCACTGGCGCCGTTCTACATCCTCGTGTACGTCGACGACTTGGTCTTTGCCACAGCGGACATTGCTGGACTCGCCTATGTGAAGTCCGAGCTGCTGAAGAGACACACGTGCACAGACCTAGGTGAACTGCGCAGCTACCTTGGCTTGCAGATCACTCGGGACAGAGCACGCCGCACCATTACCTTGACTCAGTCACACATGGTGCAGCAGGTCCTTCAGCGCTTCGGCTTCACGTACTCCTCGCCTCAGGCCACTCCTCTGTCTACTCGCCACTCGCTCTCAGCTCTGCCTTCGGATGAGTCCGTAGAGTCGAGTGGCCCGTACCCAGAGCTTGTTGGCTGCCTCATGTACCTGATGACCTGCACACGACCTGACCTTGCATACCCTCTTAGCATTCTTGCACGCTATGTTGCTCCTGGGAGACACCGACCAGAGCACATGGCTGCAGCGAAGAGGGTATTGCGCTACCTGTGCAGTACGTCGGGCATGGGGCTAGTGCTTGGAGGGCGGAGTCCAGTGGTACTTACAGGTCACGCGGACGCTTCTTGGGCTGACGACCAGGCTACGCAGCGGTCGTCATAGGGTTACACCTTCAGCCTTGGCTCCGGCTCTGTCTCGTGGCGGGCTTCTCGCTCGTCTTCGGTTCTCAGCTCGAGTTGTGAGGCTGAGATCTACGCTGGGGCCATGGCTGCACAGGAGCTTCGCTGGCTCACCTACCTGCTGACTGACCTTGGAGAGCCGCCTCGTTCTCCTCCAGTGCTGTACGTAGACAACAAGGCCATGCTGGCCTTGTGTCGAGAGCAGCGTCTGGAGCACAGAACGAAGCACATTGCTCTTCGCTACTTCCTTGCTCGTGAGCTACAGCAGCGTGGACAGTTGCGGCTTGCGTACGTGGCCTCTGAGGCCAACACTGCTGATGTGTTCACCAAGGCACTCGCGCCTTGTGACCATCAGCGCTTCTGCACCCAGCTGGGTCTTGTGCCTGTCTTGCCTCACTTGCTCTCCTCTTGACTTTACTTGTACTGTCACATATATATACCTGCTCTTGCTTGTCTAGCTTTATATATATATGTGTGTACTCCTGCATGTGAACTGGCCTTGTGGCCTTGCTCTTGTTCTCGGACTGTGTGGTGACTTTGTGATCCACCCTGAGCTTTGCTTTGCTTTGCTTGACTGGTCTTGTGACCCCTTGTTCTCCCCCACTTTGCCTATGGGGGTGTGTCAGAACATATATGTAGCTTATGCTGTTGTGTAGGCTACAGTGGGGTATACCATAGGGGGTACAACCCAATTAGGGTTTTGCTATTTGTACTCACTTCACTCATAGTTCATTCATTCTCGTTCTATTTTCCACATACCGTACGTCGAAAGCAATGTTTAATGGAAAGAAAAGCCTGAATTTTGGCCATTTTCAGAGGGGCTACGTTTTGTGATGAGCCCATTCCCCTTTAACGGGAGATGGGCTGGGCAATTTAGAAAGTTCAACACTAGTGTTGAGATATTTATACCGTATCACCTCGGATATAAGCGCACGCCTATGTTAAGCGCATGCGCTTATATCTGGAGCAATGCGCTTATGGCCGATCCTCAATTATAGGCGCACCCCTTGTAAAACCCTGATTTATTATAAGTGTCAGATTGTTATGCTATGAGAGCAGGTCGATCCCCTTGGATCGATCCTGTGGGTGGGCCCACCACCTCATTGCTTCCGCTGCTCCTTCTACTGCTACTCTCTGTGTTGCACGCCCCGTGGCGTGCAACGGGTTCTCATCCCGCCGCGCGCTCGGAGCGTGCGGCGGTTTTCTGCCCGCCGTGCGCCCTGAGGCGCGCGGCGGTTCTCTGCCCGCCGTGCGCCCCGAGGCGCGCGGCGGGTTTCTGCCCCGTCACTCGCCGCGTTGCCCCCGGGAGGCGCTGCGACGGGCGACGGGGACCCGCGCGTCGCCCCCTGTCGCCTGTCGTGGCCTGCGCGCGGCCCGTACAGGCAGCGCGCGGCCCGTACGGGCTGCGCCAGGCCCGGCCGCGGCCCGTACGGGCTGCGCCAGGCCCGCGCGTGTTAGAGACTAAGGACGGAGTCTATGAAGATTAGGTGCCCAAATTTCTCAAAATCGTTGGTCTCAATTTCTGGACAGAAACGTCGACTTTAAAAGAAACGTTGTCGACAAAAGGTGCATCGTTAGAATCCCACTAAATTCGAATATAATGTAGCCCTAAACCGTGGCTACATTTCCCAATTTGAATCGTATCAAAATATGAAGCATATCTCGAGTTATGCTTTTCGGCGCACTAGGGGATATGCTGCCACAGAAATTTAACTCAATCACAATTAACTCACAAGTCCCACAAAAGACCATTAGAGTAGCACTAAACCTGGTAGGAGGGGAAGAGGAGGACAAGAGGGAAGGTCCCAAGAGAGAGTCCCCAACCAAGGAAACCCCATGCCACACAATTCCCTTCCCCATAGGCAACAAACTTTGACCTTTGTCACTTTCCAACCCATGCCATCCACCTCACAACAACTTGGCCACACTTACCAACTTGGTTTGGCTTCACCCAACCTCTTGGCAGCATCTACAGTGATGGGTTCGAATTTCCCAACCCCCACAAGTCTGTACCCCATATTGAGTCAATGCCACAACTTCCCAAAGTAGCTGCAATCAAAATATATGAACATACGAACTCCAGTATTCGTAACTTTCTTGGTTGTGCTCCGATCGCGACGATTCATGGTTCGTCGGAAAGCTCTTGAGTAGAGGAATCACTTCAGATATCTACTCAAGCCAAATAACACACACACACACACACACACACACACACACACACACACACACACACACACACACAACACACACACACACACACACACACACACACACACACACACACACACACACACACACACACACACACACACACACACACACACACACACACACACACACACACACACACACACACACACACACACACACACACACACACACACACACACACACACACACACCACACACACACACACACCACACACACACACACACACACACACACACACACACACACACACACACACACACACACACACACACACACACACACACACACACACACACACACACACACACACACACACACACACACACACACCACACACACACACACACACACACACACACACACACACACACACACACACACACACACACACACACACACACACACACACACACACACACACACACACACACACACACACACACACACACACACACACACACACACACACACACACACCACACACACACACACACACACACACACACACACACACACACACACACACACACACACACACACACACACACACACACACACACACACACACACACACACACACACACACACACACACACACACACACACACACACACACACACACACACACACACACACACACACACACACACACACACACACACACACACACACACACACACACACACACACACACACACACACACACACACACACACACACACACACACACACACACACACACACACACACACACACACACACACACACACACACACACACACACACACACACACACACACACACACACACACACACACACACACACACACACACACACACACACACACACACACACACACACACACACACACACACACACACACACACACACACACACACACACACACACACACACACACACACACACACACACACACACACACACACACACACACACACACACACACACACACACACACACACACACACACACACACACACACACACACACACACACACACACACACACACACACACACACACACACACACACACACACACACACACACACACACACACACACACACACACACACACACACACACACACACACACACACACACACACACACACACACACACACACACACACACACACACACACACACACACACACACACACACACACACACACACACACACACACACACACACACACACACACACACACACACACACACACACACACACACACACACACACACACACACACACACACACACACACACACACACACACACACACACACACACACACACACACACACACACACACACACACACACACACACACACACACACACACACACACACACACACACACACACACACACACACACACACACACACACACACACACACACACACACACACACACACACACACACACACACACACACACACACACACACACACACACACACACACACACACACACACACACACACACACACACACACACACACACACACACACACACACACACACACACACACACACACACACACACACACACACACACAGAAAATCCAAACCGCACAAGACACAAATTTCTTGCACACGCTCACACCACGCATGCAACGCACAAACACATGATGGGAGGCAGACAGACGTGAATGCATATGGTTGCATCACACAACAAACTCCCTATTTGGCTGCCAACCATCATCCCACATGCCATAACTCAAGCATGCACCCTCAATGCACACTCATTCCCGCAAGCTTCATGCCCTTCCAATGTTCAGGTTATGCCAGGCGCTTGGTGAGAATGTCAGCCGCCTGCTGCTGGGTCTTCACAATCTCCAGCCGCACCTCCTTGTCCAGGAGCCTCCTTGTCCAATTCCACTTTGGCCTGATGTGCTTTGTCAAGCCATGAAGACAGGCATTCTTTGCAAGCTTCACCGCCGACTCATTGTCACAGAAAATCACAGTCGGCTCCCTGTGACACACTCCGATTTCCTCCAACAAACGCCTCAGCCACACCACCTCCTTTGCCCCATGATGAAGGGCCATGTACTCAGTCTCACACGAGGACAACCCCACCTCGTTCTGCTTCTTGCTGCGCCAGCTCACTGCACCACCTCCAAAGAGACACACATAGCCTCCAATGCTGGTGCCATCCGTCTTCACTGAGTTGAAGCTAGCGTCGATGTAGCAAGTCAAGCGCATCTCCCCCTTGCTCAAATCAGCTGCACCCCTCTGTAGCCTCTGTCACACAGCACTGTACTCCAAGCCCACTGATGCTGTAGCGCTCACATAGCGGACCAACCTCTTGGCCGCTTCCAGCTGCTCATGACTTGGGCATGAAACCACACTCGCAAGCCTCGATGTAGCAAAGGCAATGTCAGGTCGCGTGTGGTTAGCCGCATAGTTGAGTGCCCCCACCATGGAGTGAAACAACTTCCTGTCACTCTCCCCCACCACCTCCTCATCAGCACAGGGCTCCACAGTGAACCCCGAATGCAGCGGGGTGGCTGGCTTTCCTGCATCTTGCAGCCCATAATTCTCAGCCAGCCCCTCACAATACTTCCTCTGGTGCAACCTCAACACTCCCTTGTCAAGGTCCCTCTCCACGTGCATCCCAAGGTAGTACTTCACATCTCCCATCTTGGAGCACTTGAACTGCATTTCCAGCATCTCCTCCACACGTTCAATCATCGCAGACGACTCAGAGAAGAGCAGGATGTCATCCACGTACACCAGGAGCATGAGGAACTGCTCCTTCTCTTGCAACAGGAACAGGCTGTGATCACACTCGCTCTACTTGAACCCCCCCGGCCAACAGTGTCTCCTCCAGCTTGTGGTACCATGCGCGAGGAGCCTGCTTTAGGCCATAGATGGCCTACTTGAGCCTGCACACCCTGCCGCTCTCATCATCCAACCCCTCAGGCTACAGCATGTACAGCTCCTCCTGAATGATTCCATTGAGGAAGGCAGTGAATATGTCCATCTGCTTGATCTTCCAGCCACGGTTTGCAGCCATTGCCAACATCGTCCTCAGTGTAGTGCCTTTCCCCACAAGAGCAAAGATATCATCAAAATCCTTCCCCTTTGTCTGTTGGAACCCCTTAGCCACAAGCCTTGACTTGTAGCGGGTCAGCTCCCCATCAGCTCCATACTTGTGCCTGAAAATCAGCTTGGAAGAAATGGCCTTCTTCCCTGGAGGCAGCTCACACAGCTCCCACGTCTCATTCTCCAGCAGAGAGTCATACTCCTCCTTCACACTCTGCTTCCACTTCTCAGCATCGGGCCCACTCAAGGCCTCGGTAAGTGTCTTGGGCTCAGGGACGGCTGCCCAGTAACAGTGCGCTATCTCCTCCTCATCACACTGCTCAGCCACACTCCCAGCCCTTACCACACTTGGCTTCCCAAAGCTCCGATAGGTCAGCCGGTTAGGAGGGCGCACATCCCTCCTTGGACGGTCAGCCGGACGTACGGCACCTTGTGGAGCATCTTGCTGCTGCGGCTGCTGCTGCTGCTGCTGCTGCTCCTCCACCTCAGGTTCTCCCCCATCCTCAGTCACCCCAGAAATCTCCTCCTCTGAGACAGTGACCTGCACTTGCCTCGAAGGCCGCTGCACCTCATCAGCCTCAATGATCAGCGGTGTAGTGGGAAACTTCTGCTGCTGCTGCTTCCACTCCTTGTAGTACAAGGACTCAAGGAACTTCACATCCCTCGACACAGTCAGCTGCTGGCTGGTCAAGTCCCAAATCAGCCAGCCCTTGTGATCCTTAGCAAGCCCCAAGTGCACACCCCATCTCCCAGAAGCTTCCAGTTTTCCCCTCTTCTCCTTAGGCACATGAAACACCACCATGCAACCGTAAGCTCTCAGCATGTTGACTGCTGGTGCACTCCCATACCACTTGGTGTAGGGGACCCATTGCTTGTCCCCCACTGTCGCCAGCACCCGGTTCTTCACAACAGCGACCTGCCGCAGTGCTGTCACCCAAAACGGATCCGGCAGCCCTGCACGCCCAAGGAGAGTGCGAGCACCTTCCTGCAGGGTCCGGTTGAACCGCTCAGCCACGCCGTTCTGCTGAGGGTTGTAGGGCACCGTGAGCTGATGCTGGATCCCCTTCTTCTTCAGCACCGCCTCAAAATCAGCGCCAATAAACTCTCCCCCATTGTCGGTGCGGATCACCTTGACCTTGTGTCCGCTCTCCCTTTGTGCTCTCGGCATTTACTCCTTAAGAACAGCCGCTGCCACCTCCCCTTTAGTCTTGAGAGGGTAGAACCACACCGCACGTGTGTGGTCGTCCACAATGGTCAAGAAGTAGCGGCTGCCAGAGAGAGAAAGGGCCCTTGTGGGGCCCACCACATCCATGTGCACAAGCGCGAGTGGAACCTTGGCTGGTCTCGTGCTGCTGCTGAAAGGGAACTTGGTGAATTTTGTCTCAAGGCATGTAGGGCAGCTCCCAATCTCCTTCGCTGCCCCCTTCACCTCCAATCCCTTCAAGCTCCCATCCTTCACCAACTTCTGCAGCATAGGAATGTTGATGTGGCACAGCCTCTCATGCCACGTCTCCCAATCGGCTTCACCACTCCCAGACGAAGCCTTTGCCCATGCAGCCATTGCATCCACACCAGCAAGCACCTCACCATGTGATTGCTGTGCCTGCTGCACCTTCTTGACTGCATCCAGGGCCCCACAAGTTGGTGCAGTCTCCTCTCCTCCCGCAGTTGCCTTAGCCGCTGCCGCTGCCTTTGCCGTTGCTGGAGGTTTCCCATTCCAAGGGATGATGGGCAGCTGCCACAGGTCCTTGATGCAGCTGCTCTTCTCCTCCGAATCCCACAGCAGCAACTTCCCAAGCTTTGCATGGCAGCTGGTTGGGCCAAACGTGACTTTGGCCTTGCTTTTCTGCAGCCGGCGCACTGAGAGGAGGTTAGCGGATAAACCTTCAACCAACAGTACATTTCCCAGCCCCACAAGCCCCCCATTAGCTCCCATAACCTTGGCATTCCCAACACCAATTACAGGGAGCAAGGAACCTGAAGCGGCAGCCACAAACTTTATCTTCCCAGGGGGCTTCACCTCATCAAGCAAATCTGCCCGTGGAGTCATGTGACTCGTGCAACCTGAATCGATCACCCAATGAGTGAGGGGGTGCATCCCAACCTTCCCAACTGAACCCACATCACCCCCACTCCCTTGCACATCCTCAACCATGAGGAACATCCCAGGGCCGGCTTTACCTTGTGCACCATCACCTTGTGCACCTGAACCTTGCACAGCACCACCTCGTGCACGTTCACCACTTGGTGGCTTCATGCCTGGAGGTGCCCATCCTTCAGGCCGGCTGAAACACTTGAACCACGAGTGTCCAGCCTTCTTGCAGTACCAGCACGCACCCTCCATTCGGGTGCTCCCCCTGCCACCAGAGCTCTCATGCCCCTCGTTGTAGTAACCTCGGCCTCTTCCTCTGCCAAAGCCTCTCCCACGGCCTCGGCCTCTCCCTCCCCCTCTCCCCTGCTGCCTCCTGCAGCTCCATACCCCTTAGCAGTTTTGTTGGCAGCACCACCTCCCGTGTGGCGCCGGCGGAAGTCCTCCTGCAGGATCTGCTGCCGTAGCCACTCAGGCGTCCACTTGTCCTGCTGAGCGTTGAGGGTGGGGATAAGGTTTTCCCACGAGTTGTCGAGCACCGAGATGAATTTGGTGCACTGCTGCATTTCCGACACCTTGCTGCCCGCCGCTGCCATCCTCGCATAGGTGTCCTTGATCTTGTTAAGGGCCGGCTTCACATCATCTCCTGGCCGCATGGAGAGGGCAGCCAGCTCCTTCTCCAATACGATCACCAACGGTAGCGTGTTGGGTTGAACCACGTCGCGTAGCAGCTTCCACGCCTTCGGTCCCGAGTCATCAAGCTCCACCAAATCCTTGATGTGCTGGAACATGTCGTTGTTGACCAACTGTAGAATCAAGTCGTACAGCACCGCGCTCCGCTCAATCCACCGATCGCGGGCATCTCCTTCCTTGGGCATCTTCTCCTCTCCCATAGCCAATTTCAGCAGCTTGTAGCGCTTGAAGGCGCTCCTCATCTGCCCACTCCATTTTTCATAGTTGGAGCCATCCAATGCCTCAATCTTGGATGGTGGCGGCTCACTCTTCTTCTCAGCTCCTTCTCCACTCCCTTGACTCATCTCCTCTGCTCCCAATCAGAGGTTTCAGCTCCCTCCCTTTGCTGGTCACAATGTAGATCCACACAATCTTCACAAGTGTCGGCGCCAACGAAATTTCGGCAGAGTTTCCCCTTAGCGGAAGTCACGTGCAACCTCTAGAACTCCACTTAGGCACGCCCACAGGCCATGGTGGGTCTAGGAGGGTCTTCACACTTCATTAGACTCTCCACAAAGTCCTTAATCAGCTCTGATACCACTTGTTAGAGACTAAGGACGGAGTCTATGAAGATTAGGTGCCCAAATTTCTCAAAATCGCTGGTCTCAATTTTTAGACAGAAACGTCGACTTCACAAGAAACGTTGTCGACAAAAGTTTCACTCTTAGAATCCCACAAAGTTCGAATATGTTGTAGCCCTAGAATGTGGCTAAATTTCCCAATTTGAATCGTATCAAAATATGAAGCATATCTTGAGTTATGCTTTTCGGCGCACTAGGGGGTATGCTGCCACAGAAATTTAACTCAATCACAATTAACTCACAAGTCCCACAAAAGAACATTAGAGTAGCACTAAACCTGGTAGGAGGGGAAGCGGAGGATAAGAGGGAAGGTCCCAAGAGAGAGTCCCCAACCAAGGAAACCCCATGCCACACAATTCCCTTCCCCATAGGCAACAAACTTTGACCTTTGTCACTTTCCAACCCATGCCATCCACCTCACAACAACTTGGCCACACTTACAACCTGGTTTGGCTTCACCCAACCTCTTGGCAGCATCTACAGTGATGGGTTCAAATTTCCCAACCCCCACAAGTCTGTACCTCATATTGAGTCAATGCCACATCTTCCCAAAGTAGCTGCAACCAAAATATATAAGCATACGAACTCCAATATTCATAACTTTCTTGGTTGTGCTCCGATCGCGACGATTCATGGTTCGTCGGAAAGCTCTTGAGTAGAGGAATCACTTCAGATATCTGCTCAAGCCAAATAACATACACACACACACACACACAGAAAATCCAAACCACACAAGACACAAATTTCTTGCACACGCTCACACCACGCAGGCAACGCACAAACACATGATAGGAGGCAGACAGACGTGAATGCATATGGTTGCATCACACAACAGCGCGCGGCCGGTATGGGCTGCGCCAGGCCTGCGCGCGGCCCGTACGGCCTGCGCCAGGCCCACGCGCTGCTCGGGCCGCCTGCGCGCAGCTCGGCCGGCTGTGCCAGGCCCATGGGCGGCCCGTTCTGCCCTGCCCCTGCGCTTCCCAGTGTCCCCCGTGCCTGTGAAGGCGCCCCACCCCTGCTACTGCCCGTTCTCCTACATTAGGGTTTGGGGGTGTGGGGGTTATGGGGGTGAAACCTTTGCGTGCCGTCCCCTGCTCCTCCTCCTCCTCCGTCTCCCAGTGCTGCAGCTGCCGCTGAGGGGGGTGGACCTGTTGGAGCCGTCGGAATGGTACTAAGGGGGGTGAAGGGGGAGTGGAGCTAGCGGTGAAGAAGGGGGTGTGTGTCGAGGGGGGTGGGACTGTTTGGGGAGGTTGAACGGAGATTGCCGTCGTCGCCAGCAGCACCTGTAGTCCGGGGAGTTGCTCCGGTAGCCCAGTCGCAGCCAGCTGTGCCAGTCGCCCGAGGGTCCGTTGCTCGTCTGCCGCTACTTTTAGCTGCGGGGCCAGTTACTCCACTAGTCCGGAGCATTGTTCCGGTAGCCGCTGTGCCAGTGTGTCTCCTGTTGCCCGTGTTTCTGCAGCTTCAGTCGTCGCCTCCTATCTCCTCTCCTCTCACTGTCCCTCCTCCTCCTCACTTGCCCGCTGTGACTACCACTAGCTTTGCTCATAATTGTGAACTTTAAACTGTTGCTTCTTGTACTTGTGCTCAGAATGTGTGGTGACATTGTGATCCACCCTGAGCTTGTTCTATGCCTGCTTGCTCTGCTGATTACACCCCACTTTGGCTATGGGGGTGTGTTAGAATGTTCTTATCTAGCTTGTAGTGGGGTGCTCTATAGCGAGTACAACCCTGTTAGGGTTTGCTATATGTATCCCAACTGCTGCTAATCAAACTCTCTTCTTCTTTCTAAACTTTCACAATAAGCGCATATATGAACATGTAAAAAAAATGGATTAAAACAGTAACGACTTCCCGTTTTGAAGCGAGTCCACATCCACTTCTACTCTGTTCGACTCCCTCGAGGGCGGGCTCGCTCAGGAAAAGCGCAACGTCGCGAAGTTGACCTGACAGGGGGGCTCGGGAACACCTGTTGTTGTCTGTGCGCTGCGAGCGAGCAACTGCAGGCTATTGGTCGTACACTAGGGCAAGCCTGTGCGATGCGAACGAGCGACAGCCTGGTTCGTACACTCTGCTTGGGCGAGCATGACATGTTCCTATGCGAAAGTGACGTGTCCTTGCCCTTGTGCGCCGGCATAAAATCGCCCTCGCGCGATTCTGATTCAGAACGCTCCACATATTTCGATTTGAATGAAATTGCAAGACTCTAATGCACAGTTTGGTGTGTTTATAACGTGTGTTTATCATTATATAAGCTCATGCGCTTATAATTTTGACTCATTTATAAGCGCACCCCCCTAAGAAGCACTGCTTTATTATAAGCGCAGATGCGCTTATATCCGGGGTATTACGGTATCTTTGAAGTACGGCGATGAAGCTTCCGCCTATTGTGCTCCATGAAAAGCGTGCACTGCACGAACAATGATGTTAAGAGTTGCCGCTCGAATTTGCGTTTATGCTCATTCGGTGATACTCGGTTGAAGAAGAGAGAGAAAAAAAAAAGCGCGCATGATCGGCCAATAGAGCCGTGTCCGACTTACTATTGTGATTTGTCAGAACATTATAGCTTATGCTTTTGTGTAGGCTGTAGTGGGGTATCCCATAGGGGGTACAACCCAATTAGGGTTAGTACTTGTACCCACTTCACTCATAGTTCATGCATTTCTCGTTCTCACTTTCACATGGTATCGAGCAGGTTCCCTCGTGGGAACTATTCCTAGGGCCCACCGATCCTCTTTTTTTTCTTGCCCGGGGCGCGTCCTGCCCCTGCCTGAAGCGCGCCTAGGTCCGCGCCCTTCTTAGTGGCCCGTCGCGTCGCCCTTAGCAGCCCGTCGCGTCGCCCTTAGCGGCCCGTCGCGTCGCCCTTAGCGGCCCGTCGCGCCGCCCTTACGGCCGCGTCGCGCAGCCCTAACGGCCGCGTCGCGCCGCCCTTTCACAAGCGGCCCGTCGCCGCCCTTCTCCTGCGGCCCCGCCGCCCTCAACTGCTGCAGCCCCGCCGCCCTCAACTGCGGCCCCGCCGCCCTTCTTTGCGGCCCCGCCGCCCTCTGCTGCGGCCCCGCCACTCTCACCTGCGGCCCCGCCGTTTTCACTTGCGGCCCCGCCGCCCTCAACTGCTGCGGCCCCGCCGCCCTCAACTGCTGCGGCCCCGCCGCCCTCAACTGCTGCGGCCCCGCCGCCCTCAACTGCTGCGGCCCCGCCGCCCTCAACTGCGGCCCCGCCGCCGTTCTCTGCGGCCCCGCCGCCCTCTGCTGCGGCCCCGCCGCTCTCACCTGCGGCCTCGCCGCTCTCGTTGGCGGCCCCGCCGCTCTCACCTGCGGCCCCGCCGCTCTCACTGGCGCCCCCCCCCCCCCCCGCTCTCACCTACGGTTCCGCCGCTCTCATCTGCGGCCCCGTCACCTGCTGCAGCGCCGCCCGCCACCCGGGCTTCCCGACCCGCCCCACCCAGCCGAGCAGCCGACAGCCGCGCCGCCCTGCAGCAGCACCGCCGAGCCGCCCGGGCAACCGAGCAGCCGGACAACCGGCCGCCCAGCCGCCGAGCAGCCGAGCAGCCGAGCCGCCCTGCAGCCGAGCCGCCCAGCAGCCAAGCCACCGTACACTCGAGCCGCCGGACCGCCGAACCGCACTGCAGCCGAGCCGCCCAGCCGCCCAGTAGCCGAGCCGCCGATCTACCGAGCCGCCCGAGCTGCCCTGTCCGGTGAGCACAGTGCCTCTTTTGCTGCACTGCCCTCACCCTACTGTTGCACTGCTAGTCTACTGTGGTCATGGCTACCCCTAGTGTCCTCGCTTTTGACGCTGAGGGTCGAGCCATTGACTTTGACGTTTGGGTAGATCACCTGCAGCTGTTCTTACAGTGCGATAGGGCAGACGGTCTCTCTCTGTTTGACCTCACCTCTGGCGCCTCTCCTGCCCCTACTGCTGATGCTGATGCAACTGTTTTCTCCCAGTGGGCCACGCGCGACGCTGCTGCACGTCTTGCTGTGCGTCGCCACCTCCCTACCTCCGAGCGTGCGCACTTTAGTCAGTACAAGAGTGCTCAGACCTTGTACGACGCTGTAGTTGCGCGCTACTCCTCCCCTGCCACTGCTGCAGTGAGCCGTCTCATGCTACCGTACCTCTTCCCTGACCTTGCTGCCTTTCCCACAGTCGCTGACCTCATTACGCACCTCCGCACTAGTGACACTCGCTACCGTGCTGCGCTTCCTGCTGACTTCTGCGCCAAGAACCCCCCCCCCCCCATGTACATCACTCTCTACTACATAGTCACTCGCCTCCCTGACTCCCTTTGCGTAGTCAGGGACCACTTCCTCTCAGTCTGTCCCACCACTCTCACTGTTGACCTCCTTGAGAAGTCCCTCCTAGCGGCCGAGAAGAGCATAGTTGTTGTAGGGGCCTCTCGTGGTGACCCGCGCACCCCCATCTTTGAGGGGTGCTCCCCCTCCCCCCTTCTGCCCTCTATTGCCTCTGCTGCTACGGCCGACCTCCTTGGTCTGGAGTCGGTCGGTGCGGCGTCCGCCCCTAGCGGGAGACGCCGCTCTGGCAAGGGCAAGGGGGGCAAAGGCGTTGGAGCAACGAGCGGAAGCGGTGGAGGTGGAGGCGGCGGGGGGAGTGGGGGTGGCGGTGGGAGTGGAGGTGGGGGAGGAGGTGTCGGTGGCGGCAGTGGAGGCGGAGGCGGCGGCGGCGGTGGTGGTGGGAGTGGAGGCGGCGGCGGAGACGGCAGTGGTAGCGGAGGCGGCGGAGGCGGCGGGGGTGGCGGTGGAGCTGGTCGCGGGTCTACACAGAGGAGTGGTTCCGGTGGTGGCCCGCGCCAGCAGCAGCACCGCGGTCATGAGACCCTGTCCCCTCAGCAGCTCCGTGAGTGGTACACTACACGCAAGCGGGGTGGGGGTTTTGGTCCGTGCACCTACGTCCTGCGCACCGGCGACCGTGCGGGTGAGCAGTGTGGGGGTGCGCACCCCACCCAGCACTGCTTTGGCCGCCTGGCAGACGCGTGGCGTCGCCAGTTCTCGAAGGCCACATAGATCCCTCGCTGGGGCGAGCTGTCTAGGGCGGGAGTTGCTATCAATGATCTTGATTTTGATGCTATTCTTTCTGCCATGTAAGCTGTGTCTATTAGTGATGAGGGTGACTATTACCGGTGTTTCCCGCCCGATCCGGGCATTGGGACTGCTGCTCTAGGTACTGGTGAGGATGCTGCCCTAGGTGCTTGTGACGCTGCTGCTCTGGGTGCTAGTGCGTCTGCGTCCTCAGGTACTGGTGAGTCTGCGCTCTCAGGTACTACGCCGGCTTCGGCCGCTCTCACCTTCACCCTTGACTCTGGGGCTTCTCGCTCCTTCTTTCGGGACCGCACCACACACATGCCGCTTAGTCGGCCGGTTGCGGTGTCTTTGGCTGACCCCTCTGGGGGTCCTGTCCTGTCTCACTTCTCCACAGTCCTCCCGTGTCCGGCGGCTCCCTCTGGCACCTTGTCTGGTCTTTATATCCCCTCGTTCTCTACGAGCCTGGTGAGTGGTGCTGACCTACAGGATGGGGGAGTACACCAGTTCACTCGTGCGCGTCAGCGGGTGACGCACTGCACAGAGGCTAGCACAGGCCGACACCTGGCTACGTTTACCCGTCAGCCGGGGTCGAGCCTGTACACACTGACCACTGCGTCTCCTCCACTTGCTGAGTCTGGTAGGGTAGCTGCCTCGGGTCAGGTGTTTGCTGCAGCGTCCAGGTCTAGTCCTGAGTCAGCCCCCTGTTCGTGTCGTCTCCTGTCTCACGAGACTCCTGGTGGCGCTGAGACTACCGCTGGCGGTCCTGCTGGGGGTACTCCTGGTGCTCTGGAGGTACTGGAGCTACTGGAGGTGCTGCTGGAGCGGGTGCTCCTGCAGGGGGTACTGGTGTCTGGCGTTGCCACGCGGCCTCGACCGTACTTCGTTCCACTCCTGCAGCAGGTTCTTGGTCTTCCACCTTCTACTGGTCCTCCTCCTCCCTTAGGGTGTCCACAGCCTGTCCCGTCACAGTTACAGTTGCAGCCTACCTCCCTTTTGCCTGCTCCTTCTCCCTATACTAGTCCTACTGGAGGTCTTGCCGAGCGTCGTGAGCCTGCGTCTCGCCCTACGTCGCCTGTCTGTGCTGCTCGCGCTAGTGGTTGTGGTTCGCGTCAGCGTCCTCCTCGTGTCCCTGGCATGCACCGGATGTCTCTGCGTCCGTCCACTGCTCCTCTGCGTGCCCCTTTGCCTTCTCCTCCTGAGTCCTCTCTTCCTGCTCTTGCCGACCCGGAGTCGGACTCTCTTCGTGCTGCTAGTCCTACTGTCACGCGTCTCCTGGCTACTGTCGTCACTGACCCTTCTTTCGAGTCCACCTCTGCGTCTGCCCTAGTTGTTGAGCTCGTCAACTTTGCTGCTCGCTTTCGCCTAGACTATGCTGCTAGTCTTGTAGCTGAGTCTGAGTCTGTCTGTCCTCCGTCCGTCGGGGGTGAGTGTGCCCTTGGTACGGACGTCCTTGAGGACAGGCAGGAGGAGTTCCAGTGTCTGGCAGCTGCTTCACCTCATCTCGTGTCCGTACTGCTTACCCCTGAGGGAGACCCGGATGCACTTGACATCCCGACTCCGCGCTCCTACGCGGAGGCGATAGAGGGTCCCTACTCCTCTCAGTGGCAGGCAGCTATGGACACAGAGATGGCTTCATGGAAGTCCACAGGCACCTACGTTGACTAGGTTCCCCCGCCTAGGGCGAACATCGTCAGTGGCATGTGGATCTTCAGAGTGAAGCGGCCGCCGGGTTCTCCGCCTATCTTCAAGGCACGTTACGTGGCTCGTGGCTTCAGTTAGCGGCAAGGAGTCGACTACTTTCAGACCTTCTCTCCCACCCCGAAGATGACCACTCTTCGGGTACTGCTGCACGCTGCTGCTCACCGTGACTACAAGCTGCACTCTCTCGTCTTTAGCACAGCTTTCTTGCAGGGCAGCCTGCACGAGGAGATTTGGCTGCGCCGCCCACCAGGCTTCACTGGGTCGTTCCCTCCTGGTACCCAGTGGAGCCTCCGGCGTCCAGTTTACGGTCTCCGCCAGGCGCCACGTGAGTGGCACGACACACTGAGGACTACGCTTGTGGCTCTTGGGTTTTCTCCTTCTACTGCCGACCCGTCGCTGTTTCTACGCACCGACACCTCTCTGCCGCTGTTCTACATCCTCGTGTACGTCGACGACTTGGTCTTTGCCACAGCTAACACTGCTGGACTCGCCTACGTGAAGTCCGAGCTGCAGAAGAGACACACGTGCACAGACTTGGGTGAACTGACAATCTACCTTGGCTTGCAGATCAACCGAGACAGAGCACGCCGCACCATTACCCTGACTCAGTTACACATGGTGCAGCAGGTCCTTCAGCGCTTCGGCTTCACGTACTCCTCGCCTCAGGCCACTCCTCTGCCTACTCGCCACTTGCTCTCAGCACTGCCTTCGGATGAGTCCGTAGAGTTGAGTGGCCCGTATCCAGAGCTTGTTGGCTGCCTCATGTACCTGATGACCTGCACACGACCTGACCTTGAATATCCTCTTAGCATTCTTGCACGCTATGTTGCTCCTGGGAGACACCGACCAGAGCACATGGCTGCAGCAAAGAGGGTGTTGTGCTACTTGTGCAGTACGTAGGGCATGGGGCTAGTGCTTGGAGGGCGGAGTCCAGTGGTCCTCACTGGGCACGCAGACGCTTCTTGGCCTGACGACCAGGCTACGCAGCGGTCGTCACAGGGTTACACCTTCAGCCTTGGTTCCGGCTCTGTCTCGTGGCAGGCTACTCGCTCGTCTTCTGTTCTCGGCTCGAGTTGTGAGGCTGAGATCTACGCTGGGGCCATGGCTGCACAGGAGGTTCGCTGGCTCACCTACCTGCTGACTGACCTCGGAGAGCCGCCTCGTTCTCCTCCAGTGCTGTACGTAGACAACAAGGCCATGCTGGCCTTGTGTCGAGAGCAGAGACTGGAGCACAGGACAAAGCACATTGCTCTCCGCTACTTCCTTGCTCGTGAGCTACAGCAGCGTGGTCAGTTGCGGCTTGCGTACGTGGCCTCTGAGGCCAACACTGCTGATGTCTTCACCAAGGCACTTGCGCCTTGTGATCATCAGCGCTTCTGCGCCTAGCTGGGTCTTGTACCTGTCTTGCCTCACTTGCCCACCTCTTGACCTTGCTTGTACTGTTACATATATATATACCTGCTCTTGCTTGTCTAGCCTTATATATATATGTGCTCTTGCATGTGAACTGGCCTTGTGGCCTTGTACTTGTGCTCGGAATGTGTGGTGACTTTGTGATCCACCCTGAGCTTTGCTTTGTTTTGCTTTGCTTGACTGGTCTTGTGACCCCCTGTTCTCCCCCAATTTGCCTATGGGGGTGTGTCAGAACATTATAGCTTATGCTTTTGTGTAGGTTGTAGTGGGGTATCCCATAGGGGGTACAACCTAATTAGGGTTAGTACTTGTAACCACTTCACTCATAGTTCATGCATTTCTCGTTCTCACTTTCACATGATTTGCCCTCAATGACCCTCCCACTTCCGTATTTCAATAATCATGCATTTTCGCGCTGATATGGCCGAAACAGCAGGCTAGTACCAATCATTTGGCGTTCCACGGTTTTCGTCGCCATTCTCATGCGTAGTCAAGTTCTAGCTTGTTAGTTGAGTGAGACCAAGTTTCCGGAACTATGCAGTTCTTCCATAGCTATGTTGCAATCGCGCACAACTTGGTCAGGACCAGGGCCTCGGATTCGTTTTGGCCTATGCTGAAAAATCAGAGTTGGTACAAGGCAAATTTATGCCATTTTACACTAATAAATTGCTGTTTCTTTTCAACAAATTGCTGGAAAATTGTTTCTACATTAGTGGTAGTCTGAGAAATATTGGCAACGTTCAATTTAGCAATATCATAATGTCATTCACAGTACGATGCTTCTATGTTGAGATTGTTAACGTGTGATAAACCTTGAAAAAAGCAAAAGGTTGCTTTTCGCACAGTCGTACACATCTTGGGCATTGGCCTAGCGGCTGTGAAACTGAAACGAGAATGGAAAGACTTAGGGAAAGTTGGGTACAAGTAAAAACCCTAGAAAGCTGTACCCCATATGTGCTACCCCACTATAGCCTATAGCAGCTAGGTCATATAAATCTGACACACCCCCATACGCAAAGTGGGGAAGGACAAGGGGTCACAAGACCAATCAAGCAAAGCAAAGCAAGCTCAGGGTGGATCACAACGTCACCACACATTCTGAGCACAAGTTCAAGGCCACAAGGCCAGTTCACATGCAGGATTACATATATATATGAGGCTAAACAAGCAAGAGCAGGTGTATATATATATATATATATATGTAACAGTACAAACAAGGTCAAGGGGTGAGCAAGTGAGGCAAGGTAGGCACAAGACAAAGCTGAGTACAGAAGCGCTGATGATCACAAGGCGCAAGTGCCTTGGTGAAGTTATCAGCAGTGTTGGCCTGAGAAGCCATGTACGCAAGGCGCAGCTGACCACGCTGCTGTAGCTCACGAGCAAGGAAGTAGCGAAGAGCAATGTGCTTCGTTCTGTACTCAAGTCTCTGCTCCCGACACAAGGCCAGCATGGCCTTGTTGTCGACGTACAGCACTGGAGGAGAACGAGGCGGCTCTCCAAGGTTAGTCAGCAGGTAGGTGAGCTAGCGAAGCTCCTGTGCAGCCATGGCCCCCGCGTAGATCTCAGCCTCACAACTAGAGCCGAGAACAGAAGACGAGCGGGTAGCCCACCACGAAACAGAGCTGGAACCAAGGTTGAAGGTGTAACCCTGTGACGACCGCTGCGTAGCCTGGTCGTCAGCCCAAGAAGCGTCTGCGTGCCCAGTGAGGACCACTGGACTCTGCCCTCCAAGCACAAGCCCCATGCCCGACGTACTGCACAAGTAGCGCAACACCCTCTTCGCTGCAGCCATGTGCTCCGGTCTGTGTCTCTTAGGAGCAACATAGCGTGCGAGAATGCTAAGAGGGTATGCAAGGTCAGGTCGTGTGCAGGTCATCACGTACATGAGGCAGCCAACAAGCTCTGGGTACGGGCCACTCGACTCTACGGGCTCATTCGAAGGCAGAGCTGAGAGCGAGTGGCGAGTAGGCAGAGGAGTGGCCTGAGGCGAGGAGTACGTGAAGCCGAAGCGCTGAAGGACCTGCTGCACCATGTGTGACTGAGTAAGGGTAATGGTGCGCTGTGCTCTGTCCCGGGTGATCTGCAAGCCAAGGTAGCTGCGCATTTCACCCAGGTCTGTGCACGTGTGTCTCTTCTGCAGCTCGGACTTCACGTAGGCGAGTCCAGCAGCGTCAGCAGTGGCAAAGACCAAGTCGTCGACGTACACGAGGATGTAGAACGGCGGCAAAGAAGTGTCGGTGCGCACAAACAGCGACGGGTCGGCAGTAGAGGGAGCAAACCCAAGAGCCGCAAGCGTAGTCTTCACTGTGTCATGCCACTCACGCGGTGCATGGCAGAGACCGTAGATTGGCCGCCGGAGGCTCCACTGGGTGCCAGGAGAAAAAGTCACAGTGAAGCCAAGTAGGCGGCGCAGCCAGATCTCCTCGTGCAGGCTGCCCTGCAAGAAAGCAATGCCGAAGTCAAGAGAGTGTAGCTTGTAGTCACGGTGAGCAGCTATGTGCAGCAGTACCCGAAGAGTGGTCATCTTTGAGGTGGGAGAGAAGGTGTGAAAGTAGTCAACTCCTTGCTGCTGACTGAAACCACGAGCCACGTAACGCGCCTTGAAGACAGGCGGAGAACTTAGCGGCCGCTTCACCCTGAAAATCCACATGCCACTGACGATGTTCGCCCCATGCGGGGGAACCTCCTCAACATAGGTGCCTGTGTACTTCTAGGAAGCCATCTCTGCGTCCATAGCTGCCTGCCACTGAGAGGAGTAGGGACCCTCTATCGCCTCTGCAAAAGAGCGCGGAGTCGGGATGTCAAGTGCATCTGGGTCTCCCTCAGGGGCTAGCAGTACGGACACGAGATGAGGTGAAGCAGCAGCCAAACACTGGAACTCATCTTGCCTGTCCTCAAGGACGTCCGTGCCAAGAGCACACTCACCCCCGACGGACGGAGGAAAGACAGACTCAGACGCAGCAACAAGACTAGAAGCGTAGTCTAGACAACAGCAAGCAGCAAAGTCGACGAGCTCAGCAACCAGGGCAGACGCAGCAGAGGACTCAAAGGAAGGGTCAGTGACAACAGTAGCAAGGAGACGCGTGACAGTCGGACTGGCAGCACGAAGCGAGTCTGACTCCGTGTCAGCAAGAGCAGGAAGAGAGGACTCAGGAGGAGAAGGCCAAGGGGCACGCAGAGGAGCGGTGGACGGACGGAGAGACATCCGGTGCATGCCGGGCACAGGGGGAGGACGCTGACCCGAACCACGACCACTAGCGCGAGCAGCACGGACAGGCGACGCAGGACGAGACGCAGGCTCACGACGCTCAGCAAGTCCTCCATTAGGACCACTGTAGGGAGAAGGAGCCGGCAATAGGGAGGCCGGCTGTAACAGTACGTGTGACGAGACAGGCTGTGGACACTCGAAGGGAGGAGGAGGACCTGTAGAAGGCGGGAGACCAAGAACCTGCTTAAGGAGCGGAACGAAGTACGGCCGAGGCCGCGCAGCGTTTCCAGACACAGCAGGGACACCACCAGTACCCCCAGTGGTAGCACCAGCGGCAGCAGCACCTCCAGCTTCAGTACCCTCAGCAGCTCTAGTAGCTCGAGGACCTCCAGCAGCACCAGTAGCACCCCCAGCAGGACCGCCTCTAGTACCGCCAGCAGTACCCTCAGCGCCAACACCCTCAGCAGCTCCAGCACCAGTCGGACCACGAGAAGACGCAGTGGCTCCAGCTCCAGTAGTACCCGCAGGCCTAGCAGCTCCAGTACTCCCACTACGAGCACCTCCGGGACCACTGGCATCAGCACCCTCAGCAGCCGAAGAACCTCCAGCTCCAGCAACACGCCTCCAGCGCCGGGCAAACCACTCACGCACCTCCTGTAGAGAGAGTGGCTCCCGTCAAGACGGAGCACCCGGAGAACCTCCAGGCCCATCACCGCCAGACGCCACACGAGCAGGCCCAGCTCCCTCAGGCTCCGCACCCCCAGGCTCAGCACCTCCAGGCGTATTACCTCCAGGCTCAGCACCCCCAGTCGTAGCACCCCCAGGCTTAGCACCCCCAGAATCAGCACCCCCAGGCTCAGCACCCCCAGTCGTAGCACCCTCAGACTCAGCACCCCCAGGCTCAGCACCCCCAGGCGTAGCACCCACACGCTCAGCACCCCCAGAGTCAGCAACCCCAGGCTCAGCACCCCCACCAGCACCAGAGTCACCAGCGACCTCGACAGGCTCGACTTCGTCTATGTGGGACACACCTGAAGGGGCAGGATCCTGAGGGGGAAGGGGGTCTACCGGGGGGGGACCAGGGATGGAGTGCGGTAGGGGAAGAGACGGTAGTAGGGGACCGACTCGTCAAACGTGTTGTCGTGGGAGGACAGAACACGTCGAGAGGTGGGGTGGTAGAACTGCCACCCAGGCGCGTCAGGGGGGAAGCCAAGGAAGACGCAGGGAGCAGCACGAGGGGATAGCTTCTCCGCAGACAAGTCGCGGACAAACGCCCGAGATCCCAAGACACGGAACGCAGACGCATTGCCACCCTTCCGCGTCCACAGCAAAGCTGAGGAGGTCTCCGGCATGGAGACCCTGGGATGAAGGTTGATCTGATGCGCCGCGTACTGAACCGCAAACGGCCACAGAAAATGGGGGGCAGCCGCATGCATCATGGAGGTACGGGCGACGTCCATGACCATGCCAATGCGGCGCTCAGCAATCCCATTTTGCTGTGGAGAGTCCGGAAGCGTGAAGGTCTGGCGGATGCCTCGTGCACGACAGTAGGCTCGCAGAAGGCCAGAGGAGAACTCCCCGCCTCAGTCAGAGTGCAGACGCAGAACAGGAAAGTTCGAGCCAAAACTCTTCCTGAGCTAGAGACGAGCTGCGCGGATCCAGTCGATCAACACCTCAGTGACATCACCCTTGCTGCGCAAGGGGAAGACTGTGGTGTAATGCGAGTAGTTGTCAACCACCAGTAGGAAGTAGCGCTCGTGACCCTGTCCTTGGACGCGGGCCGGGCCCCACACGTCCATGTGAAGCGTCTGCAGCGGGGCCTCTGTCGGAGGAAACTGGGAGGAGTGAGGGGCAGCACGCTGCCGCCCCTCGACACAGGGGACGCTAGGAGGGGCAGGCCCCGGAGGAAGGGGAGGGAGGGACCAGGGAAGACCAGAGACTAGGACACGGGAGGCCATGCCTTGGAGACGAGGCAGGGAGGGGTGACCAAGGCGGTGGTGCCAGAGGAGAGTCTCGTGAGACAGGAGGCGTCACGAGCAGGGGGCAGATTCAGGACCAGACCTGAATGCTGCAGCAAACACCTGACCCGACGCAGCTTCCTGACCAGACGTAGTGACTAGAGGAGACTCAGTGGTCAGTGTGTACAAGCTCGACCCCGGCCGACGTGTAAAAGTGTCGGCCCGTCCGAGCGTCCGTGCAGTGGGTCACTCGCTGGCTCGCAGGAGTGAACTGGTGAACCCCCGCATCCTGTAGGTTAGCACCACTCACCAAGTTTGTAGAGAACAAGGGGAGGTAAAGACCAGACAAGGTGCCAGAGGGGGCCGCCGGACACAGGAGGACAGTGGAGAAGTGAGCAACGACGGGACCCCCAGAGGGGTCTGCTAGAGAGACTGCAACTGGCCGACCAAGTGGCGTGAGTGTGATGCGGTCTCGAAAGAAGGAGCGAGAAGCCCCCGAGTCATGGGTGAAGGTGTGGGAGGCCGGAGCCGACTCGGTACCTGAGAGAGCAGACTAATCAGCACCTGAGGAAGCAGACGCACTGGCACCTAGAGCAGCACCCTCGCTAGCACCTAGAGCAGCAGCCTCACTAGTACTTAGAGCAGCAGTCCCAATGCCCGGGTCGGGCGGAAAACACCGGTAACAGTCACCCTCGTCACTAATAGTCACAGCATACATGGCAGCAAGAATAGCATCAAAGTCAAGGTCAAAGATAGCTACTCCCGCCCTAGACAGCTCGCCCCAGCGAGGGATCTCAGTGGCCTCAAGGAACTGGTGATGCCAAGCGTCCGTCAGGCGGCCAAAGCAGCGCTGGATGGAGTGCGCACCCCCGCACGGTCGCCGGTGCGTAGGACGTAGGTGCACGGACCAGTATCCCCACCCCGCTGGCGTGCAGCGTACCACTCACGAAGCTGCTGAGTGGGGGGGGATCTCACGAATGCGCTGCTGCTGCTGCTGCTGCTGCTGCTGCTGCTGGCGCTGACCACCACCGGAGCCGACCCTCTGCGCAACGCCACCCCGTTCAGCTCCACCTCCTCCGCCGCCGCCTCCTCCACCGCCGCCACCTCCGCCACCTCCGCTCCCACCGCCACCGTCGCCGCCGCCTCCGCCTCCACTGCCGCCACCGACGCCCCCACCCCCGCCACCACCCCCACCGCCACCCCCACCCCCTCTGCCGCCTCCACCGCCGCCTCCACCTTCCCCGCTAGCTCCTCCAGCGCCCCTGCCCCCCTTGCCCTTGCCACTGCGGCGTCTCCCGCTAGGGGCAGACGCCGCACTGACCGACTCAAGACCAACAAGGTCGGCCGCAGCAGCAGAGGCAACAGAGGGCAAGAGAGGAGAGGGGGAGCACCCCTCAAAGACAGGGGCACGAGGGTCACCACAAGAGGCTCCTACAGCGACTATGCTCTTCTTTGCTGCTAGAAGGCGCTCCTCGAGGAGGTCAACGGTGAGGGTGGTGGGGCAAACAGAGAGAAAGTGGTCCCTGACCGGGCGAAGGGTGTCAGGGAGCCGGGTGACTACGTAGTAGAGGGTGATGTACATAGGGGGGGGGGTTCTTGGCGCAGAACTCAGGAGGAAGGGCAGCGCGGTAGCGAGTGTCACTAGTGCGCAGGTGCGTAATGAGGTCAGCGACTGTGGGAAAAGCGGCGAGGTCAGGGAAGAGGTACGGCAGGCTGAGGCGGCTAAGTGCAGCAGAGGCAGGGGAAGAGTAGCGTGCAACTACAGCGTTGTACAAGGTTTGAGCACTCTTATACTGACTAAAGTGTGCACGCTTAGCGGTAGGCAAGTGGCGGCGCATAGCAAGACGGGCAGTAGCGTCGCGTGTGGCCCACTGTGAGCGAACAGTGGCGTCAGCATTAGCAGTAGGGGCAGGAGAGGCACCAGAAGTGAGGTCAAAGAGGGAGAGACCGTCTGCCCTATCGCACTGTAGGAAGAGCTGCAGGTCATCTACCCAGACGTCAAAGTCAATGGCCCGACCCTCAGCGTCAAAAGCGAGGACACTAGGGGTAGCCATGACAGCAGTAGACTAGCAGCGCGAGCAGTAGGCTAAGGGCAGTGCAGTGGTAGAGGCGCTGCTCATACCGGGCAGGTGAGAAGGACCGAGGCTCGCCGGCAGGAACAGGGCCGCGACGGCAGTGACCGGGCGGAACGGACAGAGCGGCTCGGGCGGCTCGGCGGCAACGGCACCAACGACGGCTCGGCGGCTCGTCAGCTCGGCGGCAACGGCAGCTCGGCGGCTCGTCAGCACGGCGGCAACGGCGGCTTGGCGGCTCGGCAGCTCGGCGGCAATGGTGGTGACAGCGGGGCCGTGAAGGGCGGCAGAGCCGCTGAAGGGACGGCGGCGGGGCCGGGTGGGGCGACGACGAGGCCGCAAAGGGCGGCGGCGGGGCCACGAAGGGTGGCGACCGGGGCCGCGAGGGTGGGGCCGCTTGGTCGCGAGGGTAGGGCGACGGGGCCGGTAGGGGCGGCGCCGGGGCCGGTAAGAGCGGCGCCGGGGCCGCGAGGGTGGGGCGACGGAGCCGCGAGGGCGGCTCGAAGAGGCCGCGAGGGCGGCTTGAAGAGGCCGCGAGGGCGGCTCGAAGAGGCCGCGAGGGCGGCGCGAAGGGGCTGCGAGGGCAGCGCGAAGGGGCCGCCAGGGCGGCTCGATGAGGCCGCGAGGGCGGTGCGACGGGGCCGAAAAGGCGGCTCGACGGGGCCGCAAGGGCGGCGCAACGGGTCCACGAGGGCGGCGCGACGCGGCGGGGCCGTAAGGGCGCCGCGACGGGGCCGCTAGGGGCCGAGAGAGAGGGGAGCGCGACTCGGGTAGGGGCTGAGTGCGCTCCAGGTAGGAAAAAATAAAGGTGGGCCCTAGGAACAGTTCCCACGAGGGAACCTGCTCGATACCACGTGAAAGTGAAACGAGAATGAAAAGACTAAGGGAAAGTTGGGTACAAGTACAAACCCTAGAAAGCTGTACCCCATATGTGCTACCCCACTATAGCCTACAGCAGCTAAGTTATATAAATCTGACAGCGGCGCACCTGCGCAATCGTCACAAAGGTTCTTGTTGTAATATCGGGCTATCGAGCAGAATGCGTAGCTACATGCTTAATGGAACGACATCATATCCACATTTTTTTAACGAAACAAGGTGCCAGTTTGTATATTCAAGAACCAGAATGGTATTTGATCGTCCTCGGAGAGATACATCCATTGCACGCAAACGCCCATGCTTGGACCGGATGTTTAAAATCCCCTCAAATCAAGTTGCGTATCTAAACGGAGCGTGTCATAAACGCAATCTGGTGTTCGATATTACAATGATGTTATTTTCAAAGTCTTTCAAATAAAGTTGTCGTCATGTAAGCCGCCACCTAGGCGCTGTCAACAGGCGCTCCTTCGGCACAGTGCCGTGGAAACATCATGCGTCTCCAAACTTAGTTTGTGCACGTAAATATGGGTACACACCTGCTATGCATATATTCATAGTTGATAGTACACGTGTTTATAGTACAGCACCTTTTGTCAATGTATGCAACGAGATGGGTTTCGCCTCTTACCAACGGTTGAGAGAAGGGGGATGCGTGTTACACCAACGCAAGCGTATACAGAGCTATTTTACTTTCCCAGGCGCTAACATCAATAATGCATTCGAACGACCACTCACATGGCATTCGTGAGTGTTGACTGGTTATACAAGAGATATGTAGAATACATATAAAACGAACAGCAACCTCGTGTATGGTGTATGTCGTCCCACTTGCCAATAATTATTAAGCATGCCAAATTCTATCAGCATATCATGCAACCAAGGGGAAACACGATTCTCGTGCTACTAGCTATGCTGTACCCACCAAATCCGCGTGCACAATGTTCAATCCATCAACATTTAAACTACCATGCAAGAGCCACGTGCGTGCGTGCCTGCCACATCCTTGAATCGAATTCTATCTTATCGTGCTATTGCACGCCGTTGGCCTATTGTCAGTCTCGCCCACGTCGTACATGCTGAATACTTGTGTATCAATGACCATCAATTTCGAAGATTGAGAAAGGGGCTCGAGATTCTCTAGCGGGATGGATGCCACCCTAACTGCTGCTGACACAACACAATAATTCTTGGCATAGTATATGAGATCGTGCTAAGCTCTTACTAGTGTTTCATACCCGCTTCGTCATGTGAGAATAAGCGAACAGGGATGAATGAACTAGCAGTGAAATGAGTACAAGTAGTGAAACCCTAGAATTGTGTACCCCCTATAGGCTAACCCACTGTAGCCTACACAAGCATAACATATATACTGTTTGACACACCCCCATAGGCAAAGTGGGGGAGAACAAGGGGTCACAAGACCAGTCAAGCAAAGCAAAGCAAGCTCAGGGTGGATCACAAAGTCACCACACAGTCCGAGCACAAGAGCAGGGCCAGAGGCCAGTTCACATGCAGGAGTACAGACATATATATAAAACTAGACAAGCAAGAGCAGGTATATATATATGTCACAGTACAAGTGAAGTCAAGAGGAGAGCAAGTGAGGCAAGATAGGTACAAGACCCAGCTGGGTGCAAAAGCGCTGATGGTCACAAGGCGCGAGTGCCTTGGTGAACACATCAGCAGTGTTGGCCTCAGAGGCCACGTACGCAAGTCGCAACTGACCACGCTGCTGCAGCTCACGAGCAAGGAAGTAACGGAGAGCAATGTGCTTCGTTCTGTGCTCCAAGCGCTGCTCTCGACACAAGGCCAGCATGGCCTTGTTGTCTACGTACAGCACTGGAGGAGAACGAGGCGGCTCTCCAAGGTCAGTCAGCAGGTAGGTGAGCCAGCGAAGCTCCTGTGCAGCCATGGCCCCGGCGTAGATCTCAGCCTCACAACTGGAGCCGAGAACCGAAGACGAGCGAGTAGACCGCCACGAGACAGAGCCGGAACCAAGGCTGAAGGTGTAACCCTGTGACGACCGCTGCGTAGCCTGGTCGTCAGCCCAAGAAGCGTCCGCGTGGCCGGTAAGGACCACTGGACTCCGCCCTCCAAGCACAAGCCCCATGCCCGACGTACTGCACAGGTAGCGCAATACCCTCTTCGCTGCAGCCATGTGCTCTGGTCTGTGTCTCCCAGGAGCAACATAGCGTGCAAGAATGCTCAGAGGGTATGCAAGGTCAGGTCGTGTGCAGGTCATCAGGTACATGAGGCAGCCAACAAGCTCTGCATACGGACCACTCGACTCTACGGACTCATCCGAAGACAGAGCTGAGAGTGAGTGGCGAGTAGGCAGAGGAGTGGCCTGAGGCGAGGAGTACGTGAAGCCGAAGCGCTGAAGGACCTGCTGCACCATGTGTGACTGAGTCAAGGTAATGGTGCGGCGTGCTCTGTCCCGAGTGATCTGCAAGCCAAGGTAGCTGCGCAGTTCACCCAGGTCTGTGCACGTGTGTCTCTTCAGCAGTTCGGACTTCACGTAGGCGAGTCCAGCAGTGTCCGCCGTGGCAAAGACCAAGTCGTCGACGTACACGAGGATGTAGAACGGCGGCAGTGAAGTGTCGGTGCGCAGAAACAGCGACGGGTCAGCAGTAGAAGGAGCAAACCCAAGAGACGCAAGCGTAGTCCTCAGTGTGTCGTGCCACTCACGCGGTGCCTGGCGGAGACCGTAGACTGGCCGTCGGAGGCTCCACTGGGTGCCAGGAGGGAAAGTCCCAGTGAAGCCAGGTGGACGGCGCAGCCAGATCTCCTCGTGCAGGCTACCCTGCAGGAACGCAGTGCTGAAGTCGAGAGAGTGAAGCTCGTAGTCGCGCTTAGCGGCTATGTGCAGCAGCACCCGAAGAGTGGTCATCTTCGGGGTGGGAGAGAAGGTCTGAAAGTAGTCAACTCCCTGCCGCTGACTGAAGCCACGAGCAACGTACCGCGCCTTGAAGACAGGTGGAGAGCCCGGCGGCCGCTTCACCCGGAAAATCCACATGCCACTGACGATGTTCGCCCCAGGAGGGGGAACTGCGTCAACGTAGGTGCCTGTGGACTTCCAGGAAGCCATCTCTGCATCCATAGCTGCCTGCCACTGAGAGGAGTAGGGACCCTCTACGGCCTCCGCGTAAGAACGCGGAGTCGGGATGTCTAGTGCATCCGGGTCTCCCTCAGGGGCAAGCAGTACAGACGCGAGATGAGGTGAAGCAGCCGCTAGACACTGTAACTCCTCCTGTCTGTCCTCTAGGACGTCCGTGCCAAGAGCACACTCACCCCCGACGGACGGAGGACAGACAGACGCAGACTCAGCAACAAGACCAGCAGCGTAGTCGAGACGACAGCGAGCAGCAAAGTCAACGAGCTCAGCGACTAGAGCAGACGCAGCAGTGGACTCAAAAGAGGGGTCAGTGACGACAGTAGCAAGCAGACGCGTGACAGTAGGACTGGCAGCGCGAAGAGAGTCCGACTCAGGGTCGGCAAGCACAGGAAGAGAGGACTCAGGAGGAGAAGGCAAAGGGGCACGCAGAGGAGCAGTGGACGGACGCAGAGACATCCGGTGCGTGCCAGGGACAGGAGGAGGACGCTGACGCGAACCGCGACCACTAGCGCGAGCAGCACGAACAGGCGACGCGGGACGAGACGCAGGCTCACGACGCTCAGCAAGACCTCCTGTAGGACCAGTGTAAGGAGAGGGAGCAGGCAGAGGAGAGGAAGGCTCCAACAGTGACTGCGACTGGACAGGCTGTGGACACTCTACCGAAGGAGAAAGACCAAGAACCTGCTGTAGGAGCGGAACGAAGTACGGCCGAGGCCGCGCGGCAGCTCCAGACACAGCAGGGACAGCACCAGCACCCTCAGCGACAGCACCAGCGCCACCAACACCTCCAGCGACAGGACCTCCAGCAGCACCAGCAGCAGAACCACCGCCAGGACAGACAGCAGTAGTCTCAGCACCAACACCCTCAGCAGCTCCAGCTCCAGTAGGACCCGCAGGCCCAGCAGCTCCGGGACCGGCAGCACCAGCACCCTCGACGGTCGACGAAGCTCCAGCTCCAGCAGCACTCCTCCAGCGGCGAGCAAACCACTCGCGCAGCTCCTGTGGAGAGAGGGGCTCCCGGCGAGACGCAGCAGCAGGAGAAACCCCAGGCTCAGCAGCTCCAGACTCAGCACCCCCAGGCACAGCAGCTCCAGACGTAGCACCCCCAGGCTCAGCAGCTCCAGACCCAGCACCTCCAGGCTCAGCAGCTCCAGACTCAGCACCCCCAGGCTCAGTAGCTCCAGCTCCAGTAGGACCCGCAGGCCCAGTAGCTCCGGGACCGGCAGCACCCGCAGCAGGCGAAGAAGCTCCATCTCCAGCAGCACGCCTCCAGCGGCGAGCAAACCACTCGCGGAGCTCCTGTGGAGAGAGCAGCTCCCGTTGAGACGGAAGAACGGGAGAGCCGCCAGGGCCAGCAGGCGCAGGCTCCGCACCTCCAGGCCCAGCACCCCCAGGCTCAGCAGCTCCTGACGTAGCACCCTCCGGCTCAGCACCCCCCGGCTCAGCACCCCCAGACTCAGCACCCCCCGGCCTCGCACCCCCAGGCTCAGCACCCCCAGGCTCAGCACCCCCAGCAGCAGCACCAGACTCAGCAGCAACCTCGACTGGCTCGACCGTGTCAACCTGGGACACACCCGAAGGGGCAGGAACCTGAGGGGGGAGGGGGTCTACCGGGGGGGGAACTGGTACCAGGAAGTCCGGTGGGGGGGGAAGGGAAGGAGTACGGTAGGGGAAGAGGCGGTAGAAGGGGACTGACTCGTCGAACGTGACGTCCTGGGAGGACAGAACACGACGAGAGGAGGGGTGGTAGAACTGCCACCCTGGAGCGTCAGGGGGGAAGCCAAGGAAGACACAGGGAGCAGCACGGGGGGACAGCTTGTCCGCAGACAAGTCGCGGACAAACGCCCGAGATCCCCAGACACGGAACGCAGACGCATCGCCGACCGTCCCCGTCCACAGTAACACTGGGGACATCGCGGGCCGAGAGACCCTGGGGTGAAGGTTGAGCTGATGCGCCGCGTACCGAACCGCAAACGGCCACAGAAAATGGGGGGCAGCCGCATGCATCATGGACGTACGAGCGACATCCATGACCATGCCAATGCGGCGCTCAGCAATCCCATTTTGCTGTGGAGAGTCCGGAAGCGTAAAGGTCTGGCGGATCCCCTGTGCACGACAGTAGTCTCGCAGAAGGCGAGAGGAGAACTCCCCACCTCGGTCAGAGTGCAGACGCAGAACAGGAAAGTCCGAGCCGAAGCTCCTCCTGAGCTGGAGACGAGCCTCGCGGATCCAGTCGATCAGCACCTCAGTGACAGCACCCTTGCTGCGCAAGGGGAAGACTGAGGTGTAACGCGAGTAGTCGTCAACCACCAACAGGAAGTAGCGCTCGTGACCCTGCCCACGGACGGGGGCCGGGCCCCACACGTCCATGTGAAGCGTCTGCAGAGGAGCCTCTGTCGGGGGAAACTGGGAGGAGTGAGGAGCAGCCCTGAGGCGCCCCTCGACACAGGGGACACAGGAAGGTCCTGGTCCCGAAGGAAGGGGAGGGAGAGACTGGGGAAGACCAGAGACAAGGACACGGGAAGCCATGCCCCGAAGACGGGGCAAGGAGGGGTGGCCTAGACGGTGGTGCCACAGGAGAGTCTCGTGAGACAGGAGGCGACACGAACACGGGGCAGACTCAGGACCAGACCTGGACGCAGCAGCAAACACCTGACCCGACGCTGCTACCTGACCGGACGCGGGGACAGGAGGAGACTCAGTGGTCAGGGTGTAGAGGCTCGACCCCGGCCGACGCGAGAACGTGGCCAGGTGCCGGCCTGTGCGTGCGTCCGTGCAGTGGGTCACCCGCTGACTCGCAGGAGTGAACTGGTGAACCCCCGCATCCTGTAGGTCTGCACCACTCACCAAGTTCGTCGAGAACGAGGGGAGGTACAGGCCAGACAGGGTGCCCGAGGGGGCAGCCGGACACGGGAGGACAGTGGAGAAGTGAGCGAGGACAGGACCCCCAGAGGGGTCAGCCAGGGAGACAGCAACCGGCCGACCAAGCGGCGTGAGTGTGGTGCGGTCCCGAAAGAAGGAGCGAGAAGCCCCAGAGTCAAGTGTAAAGGTGAGGGAGGCCGAAGCCAACGCGGTACCTGAGAGCGCAGCCTCACCCGCACCTGAGGAAGCAGACTCACTAGCACCTAGAGCAGCAGCCGCACCTGTACCTGGAGCAGGAGACTCACTAGCACCAAGAGCAGCAGCCTCACCAGTAGCTAGAGCAGCAGGTCCTATACCTGGGTCAGGCGGGACGCACAGGTGACCGGCACGGTCAGCACTAGTAGGCAATGCATACATGGCAGTGAGAATAGCATCATAGTCAAGAGCATATATATCTACCCTCTGCCTAAGCAACTCCACCCAGTCGGGAAGCTCAGCCTCGTCGCCAAACACGGTACGCCAGGCGTCGCTCAGACGGGCGAAGCAGCGGGACGGTGTATGACTACGTGTCCCACAAGGCTGACCAGTCCGAGTACCAGTGCGAATCACGTAAGAGCAGCGAACAGCACTGAGAGACCCTCCACTCTGAGCGTACCACTCACGAAGCTGGCGAGGCGTGAGAGACACGCGAGAGGGCCGCGGGAGCTGCATCTGGCCGCCACCACGAGTAGAAGCAGCAGGAGTGGTAGTAGGAGTAGCGTCGCCACCCCTACAGCCCCAACCAGCGTACCACTCACGCAGCTGCTGGGGCGTGAGGGACTCACGCCGGCGTCGCTGGGGCTGCATTTGGCTCCGCAAGTAGAAGCAGGAGCAGGACTAGCAGCAGGGAGGCAGGCAGCCAGGCAAGCCAAAAGGCAGGCAGGCAGGCAAGCAGGCGACGCGCAGCGTGCTAGCAGGGCAAGAGCTCACCAGTGGTGGGAAGAGTAGGCTCGGCGACTCAGCGGCTCGGCAGCTCGGCGGCTCGGCGGCTCAGGCGACTCGGGCGGCTCGGCGGCAAGGCGGCTCGGCAGCAACTGCAGCTCAGCAGCTCGGTGACTCGGCGGCTCGGCGGCAGGGCGGCTCGGCAGCAACTGCAGCTCAGCAGCTCAGCGACCCGGCGGCTCGGCGGCAGGGCGGCTCGGCTGCTGGGCGGCTCGGGTGCAGGGCGGCTCGGCGGTGGGGCGGCTCGGCTGCTGCAGTGGGAGATGAAGGAGGAGGAGGGCCGGCGGCGGGCTGTAGCAGGGGCCGGTGGCGGCTGTAGCAGGGCCGGTGGCGGGCTGTAGCAGGGCCAGTGGCGGGCTGTAGCAGGGGCCGGTGGCGGCTGTAGCAGGGCCGGTGGCGGGCTGTAGCAGGGCCGGCGGCGGGCTGTAGTAGGGGCCGGTGGCGGCTGTAGCAGGGCCGGTGGCGGGCTGTAGCAGGGGCCGGTGCGGGCTGTAGTGGGGCCGACGAGGGGCCGAAGTGGGGCCTAGGCGGGCCGGCGGGCTGTAGGCGGGGCCGACGCGGCGGGCTGTAGCAGGGGCCGGTGGCGGGCCTAAGCGGGGCCAGCGCGGGGCCGACAGGGCGTAGGTGGGGCCGACGCGGGGCCGAAGAGGGGCCTAAGCGGGGCCGACGGAGCCTACGCGGGGCCGACACGGGGCCGAGGCGGGGCCTGGGCGGGGCCTACGCGGGGCCGACGAGGTGTACGCGGGGCAGACGAGGTGTACGCGGGGCCGACGAGGTGTACGCGGGGCCGACGAGGTGTACGCGGGGCCGACGAGGTGTACGCGGGGCCGACGAGGGGTACGCGGGGCCTACGCGGGGCCGACGAGGGGTACGCGGGGCCTACGCGGGGCCTACGTGGGGCCGACGAGGGGTACGCGGGGCCTACGCGGGGCCGACGAGGGGTACGCGGGGCCGACGAGGGGTACGCGGGGCCTACGCGGGGCCGACGAGGGGTACGCGGGGCCGACGAGGGGCCTAAGCAGGGGCCGACGAGGGGCCTAAGCTGGGCCGACGAGGGGCCTAAGCGGGGCCGACGAGGGGCCTAAGCGGGGCCGACGAGGGGCCTAAGCGGGGGGCCGACGAGGGGCCTAAGCGGGGGGCCGACGAGGGGCCTAAGCGAGGGGCCGACGAGGGGCCTAAGCGGGAGCACGACGGGAGGGGCGACTCGGAGGGTCGCTAAAAAAAATGCGCGCCTCGGGGCGCGCTTCGGTGGGCCCTAGGAACAGGCCCTAGGAAGGGACCTGCTCTGATTCCATGTGAGAATAAGCGAATAGGGATGAATGAACTAGCAGTGAAATGAGTACAAGTAGTGAAACCCTAGAATTGTGTACCCCCTATAGGCTAACCCACTGTAGCCTACACAAGCATAACATATATACTGTTTGACACGTCATCCCATCGCTTTTCTTTGGAACATCAGTACCACTCGACATGGACGGACACGGCATCATTAATTAGGAAATCATTCATGTACCTGATGTCTCTTGTTACCTATGGCGACTGCTCTGCAGACTCCTTGAAGAGTCTTGTCTTAATATGAAAAATTTTAAAGTAAATTTCTAAATTTAAAGATTATGACAAGACATGTAAAGGAGAATGCAGTAAAGAGTCTATCACTCCTTATCTGGTGGCAGGTCCACGGACCTGCCACCTAGTCCAGAAACATTTCTAGATCTGAGTTTAGAACCCGCCCCCGCTCCCATATATAGTAGATTTACGGTAGATAGTTCCATACCAACAGATATTTGTTACCGGTACATTCTTTTGTAATCCGCAATCTAGTGTGCTATACAATTAAGGTCTGAAATGCTATGACGACTGCTCTACAGACTCCTTGAAGAGTCTTGTCTTAACTGAGTCGAAATGTGTTAGCGTCAAAAAGAAGAATCGCGCGCAAGCGATTCTCTGACATCACACAAGGGCCATGACATGCCACATTTCAGGCGTGCCGGCACATCATGACTGGACGCGCAACCAGTTAGTAACAAAGAGCGCAGAAGACTTTACGCAGAGCGAGATTTTTTCCTCTGTAACAAAGGGCGCGTTACTACTCTGATCTTCGATCTCTCGACTATGAATAATCAGAGTTATATACTTTTCAACCCTGAGCAATTAGGGTACTCAGGCATACCGTAGCATCATTCTGAAAAATGTGCACACATAATAGAGAGGAATAATGTGCACTCATAATCAGGGAGGCCTAATATGAAACGTCATCCTTGAGTCAACTGTTCGAGAGTCAAACGAAGCGAAATTGGGATTGGACCAGCTCTCGTTATCAGACTAATTTAGTATGTTGGTCTACTGTGCCTCAGAAGCCAGCGGAAAAAGGCTGATTCAGGTAAAAAAGGCTGAGATTTCAGACCTTCCTTAGAGCTGAGGCTGATTTTCCAGAGATTTGCTGAAACGAAACAGGATTTTTAAATAGATTTGTATTGTAAAATGGCAAAAAATGGCTGATTTCTCTGGTTTTCAGCAAAACGTTTTGTACCAACTCTGATTTTTCAGCCTAGGCCAAAACGAATCTGAGGCCCTGGTCTAGATCTCGGACTCATTCTTTGTTGTTCACATGTTTTCGCAGACAAAACAAGAGTCGACAAAATCGTCTTTGGGTTGCGGAGCTATGATTTGGAACATACCGAATTTCGATTTTGGAAATGAACAAAATGCTCGGTTAAAGTTAATATCTGTAAAGACAATGTCTAAGTTTCCAGTAAAGATAAAGATCTCCATGAGCGTTGTTTCATAGTACCAGTAGCTCCAATTATCACTGTTGGGTTTAGCATCACTGTTACGGTATTTGTCATACTACCATACTTGCAAAAAGTGAGAAATAAGAAAGTTACCGATTATAAAGGCCCACAAAACAAACATTGTTTTTACCAGATTCGGCACACAATCAAGTGCAATGTCGAAACCGCTCAAGCGACATGCGAACGCGGACTTCCGTTTTACCAGGCATACATCTTACTCGCTGGGACAACGACTCGTGTTCACGTAGTGTCAGAAACGAATTTTTTGTTCTTTGACGGTTGCGCCACATATTCTTTTAGGGTTTCATTGTGTCTCCTTTTCCCTTTTCTCGTTTTGCTTGCGAGGAGCCCAGAGCACGTACTTACCCCCTTTGTGGCGCTAGCTCACCTCAACTAGCTTCCTGTCCAGGTAAGATTCTCTTTGCTTGTGCCTAAGACCAACTCCGTGATTAGGTTACTACGTATGTTAGCTAGTAACACGTAACAGTCGTGTTAGGACCTGCTGCAAACTTCAACCTATTTAGTTTCCTAACCTTATGGTCGTGTTAGGACCTGTTGCAGATTTCGACCTATTAAGTTCTCTTGGTTGCACAACCCTTCTGTTATCTCCTCTCTGCTTCTCTCCACTTCTTCCCATCTTCTGTTTCCTTCCGTTTCTCCTCTATTTCCATTCACATTTTACTTACTTGCTTTTCCATATTTGAATTAGATATTTCCACACTCCATATTTTTCCATTTAAGCTTCTTGTTCTAAATCTTGTTTTCCCAGCGCTGTTTCATGACTTCCTCCTTCAAAAATTGATCTTCACGATTTTGCTCAGAGAGTTAGTTCCCTACGTAAGAGCATATCTTCCTTCCTTATTTTAATCGTCAGATTCCGTATCCATATCCGTTACTTATTGTAGTTTTCCTACGTTAACCGTCATTATTTTATTCCCATCGCATTATTAATTTAGTGTATCTTTCTAGGTTATGCACCACATTCTCTCCAGTATTTCCTATTTACCTTTTCCTTATTGTCAAAGAATATATGATTTATAATTAGGCGTAGGCTTTAGTTGTGAAACAAGTGAACAGGAATGAAATGACTAAGGAAAGAATGGGTACAAATACAACCCTAGAAACCCTGTACCCCATATGTGCTATCCCACCATAGCCTACAGCAACTATGTCATATAAATCTGACACACCCCCATAGGCAAAGTGGGGGAGAACAAGGGGTCACAAGACCAGTCAAGTAAAGCAAAGCAGAGCAAGCTCAGGGTGGATCACAACGTCACCACACAGTCCGAGCACAAGAGCAGGGCTAGAGGCCAGTTCACATGCAGGAGTACAGACATATATATATAAAACTAGACAAGCAAGAGCAGGTATATATATGTCACAGTACAAGTAAAGTCAAGAGGAGAGCAAGTGAGGCAAGACAGGCACAAGACCCAGCTGGGTGCAGAGGCGCTGATGGTCACAAGGCGCGAGTGCCTTGGTGAACACATCAGCAGTGTTGGCATCAGAGGCCACGTACGCAAGCCGCAACTGTCCACGCTGCTGCAGCTCACGAGCAAGGAAGTAGCGAAGAGCAATGTGCTTCATTCTGTGCTCCAGACGTTGCTCTCGACACAAGGCCAGCATGGCCTTGTTGTCTACGTACAGCACTGGAGGAGAACGAGGCGGCTCTCCGAGGTCAGTCAGCAGGTAGGTGAGCCAGCGAAGCTCCTGAGCAGCCATGACTCCTGCGTAGATCTCAGCCTCACAACTGGAGCCGAGAACGGAAGACGAGCAAGTAGCCCGCCACGAGACAGAGCCGGAACCAAGACTGAAGGTGTAACCCTGTGACGACCGCTGCGTAGCCTGGTCGTCAGCCCAAGAAGCGTCCGCGTGCCCTGTAAGGACCACTAGACTCCGCCCTCCAAGCACTAGCCCCATGCCCGACGTACTGCACAGGTAGCGCAACACCCTCTTCGCTGCAGCCATGTGCTCTGGTCGGTGTCTCCCAGGAGCAACATAGCGTGCAAGAATGCTAAGAGGGTATGCAAGGTCAGTTCGTGTGCTGGTCATCAGGTACATGAGGCAGCCAACAAGCTCTGGGTACGGGCCACTCGACTCTACGGACTCATCCGAAGGCAGAGCTGAGAGCGAGTGGCGAGTAGACAGAGGAGTGGCCTGAGGCGAGGAGTACGTGAAGCCGAAGCGCTGAAGGACCTGCTGCACCATGTGTGACTGAGTCAAGGTAATGGTGCGGCGTGCTCTGTCCTGAGTGATCTGCAAGCCAAGGTAGCTGCGCAGTTCACCCAGGTCTGTGCACGTGTGTCTCTTCAGCAGCTCGGACTTCACGTAGGCGAGTCCAGCAGTGTCCGCTGTGGCAAAGACCAAGTCGTCGACGTACACGAAGATGTAGAACGGCGGGAGAGAAGTGTTGGTGCGCAGAAACAGCGACGGGTCAGAAGTAGAAGGAGCAAACCCAAGAGCCGCAAGCGTAGTCCTCAGTGTGTCGTGCCACTCACGCGGTGCCTGGCGGAGACCGTAGACTGGCCGACGGAGGCTCCACTGGGTGCCAGGAGGGAAAGTCCCAGTGAAGCCAGGTGGACGGCGCAGCCAGATCTCCTCGTGCAGGCTACCCTGCAGGAACACAGTGCTGAAGTCGAGAGAGTGAAGCTCATAGTCGCGCTGAGCGGCTATGTGCAGCAGCACCCGAAGAGTGGTCATCTTCGGGGTGGGAGAGAAGGTCTGAAAGTAGTCAACTCCCTGCCGCTGACTGAAGCCACGAGCAACGTACCGCGCCTTGAAGACAGGTGGAGAGCCCGGCGGCCGCTTCACCCTGAAGATCCACATGCCACTGACGATGTTCGCCCCAGGAGGGGGAACTGCGTCAACGTAGGTGCCTGTGGACATCCAGGAAGCCATCTCTGCATCCATAGCTGCCTGCCACTGAGACGAGTAAGGACCCTCTACGGCCTCCGCTGACAAAAGTTAGAAGAAGAAAGAGGAAAGAGGAATGAACTAGCAGAAATGGGGATACAAATAGCAAACCGTAGAAGGGTTGTACTCGCTATAGAGCACCCCACTACAGGCTAGAACATAAGAATAATATTCTGACATCCGCGTAAGAGCGCGGAGTCGGGATGTCTAGTGCATCCGGGTCTCCCTCAGGAGCAAGCAGTACAGACGCGAGATGAGGTGAAGCAGCTGCCAGACACTGTAACTCCTCCTGCCTGTCCTCTAGGACGTCCGTGCCAAGAGCACAGTCACCCCCGACGGACAGAGGACAGTCAGACGCTGACTCAGCAACAAGACTAGCTGCGTAGTCTAGACGACAACGAGCAGCAAAGTCGACGAGCTCAGCGACAAGGGCAGACGCAGCAGTGGACTCAAACGAGGGGTCAGTGACGACAATAGCAAGGAGACGCGTGACAGTAGGACTGGCAGCACGAAGAGAGTCCGACTCAGGGTCGGCAAGCGCAGGAAGAGAGGACTAAGGAGGAGAAGGCAAAGGGGCACGCAGAGGAGCAGTGGACGGACGCAGAGACATCCGGTGCGTGCCAGGGACAGGAGGAGGACGCTGACGCGAACCGCGACCACTAGTGCGAGCAGCACGAACAGGCGACGCAGGACGAGACGCAGGCTCACGACGCTCAGCAAGACCTCCAGTAGGACGAGTGTAAGGAGAGGGAGCAGGCAGTGGAGAGGAAGGCTCCAACAGGGACTGCGACTGGACAGGCTGTGGACACTCTACCAGAGGAGAAAGACCAAGAACCTGCTGCAGGAGCGGAACGAAGTACGGCCGAGGCCGCGCGGCAACTCTAGACTCAGCAGGGACAGCACCAGCACCCTCAGCGACAGCACCAGCGCCACCAACACCTCAAGCGGCAGGACCTCCAGCAGCACCAGTAGCAGAACCACCGCCGGGACAGACAGCAGTAGTCTCAGCACCAACACCCTCAGGAGCTCCTGCTCCAGGAGTACCCGCACACCCAGCAGCTCCGGGACCGGCAGCACCAGCACCCTCGACGGTCGAAGAAGCTCCAGCTCCAGCAGCACGCCTCCAGCGGCGAGCAAACCACTCGCGCAGCTCCTGTGGAGAGAGGGGCTCCCGGCGAGACGCAGCAGCAGGAGAAACCCCAGGCTCAACAGCTCCAGACGTAGCACCCCCTAGGCTCTGCAGCTCCAGACTCAGTACCCCCAGGCCCAGCACCCCCTAGCTCAGCAGCTCCAGGCACCGTACCCCCCGGCTCAGCACCCCCAGGCTCAGCACCCTCCGCAGTAGCACTCCCAGGCCCAGCACCCCCAGGCTCAGCACCCCCAGTAGCAGGACCTCCAGGCTTGGCACCCCCGCGCATAGCACCCCCAGAGTCAGCACCTCCAGGCTCAGCACCCCCAGGCCCAGCACCTCCAGGCTCAGCACCCCCAGGCCCAGCACCTCCAGGCTCAGCACCCGCAGCAGCACCAGAGTCACCAGTAACCTCGACCGGGTCAACTGCGTCTACCTGGGACACACCTGAGGGGGCAGGAACCTGAGGGGGGAGGGGGTCTACCGGGGGGGGAACTGGCACAAGGAAGTCCGGCGGAGGGGGGAGGGAAGGAGTGCGGTAGGGGAAGAGGCGGTAGAAGGGGACTGACTCGTCGAACGTGACGTCCTGGGAGGACAGAACACTACGAGAGGAGGGGTGGTAAAACTGCCACCCGGGAGCGTCTGTGGGGAAGCCAAGGAAGACATAGGGAGCAGCACGAGGGGACAGCTTGTCCGCAGACAAGTCGCGGACAAACGCCCGAGATCCCCAGACACGGAACGCCGACGCATCGCCAACCTTCCCCGTCCACAGCAAAGCTGGGGAGGTCTCTGGTCGGGAGACTCTGGGCTGAAGGTTGATCTGATGCGCGGCGTACCGAACCGCAAACGGCCACAGAAAATGGGGGGCAGCCGCATGCACCATGGACGTACGGGCGACGTCCATGACAATGCCGATGCGGTGCTCAGCAATCCCATTCTGCTGTGGAGAGTCCGGAAGCGTGAAGGTCTGGCGGATGCCTCGTGCCCGACAGTAGGCTCGCAGAAGGCCGGAGGAGAACTCTCCGCCTCTGTCCGAATGCAGACGCAGAACAGGAAAGTCCGAGCCGAAGCTCTGCCTGAGCTGGAGACGAGCTGCGCGGATCCAGTCGATCAACACCTCAGTGACCTCACCCTTGCTGCGCAAGGGGAAGACTGTGGTGTAACGCGAGTAGTCGACAACCACCAGCAGGAAGTAGCGCTCGTGACCCTGTCCACGGACGCGGGCTGGGCCCCACACGTCCATGTGAAGCGTCTGCATCGGGGCCTCCGTCGGAGGGAACGGGGAGGAGTGAGGGGTAGCCCGCTGGCGACCCTCCACACAGGGGACACAGGGAGGGCCAGGCCCCGGAGGAAGGGGAGGGAGGGACCGGGGAAGGCCAGAGACAAGAAGGCGAGAGGCCATGCCCCGGAGACGAGGCAGGGAGGGGTGACCCATCCTGTGGTGCCACAGGAGGGTCTCGTGGGACAGGAGGCGACACGAGCAGGGGGCAGACTCAGGACCAGACCTGGACGCTGCAGCAAACACCTGACCCGACGCAGCTACCTGACCAGACGCAGGAGAAGGAGACGGAACAGTGAGTGTGTACAGGCTCGACCCTGGACCACGTGTGAATGTGGTCAGGTGTCGACCCGTGTCCGCGTCCGTGCAGTGGGTGACTCGTCGGCGCGCAGGGGTGAACTGGTCAACCCCTGCATCCTGTAGGTCAGCACCCGCCACCAAGTTCGTAGAGAACGAGGGGAGGTAGAGACCGGACAGGGCGCTAGACGGGACCGCAGGGCACGGCAGGACAGTGGAGTAGCGAGCCAGAACAGGACCCCCGGAGGGGTCTGCCAAGGAGACCGCCACTGGCCGACTAAGCGGCGTGAGTGTGGTGCGGTCTCGAAAGAAGGAGCGAGACGCCCCGTAGTCAAGAGTGAAAGTGAGAGAGGGTGAAGTCGACACAGTACCTGAGAGAGCAGACTCACCAGCACCTGAGGACTCAGACTCACTGGCACCTAGAGCAACAGCCTCACCAGCACCTGAAGCAGCAGCCTCAACAGCACCTAGAGCCGCAGTACCAATGCCCGGGTCGGGCGGGAAACACCGGTAACAGTCACCCTCCTCACTAATAGTCACAGCATACATAGCAGCAAGAATAGCATCAAAGTCAAGATCAAAGATAGCTACTCCAGCCCTAGACAGCTGGTCCCAGCGAGGGATCTCAGAGGCGTCAGGAAACTGGCGGCGCCAAGCGTCAGTCAGGCGGCCGAAGCAGCGCTGGGCGGAGTGTGGACCACCACACTGCTCACCCGCACGGTCGCCAGTGCGCAGGACGTAAGTGCACGGACCAGTACCCCCACCCCGCTAACGCGCAGAGTACCACTCACGGAGCTGCTGCGGGGAGAGGGTCTCCTGACCACGCTGCTGCTGCTGGCGCTGACCACCACCGGAGCCACTCCTCCTCGGCGCGCCACGACCTCCGCCGCCTCCTCCGCCGCCGCCGCCACCACCTCCACCGCCACCGCCACTCCCACTGTCGCCGCCGCCACCGCCGCCTCCGCCTCCACCCCCACTACCACCGCCGCTGCCGCCCCCGCCTCCACTGCCTCCGCCGACACCTCCACTCCCGCCACTACTCCCGCTACCACCCTCACCTCCGCCGCTGCCTCTACCTCCGCCTCCACCGCCCCCGCCGCCTCCACCACCGCCCCTGCCCCCCTTGTTCTTGCCAGAGCGACGTCTCCCGCTGGGGGCAGACGCCGCTCCGACCGACTCAAAACCAACAAGGTCGGCCGTAGCAGCAGAGGCGACAGAGGGCAGGAGGGGGGAGGGGGAACACCCCTCAAAGATGGGGGTGCGCGGGTCACCACGAGAGGCCCCTACAGCGAGAATGCTCTTCTCGGCTGCGAGGAGGGACTTCTCGAGGATCTCGACAGTGAGAGTGGTGGGGCAGACTGCGAGTAGGTCGTCCCTGACTCCGCGAAGGGAGTCAGGGAGGCGGGTGACAATGTAGTAGAGAGTGAAGTACTGGGGGGGGGGGTTCTTGGCGCAGAACTCAGCAGGAAGTGCAGCGCGGAAGCGAGCGTCACTAGTGCGCAGGTGGGTAATGAGGTCGGCGACTGTGGCAAAAGCAGCAAGGTCGGGAAAGAGGTACGGTAGCATGAGGCGGCTTAGTGCAGCAGTGGCAGGGGTGGAGTAGCGTGCGATAACGGCGTCGTACAAGGTCTTAGCACTCTTGTACGACCCAAAGTGCGCACGCTCAGCGGGAGGGAGGTGGCGACGCACAACAAGACGTGCAGCAGCATCGCGTGTGGCCCACTGTGAGCGAACAGTGGCATCCTCAGTAGCAGCAGGGGCGGGAGAGGCACCAGAAGTGAGATCAAAGAGAGAGAGTCCGTCAGCTCTGTCGCACTGTAGGAAAAGCAGTAGGTCGTCTACCCACACGTCAAAGTCAATGGCTCTGCCCTCAGCGTCAAAGGCGAGGACACTGGGGGTAGCCATGACAGCAGTAGAGAGAGGGCAGTGCGCAGAGTAAAGCTCAGTGCTCACCAGACAGGGCAGTGCAGGGAGGGCTCGGGCGGCTCGGGCGGCTCGACTGCTGGGCGGCTCGGGCGACTTGGCGGCTCGGGCGGCTCGGGCGGCACTGCAGCTGGGGCGGCTCGGCTGCTGGGGCGGCTCGGCTGCTGGGGCGGCTCGGCTGCTGGGGCGGCTCGGCTGCTGGGGCGGCTCGGCGGCTGGGGCGGCTCGGCTGCTGGGGCGGCTCTGCTGCTGGGGCGGCTCGGCCGGGAGATGCAGGGGCGGGGCCGTCAGGTGCAGCGGCGGGCCGGCAGGTGTAGCGGCGGGTCGACCGATGCAGCGGCGGGGCCGTAGGGTGCAGCGGCGGGCCGGTAGGTGCAGCGGCGGGGCCGTCAGGTGAAGCGGCGGGCCGCTGGGTGCAGCGGCGGGCCGTAGGGTGCAGCGGCGGGCCGGCAGGTGAAGCGGCGGGCCGCTGGGTGCAGCGGCGGGCCGTAGGGTGCAGCGGCGGGCCGGCAGGCGCAGCGGCGGGGCCGTCAGGTGAGGCGGCGGGCCGTAGGGTGCAGCGGCGGGCCGTAGGGTGCAGCGGCGGGCCGGCAGGTGCAGCGGCGGGGCCGTCAGGTGCAGCGGCGGGCCGGCAGGGCCGCGTCAGAGCCGGCGGCGGGGCCGCGTCAGTGGAGGCGGCGGGGCCGCGTCAAGCAGGCGGCGGGGCCGCGACGTAGTGGGCGGCAGGGCCGTGTCAGAGCCGGCGGCGGGGCCGCGTCAGTGGAGGCGGCGGGGCCGCGATCAGGAGGGGCAGCGGGGCCGCGAGGGAAATGGCGACCCGAGGGGTCGCTAAAAAAATGCGCGCCTCGGGGCGCGCTTCGGTGGGCCCGAAAAAAAACGGTCCTTAGGAAGGACCCGCTCTGATACCATGTGAAACAAGTGAACAGGAATGAAATGACTAAGGAAAGATTGGGTACAAATACAGCCCTAGAAACCCTGTACCCCATATGTGCTACCCCACTATAGCCTACAGCAACTATGTCATATAAATCTGACATTAGTGGGGTAGCCAATGTAGGGTACAACCCCTTAGGGTTCTCATCCTTGTACCCAACTCACTCGATAGTCAAACATTCCTAGCTACCTACTCTAACATGGTATTAAGAGCAATAGGTCCTTAGGACCTTAGGAGCGTTATTTTTTCGAGCCCACCACTTACCACTTGCGGTTACCAAGCTACCCCGCGCCCTGCGCTGCCTTAGCCCCGCGCACGTCCCGCTAGCAGGCCGTGCGGCCCGCGCGTCGCCTGTTAGTAGCCCGCGCGACCCGCTAATCGCCTCTGCTGGCCCGCGCGCCGCCAGCTAGTAGCCCGCGCGACCCGCCCACCGTTCGCGGAGCCCGCGCGCAGCTCCTGCCAACCCGCGCACCGCCTGCCAGCTGCTTTGTAGGCCCTGTAGCCCCGTGCGCCGCCTGCTCCTGCCGCGGCTGCCTGCTACGCCCCGCGCGCCGCTTGTCGCGCTGCCCCGCAGCCCCGTGCGCCACCCGCCCTGCTGCTCTGCCGGCCGCTTGTCGCCCCGTGCGCCGCGTGCCCTGCTGCCGCGGCTGCCTGCTGCACCTAGGCGCCGCCCGCCCTCCTACTGCAGCCGCCCATTAGGCCCTGCGTGCGGCCCGCCCTACTGCCCTGCCGGCCGCCTGTAGCCCCATACGCTGCCTGAACTCCTAGCGCGCTGCTGCACCAGAGTTGCTACTGCTGCTACTACTTGCTGCAGCTGCTCCCTCTTGCTGCTGCTGCTCCTACTTGCTGCAGCTGCTCCTCCTTGCTGCTGCTACTGCTACTTGCTGCAGCTGCTCCTGCCGGCCCCCCTTGTAGCCCCGTGCGCCGCCTGCCCTACTGCTGCGGCTGCCTGCTGCGCCCACCCGCCAACTGCACTGGTGTTGCAACCATTGCTACGCTTCTGCACCCGCACTGCACCGCCCGAGCCGCGCTGCACTGCCTGAGCCGAGCCGCGCTGCCTTGTTGCTTCGCAGACCGGTTTCTACTGCTGCACTGGTGCCTCTACTATTGCTACTGCTAGTGTTACTGCTGCTTGCCTACATTCGCTCGGCCATGCTAGTCCCGCGCCAGCAGCTATGGCCACCCTCCGAGTTCTGTCGTTCGATGCCGAGGGCCGCCCAATTCAGTTCGAAATCTGGCTAGATAACCTGCAGCTGTTCCTAATGAGCGATAGCAAGGACAATGTCTCGCTCTATGACCGCACGTCTGGTGCCTCAGTCGCACCCGCTGCCGCCGCTGAGCTTAGCGCCCGTTCCCAGTGGCAGACCCGTGATGCTGCTGCGCGCCTAGCCGTTCGCAATCACCTTCCGTTAGCCGAGCTCACGCATTTTGGCGAGTACAAAACTGCTAAGACCCTGTATGACGCTGTAGTTGCTCGATACTCCTCCCCTGCCACAGCTGAGCTTAGCCACCTCATGCTGCCCTACCTGTTTCCTGAGCTGTCAACCTTTGCCACAGTTGCCGATCTCATTACCCACCTTCGCACTAGCGACACCCACCTTCGAGCCGCCCTCCCCAAAGAGTTCTGTGCTAAGCACCCACCTCCGATGTACTGGACCCTCCACTTCATAGTCACCCGTCTCCCTGACTCTCTTAGCTTGGTCAAGGACTACTTTCCCACCGACCTCACTGTTGACCGACCTCAGCACTGAGATAGCAAATCACAGGCTAAGAGGTTAGCGTGTCAGCAGGGCAGCAACAACCACCGCACTGCACCGCACCACACCGGCAACGGGAGTTGTGTGTTGGCCCCGTCCTCGCTTGGGCGGAGCCGACTTCGTGGTCGGGTGTGAGGGGAGCAGCCGACCTGCAGCAGTGGGCGAGTTGGTTGACGAGGAGGTCGACCTGCACGGGGGCCACTGCTCGAGCGCCGACTTCAGGGTGGCGCCGACTTCAGGGAGGTCGACCTGGGGAGTCGACCTGCGGAGGACGTCAACTTGGTGACGTCAACTCAGCCCGCCAATCGTCTGCGAGCACCTGCGTAGCGGGTGCGCTGCTGTTCTGCGAGAGCAGCGCTGGCACACCGTCAACCTGCGACGCTGGCACACGGTCGACTTTGCACTGCTGGAGCGCGGTCGACCAAGTCGCGCTGGAACGCGGTCGACCATGCTGCGCTGGCAATTGACCGACCTGAATGCTAGCTCTGATGTAGTCTTGCCATGCCAACTTCATTGTACCACTGTTGTCAACTTTCTCTAGTGAAACTTTTGCCAAATAACCCCGTGAACTAGCAAGCATTGTGCGCACTAGGAAAACGACTAAGGACCAACAAACGCAGAGATCACACGAGCACCCGTGCCTAGCCCGTAGTCTAGCTCCCGTTGTAGTAGTTATCTCCGCATGGTGCGGTAAGCGTGGACGGCACACGACTTACCTTTCAGTCAGGTCGACGTAGAGGTCAATTACCTAAGTCGTTCGTAGGCCAGCAGCCGTACAGGTCCCTAGCGTGCACGTAGGTGACGCCAAGGGGATGGAGACCCTGGAGGGACGGCTGGAGGATGCGAGGAGACGCCATGAGGCCCAGGAGTACGGGGCGATACCCTGGGCGGTCGTTGAGGCTGGACTCCGCTCCATATGGGCGACGGAGCACCCCCCTTCCCGACCGACTTCTCCTCGACCGGTGACCAACGAAGGCGGCGTCGACGTGGGCGTCAACGCCGGAGGTGGCCAAGTCGGCAGTAGTGCGGGAGGCACGTCTAGGCAGAGAGGAGTGATTCACGCCGATGAAGTCGGCGGCGTTCAGGCACGAGGGAGGCAGTTGTCGGCGGCTGCAGGCTCCTCGCAGCGTGACGTCGGAGGTCGACGGAGCGGGTTGTCGCCGATGTCTGCGACTCAGGTGACGGCGGGCGGGATTGCACCAAGCTACGGCTACTTCAAGTTCACGCCGGACAGGATCTCGGTCACCCCGCCACTGACTGGTCAACTTGAAATCCTCATCTAGAAGGAGGCCATCGAGCCTCAGCTGGAGATGGCCGGGCTGATCAACTTTGCCCGAGGCACCGTGGTGATGCCGGACGACCTCGACCTGCGTGCGGAGTTTCGCGCCGTGCAGTTGTTGACCTTCACGGTCATCTCGCGGTGCTGCTCACCGGGCGTGCAGATCGCCTTGAAGTGGTGCAAGAGTACCTCGATGCCGGCCACCAGGCGTGGCACTTCATCGAGTCAACCTACCAAGTCACCGACGACTTGTTCATCTCCCAGCTGGAATGACAGCTTACGCACATGCGCATGGGCGACGAGGAGATGGCGACCGACTACTGCAACCGGGCCCGGCGAATTCTCGCCACCATCAGGATGGCCGGCACACAGTACTCGACGGCGTCGTACGTCACCCACGTCATGCAGGGACTCTCGAGCAGCTACAACCTCCTGAAGCGGCTGTCAATGGGGCCCAGCACGAAGGCGACGCTCAACGAGGACAACTTGACCTCGTACATCCTGCAGGATTAGGCGATGTAGGAGGCAGAGCGGTCCCAGGAGCTCTTGGCGCAGGCAGACTTCGTCGCCCCGGTGAAGCAAGGTGGCCGACCGGGGCCGCGCGGACAGTCTGGCGGTGGTGGTAGCAATGGCTGGAAGCCGGCCAAGGAGGTCGACAAGAAGAAGTCGACCAAGGACAGCGGACGAGGAGGAGGAGGTCGATGTCGGGAGTGCTGGCTGTGAGGCGACCCCGACCACCTCTCCTTCGAGTGTCCCGACCACAGTGACTCCGGCGACGACGACGTCAAGGGAGGCCGCGGGAGGTCTGGCAGTCCTCGTCCTCGTCGAGGAGGGAACAAGCCACGCAAGGAGAAGCAGTCGACGACGTCGACCTCGGCGAAGGACGCCGACTCCTCTGATGGCGGCAAAGGGGGGAAAACCAAGACAGCGTCGTGCTCGCTGGTCGGCGTTGTGGAGCCGACCGTCTCGCTGGCACCGGAGGCAGGAGAGGACTTCCAGGCGGTGGTGGCAGCCGTGCAGGCGAACCCGGCGGTGGTCCTGCTCGATAGCGGCTGCTCCCACCACCTGATGGGGACGAAGGAAGCCTTCGTCGATCTGCAGCCGAGCGGGTCCATCAAGCATGTGCGCGGCTTCAATGGGGCGCTGCAGGACGTCCAGGGCCGCGGCACCGTTTGTCAAACATTATATGTTTATATTGTGTAGGCTATAGTGGGTTTAGCCTTAGGGGGTACAACTTTGCTAGGGTTGCCTACTTGTATCCCCATCATTCCTAGTTTGATCATTCTTGTTCTATTCTAGATTCTAACATGGTATCACGAGCCTAGGGTGCTACCTAGGACTGCTTTCTACTACGGGCCCACTATTCCGCTAGAAGCGCCCTCGTGCGCCCTACCTTACGTGCGCCCTCGTGCGCCTTTCTCTGCTCGTGCGCCCTCGCGCGCCCCGCCCTTCAGTCTGCCCGAGTGCCGTCCTGTAGCCCTCGCGCTGCCTCCTGCAAGCTAGTACGGCCCTCGAGCCGCCCCTGCAGGTCCGTCAGGCCCCCGAGCCGCCTCTGCAGACCCGTCAGGCCCCCCCCCGAGCCGCCTCTGCAGGCCCGTCAGGCCCGAGAGCTGCCCCTGCAGACCCGTCAGGCCCGCGCGCAGCCTCTGCCCGACCGCGCGCCGCCCCTACAGGCTCTCGCCGCCCGCCGCGTCGCCCTGCCCGCGGCGTCGCCGCCTGCCCGCGGCGTCGCCACCTGTCCGCGGCGTCGCCACCTGTCCGCGGCGTCGCCACTTGCCCGCGGCGTCGCCACCTGCCCGCCGCGTCACCCTGCCCGCGGCGTAGTCACCTGCTCGCCGCGTCGCCCTGCCCGCGACGTCGCCACCTGCCCGCCGCGTCGCTCTGCCCACGGCGTCGTCACCTGCTCGCCGCGTCGCCTTGCCCGCGGCGTCGCCACCTGCCCGCCGCGTCGTCACCTGCTCGCGGCGTCGCCCCTGCTCGCCGCGTCGCCCTGCCCGCGACGTCGCCACCTGCCCGTCGCGTCGCCCTACCCACGGCGTCGCCACTGCCCGCCGCGTCGCCCTACCCGCCGCGTCGCCACTGCCCGCGCGTCGCCCCTGCCCGCTGAGTCGCCCTGACCTAACCCGCGCCTGGCCTCTGGAGCAGCCGCCCCTGGCTCCTGGAGCAGCCGCCCCTGCAGTAGCCGCCCCTAGCCACTGGAGCAGCCGCCACTGCAGGAGCCGCCCCTCGCCCCTGGAGCAGCCGCCCCTTGCCACAGTAGCAGGCGCCCCTAGAGCAGCTGCCACAACAGGAGCCGCTCTTGGCCCCTGGAACAGCCGCCCCTGAAGCAGCCGCCCCTGGAGCGGCCGATGTGGCGGCCCCGCAGTCGCCCCGCTCGTACGCATGCCTTCCCACCACTGGTGAGCAATGCCCTGCCCGTACTACTACTGCTGTTACTGCTGCTGCTACTGCTTCTACTGCTGCTCCTGGCGTGGCCAGATGCAGCTCCAGGGCCGTCTGCGTGTGTCCCTCACGCCCCAGCACCTTCGTGAGTGGTACGCTCAGAATAGAGGGTCACTGAGTACGGCTCGCTGCCCGTACGTCATTTGCACAGGTGTCCGGACTGGTCAGCCTTGCGGGACACGTGATCACACAGAGTCCTACTGCTTCGCCCGTCTGGGCGACGTTTGGCGTACAGAGCTTGGCGACAACGCTGAGCTCCCCGACTGGGTGGAGCTGCTTAGGCAGAGGGTAGATATCTTTGCTCTTGACTATGATGCTATCCTCACTGCCATGTATGCATTGTCTACTAGTGCTGAGAGTGCCTGTCACCTGTGTGTGCCGCCTGACCCCGGTATCCAGTCTACTGCTCTAGGTACTGGTGAGGCTGCCGCTCTAGGTGCTAGAGTGTCTGTTGCCCCAGGTGCTGGTGAGGCTGCTGCTCTAGGTACTCGTGAGTCTGCCCCCCCTGGTACTGAGTCTACTCAGGCACTGCACACCTTCACACTGGACTCAGGTGCTTCTCGCTGTTTCTTTCGTGACCGCACTGCCCTTAAGCAGCTTGCTCGGCCAGTTGCTGTCTCCCTTGCTGACCCCTCTGGGGGTCCGGTCATTGCGACCTCCTCCATTGTCCTTCCTTGTCCTGCGGTTCCGTCGGGCACAATGTCAGGTCTCCACCTCCCCTCGTTCTCTACAAACTTGGTGGCGGGTTGTGCGCTCAAGGACGGGGGTGTCCACCAGTTCACCCCTGCCTACAAGCGCGTGAGACACTGCACATGTGCGCGGACGGGCCGTCACCTGGCTACCTTCACTCGGCAGCCGGGGTCGGACCTGTACACACTGACCAGTGAGTCCCCTCAGGTCGCTCTCTAGAACACGAGACCGTCCTCTGGCACCACCGCCTTGGTCACCCGTCAGTGCAGGGCCTTCGTGCCATGCACAAACGGTACCTTCTCTCTGGTCTTCCCCGGGTACTCCCTCCCCTCCCACCCTCGCCTGCTCCTCCCTCTCTTCCTTGTATCAAAGGGCGGCAGCGCGCCGCTCCTCACTCCTCCTCGTTTCCCCCGACGACTGCTCCCTTGCAGACGCTCCACATGGACGTGTGGGGCCCAGCCCGCGTCCGTGGACAGGGTCACGAGAGGTACTTCCTGATCTTTGTTGACGACTACACGCGTTACACCACGGTCTTCCCCTTGCGCACCAAGGGTGAGGTCCCTGATGTCATGATCCCTTGGATCCGCGCTTCTCGTCTCCAGCTCAGCGAGCGGTTCCACTCAGACTTTCCTATCTTGCGTCTGCACTCTGACAGAGGTGGTGAGTTCTCCTCCGACCTCTTGGCAGCCTACTGTGCGGAGCACGGCATCCGCCAGTCGTTCACGCTTCCGGCCTCTCCACAGCAGAATGGGGATGCTGAGCGCCGCATTGGCTTGGTCATGGAGGTCGCTCGTACCTCCTTGATCCATGCGGCTGCTCCCCACTTTCTGTGGCCGTTTGCGATCCGGTACGCTGCGCATCAGCTCAACCTCTGGCCCCGTGTCTCCTTGCCGGAGACCTCGCCCACACTGTTGTGGACGGGGGAGGGTGGCGATGCGTCGCGTTTCCGGGTCTGGGGATCTCGAGCTTTTGTCCGCGATACGTCCGCGGACAAGCTCTCCTCCCGCGCTGTTCCTTGTGTCTTCCTTGGCTTTGTCCCGGACGCGTCTGGTTGGCAGTTTTACCACGCCACCTCGCGCCGTGTCCTGCCCTCTCAGGACGTCACTTTTGACGAGTCGGTGTCCTACTATCACCTCTTCCCCTACCGCACTGCCCCGCTCCCCCCCCCCCCGCCTCTCTTCCTCGCGCCAAGTGCTGCTGTGGTAGACCCCCTCCCCCCTCAGGGTGCCGCTCCCTCAGGTGTGTCCCAGGTAGACCCGGTTGAGCCTGTCGAGGTAGCTGTCGACTCTTGTCCTGCTAGGGGTGCTGAGCCTCAGCGTGCGGAGCCTAGGGGTGCGGAGTCTGGGGGTGCGGAGCCTGGGGTTGCGGAGCTTGCGGGTGCTGAGTCTGGGGGTGCTGAGTCTGGAGGTACTGAGCCTGGGAGTGCTACACTTGGAGGAGCTCTCTCCTCACAGCAGCTGCGTGAGTGGTACTTACTGTACTGCAGACTAAGGAGAGGTTCTTCTAGAGCTAGGAGTGCTGCTGGAGCTGGTGCTAGTGCTTCCCCTCCTAGGCGGGAGCTGCCCTCTCCCCAGCGGCTCCGAGAGTGGTACGCTCGAATCTGCAGTCTCCGGAGTAGCGCTCCTAGTGTCGCGGACCCTGGTGCTGGAGGTGCTGCTGCTGCTGGCGGTGCTGCTGGCGCTACTGGAGGTGCTGCTGGTGCTGGAGCTGCTGGAGGTGCTGCTGCTGGCGGTGCTGCTGGCGCTACTGGAGGTACTGCTGGTGCAAGAGCTGCTGGAGGTGCTGCTGCTACTGGTGGTGCTGGTGCTGCTAGAGCTGCTGGAGGTGCTGCTACTACTGGAGGTGCTGCTGGTGGTGCTAACGCTGCTGGAGGTGCTACTGGTGCTGGTGGTGCTGCTGGTGCTGCTGGAGCTGCTGGAGGTGCTGCTGGTGCTGGGGCTGCTGGAGCTGCTGGAGGTGCTGCTACTACTGGAGCTACTGCTGGTGCTACGGACCCTGGAGTTGGAGCTGCTGCTGGTGCAGGAGGTGCTGGCGCTGCTGGAGCTACTAGTGGTCCTGCGGGCGCTGTAGCTAGAGACCCTGGAGCTGAACCTACTGGTGGTCTCTCTGCTGGTTCTGGCGGCGCTGCGCGGCCGCAGCCGTACTTCGTTCCACTCCTTGAGCAGATTCTTGGTCAGTCGCCTCCTCCCTGTCCTGCTCCCTCCTTAGAGTGTCTTCCGCCAGTCCAGTCGTAGTCACAGTTACAACCTGCCTTACCACTCCCTGGTCCTTCTCCTTACACTGGTCCGGCTGGAGGTCTTATAGAGCGTCGTGAGCCTGAGTCTCGTCCTGCGTCGCCCGAGTCTCGTCGTGCGTCGCCTGTTCGTGCTGCTCACACTGGTCGTCGTGTCCCTCGTCAGCGTCCTCCTGCTGTCCCAGGCACTCACCAGATGGCGCTTCGTCCTTCCTCTGCTCCTCAGCGCGTCCCCCTGCCGTCTCCTTCAGCGTCCTCTCTTCCTGCTCTTGCTGACCCGGAGTTTGACTCCCTTCGTGCTGCCAGTGCTACTGTCACGGGTCTCCTGGCCACTGTTGTCACTGACCCTTCCTTTGAGTCCTCTGCTGCGTCTGCTCTAGTCGCTGAGATAGTTGACTTTGCTGCCGCTTGTCGTCTCGACTACGCCGCTAGCCTTGTTGCTGAGTCTGAGTCTGAGTCTGTCTTTCCTCCGTCCGTCGGGGGTGAGTGTGCTCTTGGCACGGACGTCCTTGAGGATAGGCAGGAGGAGTTTGAGTGCTTTGCCGCTGCTTTACCTCATCTCGTGTCCATGCTGGTTGCCCCTGAGGAAGACCCGGATGCTCCAGACATCCCGACCCCGCACTCTTACGCTGAGGCGATCGCGGGTGAGTACTCCTCTTAGTGGAAGACAGCCATGGACGCAGAGATGGCTTCTAGGAAGTCCACAGGCACCTACGTCGACGAGGTTCCCCCGCCTGGGGTGAACATCGTCAGTGGCATGTGGATTTTCAGGGTGAAGCGGCCGCCGGGTTCTCCGCCTGTCTTCAAGGCGCGTTACGTTGCACAAGGCTTCAGTCAGCGAGAGGGAGTTGACTTCTTCCAGACCTTCTCCCCGACCCCGAAGATGACCACTCTTCGGGTTCTGCTGCACGTCGCCGCTCAGCGTGACTACGAGCTCCACTCTCTTGACTTCAGCACTGCTTTCCTATAGGGCAGCCTGCACGAGGAGATCTGGCTGCGCCGCCCACCTGGCTTCATTGGGTCGTTCCCTCTTGGTACCCAGTGGAGCCTCCGGCGGCCAGTCTACGGTCTCCGCCAGGCGCCGCGTGAGTGGCACGACACATTGAGGACTACACTTGCGGCTCTTGGGTTCGCTCCTTCTACTGCTGACCCGTCGCTGTTTCTACGCACCGACACTTCGCTGCCGCCGTTCTACATCCTCGTGTACGTCGACGACTTGGTCTTTGCCACTGCTGACACTGCGGCACTCGCCCACGTGAAGTCGGAGCTGCAGAAGAGACACACGTGCACAGACCTGGGTGAACTGACAAGCTATCTTGGCTTGCGGATCACTTGGGACAGAGCACACCGCACCATCACCTTGACTCAGTCACACATGGTGCAGCAGGTCCTTCAGCGCTTCCGCTTCATGTACTCCTCGCCTCAGGCCACTCCTCTGCCTACCGGTCAGTCGCTCTCAGCTCTGCCTTCGGATGAGTCCGTAGAGCCGAGTGGCCCATATCCAGAGCTTGTGGGCTGCCTCATGTACCTGATGACCTGCACTCGACCTGACCTTGCATACCCTCTTAGCATCCTTGCACGCTATGTCGCTCCTAGCCGTCACTGGAAGGAGCACATGGATGCCGCTAAGAGGGTGTTGCGCTACTTGTGCAGTACGTCGGGCATGGGGCTAGTGCTTGGAAGACGAGACCAAGTTGTACTCACTAGGCACTCAGACGCATCTTGGGCTGACGACCAGGCTACTCTGTAGTCGTCTCAAGGTTAAACCTTGAGTCTTGGCTCTGGTTCAGTTTCTTGGCGTTCTACACGCTCGTCTTCTGTTCTCAGCTCCAGTTGTGAGGCTGAGATCTACGCCACAGCCATGGCTGCACAGGAGTTACGCTGGCTCACCTACCTGCTGACCGACTTGGGAGAGCGGCCTCGTTCTCCTCCAGTACTGTACGTTGACAACAAGGCTGCCATTGCCTTGTGTGAGGAGCACAGAACGAAGCATATCGCTCTGCGCTACTTCCTTGCTCAAGAGCTGCAGCAGCGCGGTCAGCTTGGTCTGCGTTACGTGGTCACTCGGGCCAACACTGCTGATGTGTTCACCAAGGCGCTTCAGCCTTGTGACCATCAGCGCTTCTGTGCTGTTCTAGGCCTTGTGCCTACTGGTCCTCACTTGCTTACTTCTTGACTCTGCTTGTACTGTGATCTCTATATATATACCTGCATGCCTGCTCTTGCTAGGTTGTGATCACTGTATCTCTTGTTATATTATCAACCTACATGTGAACTCGTCTTGTGACCACTTGCTTGTGCTCGGAATTTGTATGGTTTTTTGAGATCCACCTTGAGCTTGCTTTGCTTTGCTTTGACTGGTCTTGTGACCATCTGGTTGTCTCCCACTTAGCCTATGGGGGTGTGTCAAACATTATATGTTCATATTGTGTAGGCTATAGTGGGTTTAGCCTTAGGGGGTACAACTTTGCTAGGGTTGCCTACTTGTATCCCCATCATTCCTAGTTTGATCATTCTCGTTCTATTCTAGATTCTAACACCGTCGCCCTGCAAGGAGAGGCCGGAAAGCAGGTGCTCATCCCCGACGTGCTGTATGTCCCGGGAGTGCGGGCCAACCTGCTGTCGTCCGGCCAGCTGAAGGAGCAAGGCGTGAAGCTGCAGGAGGACGGCGACGTGATGCTGCTCGTCTTGGCAGCAGGAGAGGTGCTCGGTCGGGCGACGTACTCCGGGCGTGTACTCTGCACCGACCTGCGTCCCTACTCGACGAGGTCGACGTCGCCCACGACGGAGGTTGTGGCCGTGCGGGCGATCGTCTCCAAGACGAAGTCAGCGCCGGACAGGATGCATGCGAGGCTTGCGCACATCGGCATGGACACTATCCGGAGCTCGGCGAAGAGCGAGGTCGCCGCTGGGCTGGACCTCAAGTCGGCGACGGGCGCCGACTCACTGTGTCTCATGCGTCGGTGGGAAGCTGGCATGGTAAACATTCCCCGGCCAAGGCTCCGACGCCGACGACGTGCTGGCCGTCGTGCACATCGACCTGTGCGGGCCGTTCCGCGTGGCTGCCAAGGATGGCAGCCTGTACTTCTTGTTGCTGAAGGACCGCAAGACCCGCTTTGTGTGGGTGAGGCCGGTCGCCAAGCAGTCGGATGTGCTGCTGGAGTTCCAGAAGTGGCTGGTGTTGGTGGAGAGGTAGACAAAGAAGTCGCTGCTGATGTTGCGGTTGGACCGAGGCGAGGAGATCCTCAGGAAGAAGTTCACCGACTTTGTGGACGGATAGGGGATCGTCCACGACCTTACCTGCCCGTACATCCCGCAGCAGAACGGCATGGCGGAGCGAGAGATGAGGACGGTGGTGGAGTCGGTGCTGACGATGCTGTTGCACATGGGCGTGCAGCACCACTGGTGGCACCTCGCTCTGCGGCAGGCCGTCTGGGTCCGCAACTGCCTTGAGAGGTCGACGCTGCCGTCGGGGACGACGCCGCACCAGCTGCTGACCGGGCAGAACCCCGACTTGTCGATGGCGCGGGTGTGGGGCTGCATGGCACTGTTCCTTGTCCCCGACCAGCAGCGTAGCGGGAAGCCGAAGCCGAAGGCCAGGTGGGGCCTTCACCTTGGCGTGTCGGCGGCGAGCAAGGGCTGGGAGCTCCTCGACGTCGACACCAACCGGGTGGTCACCACGTTGGACGTGGTGTTCTACAAGGAACTGTCGTTGGCCGAGTGGAAGTCGGAGCACGGGCCGGTGTCTGGCCAAACCCCGTCCACCCCGCCTATCGACACCTCGTCGGCGACACTCCCTCTGCTCGCGGAGGTCGGTGAACTTGCTCCTGCGGACGTTGAGGACGTCCACCCACCTACCCCCCCCTCTACGACCCCTGCCCCTCCGCTCCTGGCCGACCTGCGCGGGCTGACCTCGGTGTCGGCCTCCGGCGATGAGGGGAGTAGTGGGCCGTCGCCTTCGGCGCCGACCAAGGGCATCGCCGGTGGCCGACGTGACGAGCGGTAGGTCAACGTGGGAGTGAAGCTGACGTCGATAGGGAAGGAGCAGGTCGAGGAGCAGCAGCCGACAGGGGAGCAGGCCGCAAAGAAGCCGACCACGGAGCAGTCGGCAACCAGGCAGTCAAAAGGGGAGCCGACTATAGGGGAGAGGTCGGCCAAGAAGTCGACCAAGGTGCAGCCGGACGACGAGGGCAGTGCAGACGGTGACGAAGGAGGAGGCACCGCGGAGTCCACCAAGAGTGACGTGGTGGAGGTTCGGCCTGAACCCCGGAAGTCGAATCGAGTTCGGAGGCCGCCGGACTTCTTCGTCCCCGCTGCCTTCACCACGGTGTACAATGTAGACGCCGATGACCTGGCGTACGACGATGCCGAGGACGATGAAGACTTCCCGGAGCTCAACCCTGACATGCACGCCGACCCCGAACACCGCTGGGACATCTCGACGATGACGGTGAAGGAGGCGTTGGCGAGCTGGAAGGGCCCAGCGGTGAAGGCCGCCATGGAGGAGGAGATCCGCAGCCTCATCAACATGGGCACATGGGAGCTGGTCGAACGCCTGGCAGGAGTGAACGTCAAGAAGAACCGGTGGGTGTTGACAATGAAGTACCACGTCGACGACACCGTCGAGCGGGAGAAGGCGAGGTTGGTCATGAAGGGCTTCACTCAGGTGTACGGCGCCGACTACGACGAGATGTTTGCGCCGGTGGGCAGCTACGTCACGCTGAGGATCGTCCTCAGCATCGTCGCCGTCCTCAACCTAAACCTGATGCAGCTCGACATGGAGAACGCCTTCCTGCAGAGGAAGCTCGACCGGGTGCTCTACATGTCCCAGCCGGACTACTTCAATGACGGAACCGGCCGGGTGTGCAAGCTGCTGAAGAGCGTGTACGGGCTGAAGCAGTCGCCGCTGTTGTGGTACTTAGCTCTCAACGACATGCTGGTCGGCGCCGGGTGGAAGAAGAGCCAGGTCAACGAGGCGCTGTACTTCAAGGTCGGCGACGACGGAGTGGCCTGCTGGGTGCTGGTCTACGTCGACGACCTGCTCGCCGCTAGCAGCAGCACCGAGATGCTTGAGGAGCTCAAGGAGCTGTTGGAGTCCGCCTTTGAGCGGCGTAAGATCTCGCCGGTGCAGAAGTACCTCGACGAGGAGCAGACCGGGCGCACCCCAAAGACGCCGGTCTTGGTCGACGCCTACGCCGAGCTCACCTTCAACGACGAGGAGGCACAGTAGCGGCAGGAGGAGGAGTACTGGTAGAAGGTTGGCTCGCTGCAGTTCGCAGCGACGACGACGAGGCCGGACATCGCCTTCGCCTGCAGCAAGCTGGGGAGCGGCCTCACGGTGAGGAGCGACCAGCACGGGCGCGAGGACGACCGCTGCCTTGCCTACCTCGCCAACACGCGTGACACCGCCCTGGAGTTCGGCGGTGGACCTGAGTCACTGGAGCTGATCGGCTACGTGGATGCCGACGACACCGGTGACAAGCAGAATAGGACGAGCACGGGTGGCTACGTGTTCATCTACGAAGGGGCCGCGGTCTCCTAGTCGGGCCAGCGCATCAAGTGCGCGACGTTGTCGTCGACTGAGTCGGAGTACATGGCGGCCACTGAAGCCGGCAAGGAGGGACGCCGACTTCGTTTCCTCCTCGCAGAGTTCCAGCAGCTTTATGCTGGGAAGCCGACTGTCCTCTGGGTGGACAACAAGTCGGCCATCACAGTCGCCGAAGGCATGGGGTTGACGGGCAACCTCAAGCACATGGAGCAGCGACAGGCCTGGCTGCAGTACATGGTGAAGCACGGGAAGTTCTCGCTAAGGTACATCCCGACCGCTGAGTAGCCAACCAACTTCCTGACGAAGGCGTTGCACTATCCGGCCTTCAACCGGTGCTCCGTCGCCATCGGCTAGGTGCGCTTGGCCGACGTGGGCGACGAAGTTGACAACGTGCAGCAGTAGGTGCCATGCCCTTTTGCATGGCTGTTGCGGTGGACGACGTGCTGTGTGTTGGGTGCATGTCGACCAGCTATTCTTCGAGGAGTACTGCCGTGTGGGCTGGGGCCCCAAGCGTAAACGCGGCAGGGGAGCGTCAACGGGAGTTGTGTGTTGGCCCCGTCCTCGCTTGGGCGGAGCCGACTTCGTGGTCGGGTGTGAGGGGAGCAGCAGACCTGCAGCAGTGGGCGAGTTGGTTGACGAGGAGGTCGACCTGCACGGGGGCCACTGCTCGGGCGCTGACTTCAGGGTGGCGTCGACTTCAGGGAGGTTGACCTGGGGAGTCGACCTGCGGAGGACGTCAACTTGGTGACGTCAACTTGAGGCAGCCGACTTGGGGTCGGTGTGAAGAAAATGAGGAATGAATTGACTAAGGGAAAAGTTGGGTACAAGTACAAACCCTAGAAATGTGTTGTACCCCATATGTGCTACCCCACTATAGCCTACATAGGCTAAGTCATATAAGTCTGACAGTCGGCTGACAGGGCTGCTGGTCGACCTGATGGCTGGTTGACCAGACCTGCTGGTCGACGAAGGAGGGGCCGACGTCGACCTCGACTCAGGATGCTGTGCGGCTGGGCGCCGGGTAGCTGGGCGTCAACTTGATGACGCCGACCTCGGATAGACGACTTGTTTTCATGTTTGTTCTGTTGGGTGCAAAATACTTTTTTTTGCACTGCAACCAGCCGCCTCCATGATGTTATGCATTTTGTGTATGTTCTGTATGCATTCGTTTTCGCATTTCATTTCGTGTATTGTTGCTGTGGGATCATGATCGATCGTGACGGATCATGACGAGTCATGTTCGTTCATGTCGGCTCATGTTCGTTCATGTCAGCTCATGTACGCTCATGTTTGTTTTCATCAACGAACGCGTACGTTCATGAAAGTTTTGTGTTTCATGAATGTTCTGTGTTTCATGAATGTCGAGTTTTTTCATGAAGGTTGGTTGTGAGTTTCAAGTGTGTCGGGGAGAAGTGGGGCTCGAGACATTGACCGGGCCCTTTGACTTTCTTCGCGTAAGTCAAGGGTGCGAACGCCAGGACCCACACATGGGGTCCTAAAACACGCGCGTGTGGCACCACAAAACATGCGCGTGTGTCGCCACTGTTTTGATCGTGCACACTGCGCACGATTGATACAGGACGGAGCGACATGATCGCTCCGTCACGCGCAGGACAACGCACGATTGCGTCAGCGATCGTCTTGTCCTTCACGACTGAGAAATATCTCGGTCGTGATGAGGGGCACGTGGGGCACGCGAGACTTCGCAGTTGACTAATGGAATTTTCGCGCTGACTCGGCGAGCAGGAAAATTTGCCAGAAAGTCGCGCTGCTTTGCGTCATTATTTCGACAGAGGTACAAAACGGTAAAATCCGTTTCTAACTGAAAAATGGGAATCTCACACGGACGTTCATGATCGCACACGAGTAAACATGAATGTTTGCGAGGAGAGTCAGCAGGAGAATTTGGCAGCAATGCAGATTGAAGACAGTTATTCTACAGAGGCAAATCAAGCCAAATTCTGAAGCAGTTTTACAACCCTTTTTCAATGACAGCTAAGCGAAGACCTGGACAACAGTTAGACAACTGTTTTGTGTGTTTTCCTTTGTGTACCTAGGTCCTCTCTTATATGTGTGCTTGTATTTTCTTTCATCAACAATGCTTTCATGATTTCAAGCATATATTCTACTACCACGTATTGACAAAACGAAGTGCTGCCGAAACTCTGCTCGACCAGAACACTCACTCTACAAACTAAGCTTGGCATAACTATTCACTTGGTTTACAAGTGATGTTAAGTGTTTCCTAGTTTATGTTTGTGAACGTGAGTTAATCGCTTCCGCATAGTACTTAGACATAACACGTGGTATCAGAGCTGGTCCTTAGTCATTCTCAACGCCTCCATCGATGGGGTCGCATGTAGAAGAAGGGAACTCAGCCCCCGCGAGTAGTGGCAGCCAGGAATCTAGTGTCTCCGTGCCTAGGATAGCCCGGACGAGCCAGGGCACGCTGCTAAAGGAATTGCCGAAGAACTTCTCAGTCAATAAGTTCAGTGGAGAAGGCTATGACGACTGGTTCTGGAAGATGCAGCTGTACTTTCGGCAGATTGGCCTTCTCAAGCTAATGATAGGCACCGAGAAACGACCCAGTACCCCGGAGCTGCAGAACGAGTGGGACGAGCGCTCATCTACCGGGTACTACATTATGTCCCAGAGTTTGGATCTCGCCCAACGCCAACATATCATGCACCTCCTCCCGGAGGAAGAGTGTGGACCCAAGGCATGGAGAGTGCTCAAGGATTTGCATGCCCCCACATCAGTTGTAGCTACCCTCATGCTGGAGAGGGAGCTCTCCACCCTTCGCCTCAGTGAAGGAGAACCCGTTCAACCCGTCCTTGACAAGCTGAGAGACCTCTATGCCAAGCTCGCCATCGCTGGAATTGTCTACCCCGAACAAACCAAGTGTATGAAGATGCTGTCGCTGCTGCCGGAGTCATGGATGATATTCAAGTGGCTTGAATCTTCCTCAAAACCAGAGCTTCTGGACCTTGGAATGGATTCGCACCAAGATTCTCGAGGAGGACTTTAGGAGGCGCCAAATGAGGGGAGGTGAAGAGGGGAGCAGCAGTTACGCCATGCAAGAAGGAAGAAGGGGCAGAGTCAAGAAATGGCAAGGGGCTGGGAGAGGAGCGTCTAAGGAGGAGGAGCCCTCCAACCAGCAAGGCGGCAGAGGAGTAGGACGTGGTGGAGGTAGAGGTGGTAGAGGCGGAGGAAGGGGACCAGGGAGGATGGAGGGCAAGTGCTGGTACTGTGAGAAAATGGGTCACCCGTAGTTCAAGTGCCAGACTAAACCAACCTGGTGGACCCCCTCCAACAGGACTCAAGATGAGAGCGGCGCCGGAGCGGTTGCCGATGATGAACCGACCAAACAGGGGGAGAGGGAAGTTGGTCAGTTCTTCCACGTTGGAGAGCCGGATGAGGACGCAGTGGTCGCCCATGCTGGAGCTGCACTGCACCCGCTCAACATGTGGATTCTGGATACAGGAGCGGCATGGACCATGACTCCAAGGGCCGACCTCCTTGACAAAGTGGGGGCTGCACCGATTGCGAAGGTGAGGTCGGCATCCGGGCACGCTCTCAAGGTGACGGGGGTCGGACGTGCTGCATTCAAAGGAGCCGATGGTAAACCAATGGTGCTAAGTGATGAGCTTCTTGTCCCTGACCTTAAAGCTAACCTTATCTCCCTCACGAAAATAGGCAAGTGCAGGGTCAGCACCTCCACCGAGGGAGCCAAGACATTCACAGGGCAGCTGGGAAAGTGGGTGCTGTGGGACCTTCACGAGAGCCGTGACATTTGCAACTCCATGTGGCAGCTTCCTGTGATGACATGTGACAGCTCACCGTCACCTCGGGCACATTGCAATGCCCGCACTGCAGCAACTGCAAAAGGAGGAAGGAGTTAAGGGACAGAAGCTGATAGGTGCAACAACAACCCACAAGTGTGAAACTTGCTTGCTAACCAAGTTTACTCGGTTCCCGTTCCATGCAACCGAGGGTGGCGGTAAGAAATTGCTGGAGCTGGTGCACATGGATGTGGTGGGGCCACTACCGGTTTTGGGGGAGCATGGGGAGAAGTATTTTCTCACTATTGTGGATGATTGGAGCCGAGTTACCTGGGCATACCCCATCAAGAAGGACCATGCACATCCACCATACGTGATGAATGGCTGCCGTTCATGGAGAAACAATCCGGGCAAAAGGTGAAGCGGATCAGGATTGATAGGTGTGGGGAGTTCCCTGGGGAAGAATTGACTACATGGCTGAAGAAGCAGGGCATCATTCGAGAGCTCACAACCTCTTACACTCCACAGTCCAACGGCATAGCGGAACGGGCAAAACGCACGGTGTTGGAAACGGCACGGGCACTTCTCATCGAGTCGGGGTTGGGGAATCCATAGTGGCCACATGCTGTGCGCCACGCTACGGTGGTTAAGAACAGGGTGTTCACCAACGTCGGTGGTGAGTCATGGGCCCCCATGGAGAGGTGGCTTGGGAGAAAGCCGCCCATTGGCATGCTGCGTGTGTTTGGCTGCATAGTTGTGGCCCATATCCCCAAAGCACATCACAACAAGTTGTGTGCAACGGCCGTGTGGAGTGCGCATTTGGGGTTGGCAGCCGAAAGCAAAGGGTGGCTGTCGTGGGAGCCGAGCAAGGGAGTCGTTTTTGACAGCAGGGATGTCAAGTTCATGGAAGACATCACCTACGGGAGCTGGTCTAAGCAGCCAAAGGAGCAGATTGTGCAGCAACTGCAATAGGCAACCATGGGGTTTGAGGCTGAGGAAGAGTGGGGTGGGGAGGAGACCGCAATGGCACACGAGGAGGAGGGTGCAGCAGAGCTTCCCGTGGTCAAGGGCGTGGAGCCAAGGGGTCCACCTGAAGAACCTCACCCCATAACACATGTGATTCCCCCCACCCTTCCCCAAAGAAGGATCCAAACGAAATCCCTTCCCACAGGCCGTGGTCTCTCACCTATGATCAAAAGGCAGATGCGAGCAGCCGCTTTGAAGCTAAGGGACTACAAAGGAGCAAGGGGAGAGCAGCAGCAACCCGATGCATTACTGGTGCTTCAAAGCAGTTTTGACTCCGATGAGGAAGCGGAAGAAGTCTTCTGCTTCATGGCACCCGCACCAACTCAGCCACTTACCATGGAAGAAGCCCTTAACGGACAAGACCAGGACAAGTGGTTGGCATCAAGAGATGCTGAATATAACAACCAAATGGAGAATGGGACATGGGAGCTAGTGCCACTGCTGGAGGGGAAGAAAGCCATAAACTGTGGCTGGATTCGTAGGATTGAAACTGACAACAAAGGAACCGTGTCCATTTACAAGAGCAGGCTGGTTCAAGAAGACCTTTGCTGCAACTGCTAAGACACCAACATAGTGTGTTCTCCTCGCCGGTGCAGCCGTATGTGGGTGGGTGATAGTTCAGATGGACATCACCACAGCCTTCCTCTATGGGCTGATAGATGTGGAGGTGTTCATGTCGCAGCCGCCGGGTTATGAGGATGGCACCGGGCGTGTGAGCAAGCTGAAGAAGGCCATCTATGGCCTCAAACAAGCACCACGCTGCTGGTACAAGAAGCTGTCTTTGGTTCTAGAGGAGATAGGGTTCAGAGCGAGTGCATGTGACGAGGACCTTTTCCTCATGGGGGAGAAGGAGAGCCTTGTTATGTTCCTGATGTACGTGGATGACATCCTCTTGTTTGGGAATAGCAAACAGGAGGTGATGAAGGTGCAGCACAAGCTCATGCAAAACTTCAAGTGCAAGACCCTGGGGGAGGCGAACTACTACCTAGGAATGCACATCGAGAGGGATGCCAGCAATGGATGGGTGAAGCTGCACCAGGAGAAGTACATCAGTGACATGAGGAGCAAGTATGAGATAGAGATCGGAAGGAAGATCACCACACCTCTTCCATCCGGATTCAAACTCATCAAAGCTGGTGAGAACAAAAGAGTGGATCAGCGGGAGCAGGCTCATTTTCAGTCCATGGTGGGGAGCTTGCTCTATGCAGCAGTGTACACTAGGCCGGACATCTCCTTTGCTGTGGCGCAGCTGGCCAGGGTGGTGCAAAATCCCACTGAGGAGCAGGTGGATGCAGTAGACCGTATCATCCAGTGTCTAAACTCCTACCCAACCGTTGGAGTTCAATACTCAGCCGTTGCACTGCAACCAGCCGCCTGCATGATGTTATGCATTTTGTGTATGTTCTCTATGCATTCGTTTTCGCATTTCGTTTTGTGTGTTGTTGCTGTGGGATCATGATCGGTCGTGACAGGTCTGTGAAGACAGCAAGCAGGAATGACTAGAAATAGGGCAGTACAAGGTTTGTATAGGCAAAACCTAACAATACTGTACCCCGTAAGGAGTGCCCCCCTACAGCCTACAATATAGTTCTGACACACCCCCATAGGCAAAGTGGGGGACAAGCAAGAGAACAAGGCGAGGCCAAAAGGTGAAGTGAAGTGGCCCAAGTGGCCCACAATATCCTCGTACTCGGTTTTGCGGCATTGATCAACAATGTTGAAGTGAAGTCAGACCCCTGATTTTGTTTCACATCTTTTCTGCTTTATAAAAAATATACCATACAATAAGACCCGGGTGTTATGTAGGATTTTTCTTTGAGGAGACCCCCCTTCATTTTTTTCCAGTGGTTTTCATAATATCCTAGGGTGTTTTATCCGGAAGAATGCGGTATGGAGGGGTTGAGGTGATGAGGTGAGGGCAGAGTAGGCTGGCAAGGCTTTGTTCGTAACAAATATATGTAACCCGTATAGAGCAGCCTCCATCCATATGACCTGTACTCATAGATATATAATGGAAACATAAAGGGGTGAAGTTGTGCCTTGTAGTCATGCCCAAACATGCATCGCATCGCAGGCGACTTGGAATAGTTATATGAGGAGAGGACTGTCTGACTCAATTCAGGTGTAGTGTATTCTGCAATGTGATGTTGTGACAGCGAGCGAAGTTTTCCTAGAAAGACGAGGGACAGTGCCTGCAAGGGAAGGCCGGTCATGCACACTGTTCCTCACCCACCCAGTCCATCGCCTCATTCTCTCCTCCTCACTCTCTTCCTTGACCGTGAACAACTCCCATGCTCTCCATCTCTTGCAGCAACAACAAATGGTGTGAAGGAGATGTTGCCCTCCTCCCTAGAAGAGTTGGATTTGGGTGGCATGCTGCAGGCAATGAAGGCTTGCATTTAAAGCCAGCGGCTAAAATAGTGACCCCCCCCTTCTAGTTGGGTCCACTTGAATTCTTTAAGGAAGTTTGGGTAGTGTTATGTTCTTTTTTTTTTGTCAAACACGTTTGATACTCGTGTGAGTCTTCGCATATTTTATCCAACAAAAGGCATCGCAAGCATGTGCACTGCAAATGTGTCGCAAGTTTGCGATACGCAAGTCTCATTCACATGCAGTGCCAATTTCACAGATGTGGAATTCACTCACAGCAAAACGCCTTAGGGCGTGTTACATTTTATCAAGTCGCTGATAGTCAGGACGGTTGTTCGGACGCGTGCGAAGATTGCGACGTCGTACGGTCGCTTTGCGACCAAAGCGAAGTCGTAATGAGGCAATACGAAGAATACGACGTTGTTTAGACCCTAACGAGCTCACTGCCGAGAATTGACGCCCTCTGTAACCACACAATCGTCCGGACGATTGGCCATCCGGACGAAAAAAAAAAAAAAACTATAACACGCCCTTAGCCAAAAACCTGTATGGCGGCAAAAACAGCATCGAGGAACAAAAAGAACGGAAACACCAGAGAGTTAGCAGGGTGACCAGAGAAGAACGCGACAGGGCGACGGAAACGGGGCGTGAGGAGAGATATAAGTGTCAGAACATTATAGCTTACTTGTTTGTGTAGGCTATAGTGGGGTATCCCATAGGGGGTACAACCCAATTAGGAAACTATTTGTACTCACCTCGTTCGTAGTCAATTCATTCACGTTTCTATTTTCACATGGAATCAGAGCAGGTCCCATCCTAGGGACTGTTCTCTAGGGCCCACCGAAGCGCGCCCCGAGGCGCGCGTTCTTTTTTCTCGCGACCCTCCGTGTCGCCCTTCCCCTCGCGGCCCCGCCGCCTCCTCGACGCGGCCCCGCCGCCTCCTCGACGCGGCCCCGCCGCCTTCTCGACGCGGCCCCGCCGCCTCCTCGACGCGGCCCCGCCGCCTTCTCGATGCGGCCCCGCCGCCTCCTCGACCCGGCCCCGCCGCCTCCTCGACACGGCCCCACCGCTTCCCTACCTGCGGCCGTCCCGCCGCCCTGCCTGCGGCCGTCCGCCGCCCTGCCTGCGGCCGTCCCGCCGCCCTACCTGCGGCCCACTCGCCGCCCTACCTGCGGCCTACCCGCCGCCCTACCTGCGGCCCACTCGCCGCCCTACCTGCGGCCTACCCGCCGCCCTACCTGCGGCCGTCCGCCGCCCTACCTGCGGCCGTCCCGTCGCCCTACCTGCGACCTACCCGCCGCCCTACCTGCGGCCGTCCGCCGCCCTACCTGCGGCCGTCCCGTCGCCCTACCTGGGACCTACCCGCCGCCCTACCTGCGGCCGTCCCGCCGCCCTACCTGCGGCCCACCCGCCGCCTTACCTGCGGCCCACCCGCCGCCCTACCTGCGGCCCACCCGCCGCCCAACCTTCGCGGCCCGGCCGCCCTACCTGCGCGGCCCAGCGGCAGCCAAGCCGCCCAGCAGCAGACGAGCCGCCGAGCCGCCCAGCAGCAGCCGAGCTGTCAAACATTATATATGTTATGCTTGTGTAGGCTACAGTGGGTTAGCCTATAGGGGGTACACAATTCTAGGGTTTCCTACTTGTACTCATTTCACTGCTAGTTCATTCATTCCCTGTTCGCTTATTCTCACATGGTATAGAGCGGGTCCTTCTACGGACCGTTTTTTTTTTTTTTTGGGCCCACCGAAGCGCCCCCCGAGGCGCGATCCTTTTTTTTAGCGACCCCTCGGGTCGCCATTTCCCCTGCGGCCCCGCCGCCTTCACTGACGCGGCCCCGCCGCCCTCTCTGTCGCGGCCCCGCCGCCTGCTCTCACGCGGCCCCGCCCCGGCTTCTACGCGGCCCCGCCCCGGCTTTCACGCGGCCCCGCCGACGGCTTTGTCGCGGCCCCGCCCAGGCCCTTACGCGGCTACGCCGCCTGCTCTCACGCGGCCCCGCCCCGGCTCCTTCGCGGCCCCGCCACCTGCTCTCGCGCGGCCCCGCCCCGGCTTCTACGCGGCCCCGCCCCGGCTTTCACGCGGCCCCGCCGACGGCTTTGTCGCGGCCCCGCCCAGGCCCTTACGCGGCTCCGCCGCCTGCTCTCACGCGGCCCCGCCCCGGCTCCTTCGCGGCCCCGCCACCTGCTCTCGCGCGGCCCCGCCCCGGCTTCTACGCGGCCCTGCCCCGGCTTTCACGCGGCCCCGCCGACGGCTCTGTCGCGGCCCCGCCGTCCCTTCCTGACAGCCCCGCCGTCCCCTCCTGACGGCTCCTGCCGTCCCCTTCTACCGGCCCCGCAACTGCACCTGCTGGCCCCGCCGCTGCACCTACCGGCCCCCCACCACCCACCCCCCCTTTTCCCGTCGCCCGTCGCGGCTCCTTCGGGGGCCGCAGCAGAGGGGTGGCAGGTGTGTGGCCTCCCCTGCTTCTCCTCCTCCTTCCTCTCCCACTGCAGCAGCCGAGCCGCTCACCTGCAGCAGCCGAGCCGCCCCACAGCCGAGCCGCCCTGCCGCCGAGCCGCCGGGTCGCTGAGCTGCTGAGCTGCAGTTGCTGCCGAGCCGCCCTGCCGCCGAGCCGCCGAGTCACCGAGCTGCTGAGCTGCAGTTGCTGCTGAGCCGCCTAGCCGCCGAGCCGCCCGAGTCGCCCGAGCTGCCGAGCCGCTGGGTCGCCGAGCCTACTCTTCCCACCACTGGTGAGCTCTTGCCCTGCTCGCACACTGCGCGTCGCCTGCTTGCCTGCCTGCCTGCCTTTTGGCTTGCCTGGCTGCCTGCCTCCCTGCTGCTAGTCCTGCACCTGCTTCTACTTGCGGAGCCACATGCAGCCCCAGCGACGCCGGCGTGAGTCCCTCACGCCCCAGCAGCTGCGTGAGTGGTACGCTGGTTGGGGCTGTAGGGGTGGCGACGCTACTCCTACTACCACTCCTGCTGCTTCTACTCGTGGTGGCGGCCAGATGCAGCTCCCGCGACCCTCTCGCGTGTCTCTCACGCCTCGCCAGCTTCGTGAGTGGTACGCTCAGAGTGGAGGGTCTCTCAGTGCTGTTCGCTGCTCTTACGTGATTCGCACTGGTACTCGGACTGGTCAGCCTTGTGGGACACGTAGTCATACACCGTCCCGCTGCTTCGCCCGTCTGAGCGACGCCTGGCGTACCGTGTTTGGCGACGAGGCTGAGCTTCCCGACTGGGTGGAGTTACTTAGGCAGAGGGTAGATATATATGCTCTTGACTATGATGCTATTCTCACTGCCATGTATGCATTGCCTACTAGTGCTGACAGTGCCGGTCACCTGTGCGTCCCGCCTGACCCAGGTATAGGACCTGCTGCTCTAGCTACTGGTGAGGCTGCTGCTCTGGGTGCTAGTGAGTCTCCTGCTCCAGGTACAGGTGCGGCTGCTGCTCTAGGTGCTAGTGAGTCTGCTTCCTCAGGTGCGGGTGAGGCTGCCCTCTCAGGTACCGCGTTGGCTTCGGCCTCCCTCACCTTTACACTTGACTCTGGGGCTTCTCGCTCCTTCTTTCGGGACCGCACCACACTCACGCCGCTTGGTCGGCCGGTTGCAGTCTCCCTGGCTGACCCCTCTGGGGGTCCTGTCCTCGCTCACTTCTCCACTGTCCTCCCGTGTCCGGCTGCCCCCTCGGGCACCCTGTCTGGCCTGTACCTCCCCTCGTTCTCGACGAACTTGGTGAGTGGTGCAGACCTACAGGATGCGGGGGTTCACCAGTTCACTCCTGCGAGTCAGCGGGTGACCCACTGCACGGACGCACGCACAGGCCGGCACCTGGCCACGTTCTCGCGTCGGCCGGGGTCGAGCCTCTACACCCTGACCACTGAGTCTCCTCCTGTCCCCGCGTCCGGTCAGGTAGCAGCGTCGGGTCAGGTGTTTGCTGCTGCGTCCAGGTCTGGTCCTGAGTCTGCCCCCTGTACTTGTCGCCTCCTGTCTCACGAGACTCTCCTGTGGCACCACCGTCTTGGTCACCCCTCCTTGCCCCGTCTTCGGAGCATGGCTTCCCGTGTCCTTGTCTCTGGTCTTCCCCAGTCTCTCCCTCCTCTCCCCTCCGGGCCAGGACCTTCCTGTGTCCCCTGTGTCGAGGGTCGCCTCCGGGCTACTCCTCACTCCTCCCACTTCCCCCCGACAGAGGCTCCCCTGCAGACGCTTCACATGGATGTGTGGGGCCCAGCCCCCGTCCGTGGGCAGGGTTACGAGCGCTACTTCCTGTTGGTGGTTGACGACTACTCGCGTTACACCACAGTCCTCCCCTTGCGCAGCAAGGGTGAGGTCACTGAGGTGCTGATCGACTGGATCCGCGAGGCTCGTCTCCAGCTCAGGAAGAGCTTCGGCTCGGACTTTCCTGTTCTGCGTCTGCACTCTGACAGAGGCGGAGAGTTCTCTTCTCGCCTTCTGCGAGACTACTGTCGTGCACGGGGGATCCGCCAGACCTTCACGCTTCCGGACTCACCACAGCAAAATGGGATTGCTGAGCGCCGCATTGGCATGGTCATGGATGTCGCTCGTACGTCCATGATGCATGCGGCTGCCCCCCATTTTCTGTGGCCGTTTGCGGTGAGGTACGCGGCGCATCAGCTCAACCTTCACCCCCGGGTCTCTCGGCCTGCGATGTCCCCAGCCTTGCTGTGGACGGGGAAGGTTGGCGATGCGTCTGTGTTCCGTGTCTGGGGATCTCGGGCGTTTGTCCGCGACTTGTCTGCGGACAAGCTGTCCCCTCGTGCTGCTCCCTGTGTCTTCCTTGGCTTCCCCACTGACGCCCCAGGGTGGCAGTTTTACCACCCCTCCTCTCGTCGTGTTCTGTCCTCCCAGGACGTCACGTTCGACGAGTCAGTCCCCTTCTACCGTCTCTTCCCCTACCGCACTCCTTCCCTCCCCCCTCCCCCGGACTTCCTTGTGCCGGTTCCCCCCCCGGTAGACCCCCTCCCCCCTCAGGTTCCTGCCCCCTCAGGTGTGTCCCAGGTAGACGCCGTTGACCCGGTCGAGGTTACTGGTGACTCTGGTGCTGCTGCGGGTGCTGAGCCTGGGGGTGCTGACTCTGGGGGTGCTGTGCGCGGGGGTGCTGAGCCTGGGGGTGCTACTGCTGGGGGTGCTGGGCCTGAGGGTGCTACTGCGGAGGGTGCGGAGCCTGGGGGTGCTGAGCCGGGGGGTGCTGTGCCTGGAGGTGCTGGGTCTGGGGGTGCTGGGTCGGGAGCTGCTGAGCCAGGGGGTGCTGCGTCTGGAGCTGCTGAGCCCGGAGTTTCTCCTGCTGCTGCGTCTCGCCGGGAGCCCCTCTCTCCACAGGAGCTGCGCGAGTGGTTCGCTCGCCGCTGGAGGCGTGCTGCTGAGTCTGGAGGTGCTGCTGGAGCTGGAGCCGGAGCTTCTTCGACCGTCGAGGGTGCGGGTGCTGCCGGTCCCGGAGCTCCTGGACCTGCGGGTCCTCCTGGAGCTGGAGCTGCTGAGGGCGTCGGTGCTGAGCCTACTGCTGTTGGTCCTGCCGCTGGAGGTGTGGGTGGCGCTGGTGCTGTCGCTGAGGGTGCTGGTGCTGTCCCTGCTGAGTCTGGAGCTGCCGCGCGGCCTCGGCCGTACTTCGTTCCGCTCCTACAGCAGGTTCTTGGTCTTTCTCCTTCGGTAGAGTGTCCACAGCCTGTCCAGTCGCAGTCACTGTTGGAGCCTTCCTCTCCTCTGCCTGCTCCCTCTCCTTACACTGGTCCTACTGGAGGTCTTGCTGAGCGTCGTGAGCCTGCGTCTCGTCCCGCGTCGCCTGTTCGTGCTGCTCGCGCTAGTGGTCGCGGTTCACGTCAGCGTCCTCCTCCTGTCCCTGGCACGCACCGGATGTCTCTGCGTCCGTCCACTGCTCCTCTGCGTGCCCCTTTGCCTTCTCCTCCTGAGTCCTCTCTTCCTGCGCTTGCCGACCCTGAGTCGGACTCTCTTCGCGCTGCCAGTCCTACTGTCACGCGTCTGCTTGCTACTGTCGTCACTGACCCCTCTTTTGAGTCCACTGCTGCGTCTGCTCTAGTCGCTGAGCTCGTTGACTTTGCTGCTCGCTGTCGTCTCGACTACGCTGCTGGTCTTGTTGCTGAGTCTGCGTCTGTCTGTCCTCCGTCCGTCGGGGGTGAGTGTGCTCTTGGCACGGACGTCCTAGAGGACAGACAGGAGGAGTTACAGTGTCTAGCGGCTGCTTCACCTCATCTCGCGTCTGTACTGCTTGCCCCTGAGGGAGACCCGGATGCACTAGACATCCCGACTCCGCGTTCTTACGCGGAGGCCGTAGAGGGTCCCTACTCCTCTCAGTGGCAGGCAGCTATGGATGCAGAGATGGCTTCCTGGAAGTCCACAGGCACCTACGTTGACGCAGTTCCCCCTCCTGGGGCGAACATCGTCAGTGGCATGTGGATCTTCCGGGTGAAGCGGCCGCCGGGCTCTCCACCTGTCTTCAAGGCGCGGTACGTTGCTCGTGGCTTCAGTCAGCGGCAGGGAGTTGACTACTTTCAGACCTTCTCTCCCACCCCGAAGATGACCACTCTTCGGGTGCTGCTGCACATAGCCGCTCAGCGCGACTACGAGCTTCACTCTCTTGACTTCAGCACTGCGTTCCTGCAGGGTAGCCTGCACGAGGAGATCTGGCTGCGCCGTCCACCTGGCTTCACTGGGACTTTCCCTCTTGGCACCTAGTGGAGCCTCCGACGGCCAGTCTACGGTCTCCGCCAGGCACCACGTGAGTGGCACGACACACTGAGGACTACGCTTGCGGCTCTTGGGTTTGCTCCTTCTACTGCTGACCCGTCGCTGTTTCTGCGCACCGACACTTCACTGCCGCCGTTCTACATCCTCGTGTACGTCGACGACTTGGTCTTTGCCACAGCGGACACTGCTGGACTCGCCCACGTGAAGTCCGAACTGCTGAAGAGACACACGTGCACAGACCTGGGTGAACTGCGCAGCTACCTTGGCTTGCAGATCACTCGGGACAGAGCACGCCGCACCATTACCTTGACTCAGTCACACATGGTGCAGCAGGTCCTTCAGCGGTTCGGCTTCACGTACTCCTCGCCTCAGGCCACTCCTCTGCCTACTCGCCACTCACTCTCAGCTCTGCCTTCGGATGAGTCCGTAGAGTCGAGTGGTCCGTATGCAGAGCTTGTTGGCTGCCTCATGTACCTGATGACCTGCACACGACCTGACCTTGCATATCCTCTGAGCATTCTTGCACGCTATGTTGCTCCTGGGAGACACAGACCAGAGCACATGGCTGCAGCGAAGAGGGTATTGCGCTACCTGTGCAGTACGTCGGGCATGGGGCTTGTGCTTGGAGGGCGGAGTCCAGTGGTCCTTACCGGCCACGCGGACGCTTCTTGGGCTGACGACCAGGCTACGCAGCGGTCGTCACAGGGTTACACCTTCAGCCTTGGTTCCGGCTCTGTCTCGTGGCGGTCTACTCGCTCGTCTTCAGTTCTCAGCTCCAGTTGTGAGGCTGAGATCTACGCCGGGGCCATGGCTGCACAGGAGCTTCGCTGGCTCACCTACCTGCTGACTGACCTTGGAGAGCCGCCTCGTTCTCCTCCAGTGCTGTACGTAGACAACAAGGCCATGCTGGCCTTGTGTCGAGAGCAGCGCTTGGAGCACAGAACGAAGCACATTGCTCTCCGCTACTTCCTTGCTCGTGAGCTGCAGCAGCGTGGTCAGTTGCGACTTGCGTACGTGGCCTCTGAGGCCAACACTGCTGATGTGTTCACCAAGGCACTCGCGCCTTGTGATCATCAGCGCTTTTGCACCCAGCTGGGTCTTGTGTCTGTCTTGCCTCACTTGCTCTCCTCTTGACTTTACTTGTACTGTGACATATATATATACCTGCTCTTGCTTGTCTAGTTTTATATATATGTCTGTACTCCTGCATGTGAACTGGCCTCTGGCCCTGCTCTTGTGCTCGGACTGTGTGGTGACTTTGTGATCCACCCTGAGCTTGCTTTGCTTTGCTTGACTGGTCTTGTGACCCCTTGTTCTCCCCCACTTTGCCTATGGGGGTGTGTCAAACATTATATATGTTATGCTTGTGTAGGCTACAGTGGGTTAGCCTATAGGGGGTACACAATTCTAGGGTTTCCTACTTGTACTCATTTCACTGCTAGTTCATTCATTCCCTGTTCGCTTATTCTCACACGAGCCGCCCAGCAGCAGCCGAGCCGCCCAGCAGCAGCCGAGCCGCCAAGCAGCAGCCGAGCCGCCCAGCACCAGCCGAGCCGCCCAGCAGCAGCCGAGCCGCCCAGCAGCAGCCGAGCCGCCCAGCAGCAGCCGAGCCACCCAGGAGCAGCCGAGCCGCCCAGCAGCAGCCGAGCCGCCCAGCAGCAGCCGAGCCGCCCGGGAGCCGAGCCGCCCAGCAGCCTAGCCGCCGAGTCGCCAGGCGACCTTCCTCCCGAGCTACCCGACCTGCCCTGCCCAGTGAGCACCGCACCGCTGTCACTGCGTACCCTTCCCCTACTGCTTGCACTGCTCCACTGTCGTCGTCATGGCTACACCCAGTGTCCTCGCTTTTGACGCTGAGGGTCGAGCCATTGACTTTGACGTCTGGCTCGACGACCTGCAGCTGTTTTTACAGTGCGACAGGGCCGACAGTCTGTCTCTCTTTGACCTCACCTCTGGCGCTGTCCCTGCCCCTGCTGCTGATGCTGACGCCACTGTTCGCTCTCAGTGGGCCACGCGCGATGCTGCTGCACGTCTTGCTGTGCGTCGCCACCTGCCTACCGCTGAGCGCGCGCACTTTAGCCAGTACAAGAGTGCTCAGACCTTGTACGACGCTGTAGTTGCGCGCTACTCCTCCCCTGCCACTGCTGCACTGAGCCGCCTCATGCTCCCCTTCCTCTTCCCTGACCTTGCCGCCTTTCCCACTGTCGCTGATCTCATCACGCACCTCCGCACTAGTGACACTCGCTACCGCGCTGCGCTTCCTGCTGACTTCTGCGCCAAGAACCCCCCCCCCCATGTACATCACTCTCTACTTCCTAGTCACTCGCCTCCCTGACTCCCTTCGTGTAGTCCGGGACCACTTCCTTGCGGTCTGTCCCACCACCCTCACAATCGACACCCTCGAGAAGGCCCTTCTTGCAGCAGAGAAGAGCATAGTTGCTGTAGGAGCCTCTCGAGGCGACCCCCGCGCCCCTATCTTTGAGGGGTGTTCTCCTTCCCCTCTCCTGCCCTCTGTCGCCTCTGCCGCTGCGGCCGACCTCGTTGGTCTTGAGTCGGTCGGTGCGGCGTCTGACCCTAGCGGGAGACGCCGCTCTGGCAAGAGCAAGGGGGGCAAGGGAGCGGGTGGGGCCAGTGGGGGCGGTGGCGGTGGAGGTGGAGGCGGCGGAGGGAGTGGGGGTGGCGGTGGAGGTGGTAGTGGGGGTGGGGGTGCTAGTGGCAGCGGTGGCGGCGGGAGTGGCGGCGGCGGTGGCGGTGGTAGCGGAGGTGGCGGAGGTGGTGGCGGTGGAGGTGGAGGCGGGGGCGGTGGAGGCGGAGGCGGGGGTGGCGGAGGTGGAGGTGGTCGGAGTGGGGCTTCGCAGCGGAGCGGCACTGGTGGCGGTCAGCGCCAACAGCAGCAGCAGCAGCAGCAGCAACGTTCTCGTGACGTCCCCACCCCTCAGCAGCTCCGTGAGTGGTACATGCAGCGTCAGCGCGGTGGGGGTTTTGGTCCCTGCACCTACGTTCTCCGCACTGGCGACCGCACTGGAGAGCAGTGTGGGGGTGCCCACCCCGCCCAGCGCTGCTTTGGCCGCCTGACAGACGCTTGGCGTCAGCAGTTCCCGGAGGCCGCGGAGATCCCCCGCTGGGGAGAGCTGTCTAGGGCTGGTGTAGCTATCTTTGATCTTGATTTTGATGCTATCCTTGCTGCCATGTATGCTGTGACCATTAGTGAGGAGGGTGACTGTTACCGGTGTTTCCCGCCCAACCCGGGCATTGGTACTGCTGCTCCAGGTGCCGGTGAGGCTTCTGCTCTAGGTGCCAGTGCGTCTGTACTCTCACGTACTCGTGAGACTGCTCTCTCAGGTACTAGTGCGTCTGCGCTCTCAGGTACTGCGTCGGCTTCGGCCTCCCACACCTTCACTCTTGACTCTGGAGCGTCTCGCTCTTTCTTTCGGGACCGCACCACACTTACGCCGCTTAGTCGGTCGGTTGCGGTTTCCCTGGCTGACCCCTCTGGGGGTCCTGTCCTTGCTCGCTTCTCCACGGTCCTCCCGTGTCCGGCGGCTCCCTCTGGCACCGTCTCTGGTCTCTACCTCCCCTCGTTCTCTACGAACTTGGTGAGTGGTGCTGACCTACAGGATGGGGGAGTTCACAAGTTCACCCCTGCTAGTCAGCGAGTGACGCACTGCACGGAGGCTAGCACGGGTCGTCACCTGGCTACGTTTACACGTCAGCCAGGGTCGAGCCTGTACACAATGACCACTGCTTCTCCTCCAGGTGCTGAGTCTGGTAGCGTGCCTTTGTCTGGTCAGGTGTTTGCTGCAGCGTCCAGGTCTGGTCCTGAGTCTGCCCCCTGTTCGTGTCGCCGTCTGTCTCACGAGACCCTCCTCTGGCACCACCGTCTTGGCCACACCTCTCTGCTTCGGCTCAGAGGCATGGCCTCCCGTCTTCTTGTGTCTGGTCTCCCCCGGTCTCTACCTCCCCTTCCTCAGGGCCCTGGCCCTGCCTGTGTCCCCTGTGTCGAGGGGCGCCAGCGTGCTGCCCCTCACTCCTCCCAGTTTCCTCCGACAGAGGCTCCGTTGCAGACGCTTCACATGAACGTGTGGGGCCCTGCCCGCCTCCGTGGACTCGGTGAGGAGCGCTACTTCCTGCTGGTGGTTGACGACTACTCGCGTTACACCACAGTCTTCCCCTTGCGCAGCAAGGGTGATGTCACTGAGGTGCTGATCGACTGGATCCGCGCAACTCGTCTCCAGCTCAGGCAGAGCTTTGGCTCGGACTTTCCTGTGTTGCGTCTGCACTCGGACAGAGGCGGAGAGTTCTCCTCTGGCCTTCTGCGTGCCTACTGTCGTGCGCGAGGCATCCGCCAGACCTTCACGCTTACGGACTCCCCACAGCAGAATGGGATTGCAGAGCGCCGCATTGGCATGGTCATGGACGTCACTCGTACGTCCATGATGCATGCGGCTGCCCCCCATTTTCTGTGGCCGTTTGTGGTCAGGTACGCAGCGCATCAGATCAACCTCCACCCCAGGGTCTCCAGGCCGGAGACCTCCCCAGCGCTGCTGTGGACGGGGAAGGTTGGCGATGCGTCGGCGTTCCGGGTCTGGGGATCTCGGGCGTTTGTCCGCGACTTGTCTGCGGACAAGCTGTCCCCTCGCGCTGCTCCCTGCGTCTTCCTGGGGTTCCCCCCCGACGCCCCCGGGTAGCAGTTCTACCACCCCACCTCTCGACGTGTTCTGTCCTCCCAGGACGTCACGCTCGACGAGTCGGTACCCTACTACCGCCTCTTCCCCTACCGCACTCCGTCCCTCCCCCCGCCCCCGCTCTTCTTGGTACCAGGTCCCCCCCGGTAGACCCCCTTCCCCCTCAGGGTCCTGCCCCTTCAGGTGTGTCCCAGGTAGACGCGGTCGAGCCTGTTGAGGTCACTGGTGACTCAGGTGCGGCTGCGGGAGCTGAGCCTGGGGGTGCTGAGACTGGAGGTGCTACGCCTGTGGGTGCTGAGCCTGGGGGTGCGGAGTCTGGAGGTGCTGAGCCTGGGGGTGCTGTGCCTGGGGGTGCTGAGCCTAGGGGTGCTGAGCCTGGGGGTGCTGAGCCTGGGGGTGCTGTGCCTGGAGGTGCTAAGCCTGGGGGTACTGTGCGTGAGGGTGCTGAGCCTGGGGGTACTGAGCCTGGGGGTGCAGAGCCTGGGGGTGCTGAGCCTGGGGGTGCTGAGACTGGGGGTGCTCCACCTGGAGGTGCTTCGTCTCGCCGAGAGCCACTCTCCCCTTAGGAGCTACGTGAGTGGTTTGCCAGACGCTGGAGGCGTGCTGCTGGTGCTGGAGGTTCTTCGGCTGTAGAGGGTACTACTGCCGAGCGTCCCGGCGGTGCTCGTACTGTGGTTGCTGGAGCTGCTGGGTCTGAGGGTTCTCCTGGAGCTGGTGCTGCTTAGGGTGTTGACGCTGAGACTGCGGCTGGAGGTTCGACTGGCGGTGCTCCTGCTGGTGCTGCTGAAGGTTCAGGAGCTACTAGAGGTGCTGCTGGAGCGGGTACTCCTGCTGGGGGTACTGGTGCTGTCCCTGCTGTTTTTGGCGTCGCCGTGCGGCCCCAGCCGTACTTCGTTCCGCTCCTGCAGCACGTTCTTGGTCTTACACCTTCTTCTGGTCCTCCTCCTCCTCCCTTAGAGGGTCCACAGCCTGTCGAGTCCCAGTCACAGCTACAGCCTGCCTCCCCTTTGCCTGCTCCTTCTCCCTACGCTGGTCCGAATGGAGGTCTTACTGAGCGTCGTGAGCCTGCGTCTCGTCCTGCGTCGCCTGTTCGTACTGCGTGCGGTAGTGGTCGCGGTTCGCGTCAGCGTCCTCCTCCTGTCCCTGGCACGCACCGGATGTCACTGCGTCCGTCCACTGCTCCTCTGCGTGCCCCTTTGCCTTCTCCTCCTGCTTCCTCTCTTCCTGCTCTTGCCGACCCGGAGTCGGACTCTCTTCGTGCTGCCAGTCCTACTGTCACGCGTCTCCTTGCTACAGCTGTCACTGACCCTTCTTTCGAGTCTTCTGCTGCGTCTGCCCTTGTCACTGAGCTCGTCGACTTTGCTGCGCGCTGTCGCCTAGACTACGCTGCTAGTCTTGTTGCTGAGTCTGAGTCTGCGTGTCCTCCGTCCGTCGGGGGTGAGTGTGCCCTTGGCACGGACGTCCTTGAGGACAGGCAGGAGGAGTTCCAGTGTCTGGCCGCCGCTTCACCTCATCTCGCGTCTGTACTGCTAGCCCCTGAGGGAGACCCGGATGCACTAGACATCCCGACTCCGCGCTCTTACGCGGAGGCGATAGAGGGTCCCTACTCCTCTCAGTGGCAGGCAGCTATGGATGCAGAGATGGCTTCCTGGAAGTCCACAGGCACCTACGTCGACGCTGTTCCCCCTCCTGGGGCGAACATCGTCAGTGGCATGTGGATTTTCAGGGTGAAGCGGCCGCCGGGTTCTCCGCCTGTCTTCAAGGCGCGTTACGTGGCTCGTGGCTTCAGTCAGCGGCAGGGGGTTGACTACTTTCAGACCTTCTCCCCCACCCCGAAGATGACCACTCTTCGGGTACTGCTGCACGTTGCTGCTCACCGTGACTACGAGCTGCCCTCTCTCGACTTCAGCACAGCTTTCTTGCAGGGCAGCCTGCACGAGGAGATCTGGCTGCGTCGCCCATCTGGCTTCACTCGGTCTTTCCCTCCTGGTACCCAGTGGAGTCTCCGGCGTCCTGTCTACGGTCTCCGCCAGGTGCCACGTGAGTGGCACGACACACTGAGGACTACGCTTGCGGCACTTGGGTTTGCTCCTTCTACTGCCAACCCGTCGCTGTTTCTGCGCACCGACACCTCTCTGCCGCCGTTCTACATCCTCGTGTACGTCGACGACTTGGTCTTTGCCACAGCGGACACTGCTGGACTCGCTTACGTGAAGTCCGAGCTGCAGAAGAGACACACGTGCACTGACCTGGGTGAACTGCGCAGCTACCTTGGCTTGCAGATCACCCGGGACAGAGCACGCCGCACCATTACCCTGACTCGGTCACACATGGTGCAGCAGGTCCTTCAGCGCTTCGGCTTCACGTACTCCTCGCCTGAGACCACTCCTCTGCCTACTCGCCACTCGCTCTCAGCTCTGCCTTCGGATGAGTCCGTAGAGTCGAGTGGCCCGTATGTAGAGCTTGTTGGCTGCCTCATGTACCTGATGACCTGCACAGGACCTGACCTTGCATACCCTCTCAGCATTCTTGCACGCTATGTTGCTCCTGGGAGACACCGACCAGAGCACATGGCTGCAGCGAAGAGGGTGTTGCGCTACTTGTGCAGTACGTCGGGCATGGGGCTAGTGCTTGGAGGGCGCAGTCCAGTGGTCCTCACTCGGCACGCGGACGCTTCTTGGGCTGACGACCAGGCTACACAGCGGTCGTCACAGGGTTACACCTTCAGCCTTGGTTCCGGCTCTGTCTCGTGGCGGGCTACTCGCTCGTCTTCTATTCTCGGCTCCAGTTGTGAGGCTGAGATCTACGCCGGGGCTATGGCTGCTCAGGAGCTTCGCTGGCTCACCTACCTGCTGACCGACCTTGGAGAGCCGCCTCGTTCTCCTCCAGTCCTGTACGTAGACAACAAGGCCATGCTGGCCTTGTGTCGAGAGCAGCGACTGGAGCACAGGACAAAGCACATTGCTCTCCGCTACTTTCTTGCTCGTGAGCTGCAGCAGCGTGGACAGTTGCAACTTGCGTACGTGGCCTCTGAGGCCAACACTGCTGATGTTTTCACCAAAAATCTCAGACTACAGCAGCTCCCCGGCAGCCTACGTCTCATTCGTACCCCTCGCAGTCGAGACTTATGGCTGCCCATGCGCAGAGGTCCCCGCTTTCCTCAAGCTCTTGGCTCACACGGCTGCACGCAAGCTCTTCAACGCCGACCCTTCAACCTTCCAGGCGGCAAAACTACTCAACCAGTTCCGCCAGAGATGGTCGGTCGCCCTTCAGCGCGCGCAGGCCGTAAGCTACATGGCCAAGTGCAACATGGCAGCAGAGGCCCAGAACCCTCTTGTCGGGGCCCCTGGCGAGGAAATGTCCCTGGGGGACTGTTTTGTGGTGCTCGAACCTACTGCTGAGCCCCCTTAGGAGCTCCCAGTGGAGGGGGGGTGGCTGGTGGGTAGGGTTGTAGGTTGATCTTCGGATCTGGGTTGCTGCTAGGTTGTTCTTTTAGTCTCTAGTGTTGCCTGTTTCTATTCTGCCTCGATCGTTTGTACTCACCCGTTATATCAATACAAGGACCGCTTGAGAGAGAGAGAGAGAGAGAGAGAGAGAGAGAGAGAGAGAGAGAGAGAGAGAGAGAGAGAGAGAGAGACCTAGTCCTTAGCCTCTCCAGCCACCTCCAGCCTAGTATAAAGGCCCTAGGATCTGTTCCTAGTGCCTCATTATTCGTTTCATAGTTCGTGTGCCCTCCTAACCGAGCGGGAGAGAGAGGAGAGAGAGAGAGAGACCTAGTCCTTATCCTCTCCAGCCACCTCCAGCCTAGTATAAAGGCCCTAGGATCTGTTCCTAGTGCCTCATTATTCGTTTCATAGTTCGTGTGCCCTCCTAACCGAGCGGCTCGCGCCGGCCGCCTTCGGCGGCCGACGCTCGATAGCGCGGCCTTCGGCCGCGCGTGAAAGGCGGCAAGGAAAACAGCAACATAAGCAACTATAGGAAAATACACAAGCATGCTTCACTCCACAGAGTCCTAAGAGATACATGGAGCAAGAGGAGCCCGCAACCAGCAGCGGTGAGCTCCAGGGGCACGCGGCCGCCACATGCCGTCCACGTCAAGCAGTGCAAGCTGCCCCAACAGTGCAAGAAGAGCCCGCGCCTACAGGCGGTGAGCTCCAAGGGCATGGAGAATGCCCGTCAGGGAGCGCCACAGCTCCCGGACCACAATTGTGCTTGCGCCGATCGCCGCGGCTCCAGATCCAGCGCGCAAGTGCCTCCTCAGGCCCCGGACAGCATCGTCAAGCTGTCCCGCAGCAGCAGCGCCTCCCTCCGCGGGCTCAGCCAACACAGGTGCCAACAGCGTCGCGAGCTGGTCTGCCGCGTCCAAGCACGTGTCACGCTGGCGGCCGCGGAACGTCTCCTCAGGAATCACGGGGAGAGACGAGTGAGCAAGAACCTGGATCAGCAGCAACGCGTGGAGGCTCTCCGCCAGTCGGTGGAGCTGGCCAAGAGTTGCTGCCGGAACTCGCGTCTGCGGAGGCTGCAGCGCCTCGGACAGAAATAGCAGCGGCGCATCAGCAGCAGCGAGGTGCGAACGCAGAGCCGCAGTGCCATCCCCAGCGGCAACAAATTCCACCCCCGAAACAGGCGGAACCGGGGGCAACTGCAGGCGTGACCCAGGAGCAGGCGCCGAGACGGAAGGAGACGGAGCAGACGGGACGAGGACAGAGGAAGGAAGTAGACCGGTCGGCGGAGGGACGGCAGGAGACACAGGCGGACGAGGAGCCTCGGGAGCCGGCGCAGCCCGCGACGAACTGCTCTGGCCTTGCGCCGCCCTCTCCTCGCGAACGGCCCGGGACACCTCCCGCTGAAGATCGGCCATCGTCACCGGCGGGCGGTACCCCCCACCACCACCGCGCCCGCGGGGACCCCTCCAGTCCCCTTGACCACCGGGCCGAGCAGGCCAGCGAGGCCGCTCCTGGTACCGCCGGGGAGAGTCACGACGGCGACGAGACGACTTGCGTTCCTGAGGAGGCGAGGGGGAATGAGGGCGAGACGATCGGCAATCCGGCGACGGAAGACGAGACGGCTGCGCTGCAAGGGCCGCCTGCAGTTGAGCAGGTGCCGCCGGTTTCGCGCCAGGAGGAGCAACCACCGGAGCAGGGGAGACAGTGGTGGAGGACACCGCCCTCGGGGAAGAAGAAGACGGCGGCGCAGACACGCCGGGAACAGACACGGCCGGGACAACGACCGCGCCAAGTGCAGGGGCAGGCATTGCAGCAGCCACCCCAGCAGACAGAGAAGCCTCCGCTGCCACCACGAGGGCAGGGAGCACGGGAGCCGCAGGCGGAGCAGACGGGCCAGCCGCTGCCACGCTTTGCGGAGCCACGGGTGCGTGGAGAGGAGTCCTTTCAGAGACTGTTGTCCCGGCGTTCGGAGCAGGCGGTAGAGGGGGTTTCGTCGCCGTGGTCCCCTTTTCGAGTCCCGACTGAGGCCTGGCGACAACAGCCGACCAGGCGACAACGCGCTCTGGCGACGGCTCATCAGCTCCGGCAATCACCACCATCTCGGACGCGAGGAGCACGCGGGACGAACCACGTAGCAAGAAGCGGAGTCGGCGGGGGCCCAGAGAACGGATACCAAGCAGCAGCACGTGTGGCTTTAAACAACCTACAATCAGCAGACGAAGACGACGAGAGAATGGACCCCTCTTATAGGAGAGACGCCACGCCGGATAGCGAGGATGAAGGGGAGGAGGAAAGGGACGAGATGAGGGTGAGCTCTGGGAGAAGAGAAGCCGGGGCCAGGATAGCACGAGCACAACCGCTCCAGGAGGCACGCACGCCGCACGATGCTGATCGGACGGTAGAGCCTCCAACATTCGCCTCACCAGCGGGACCGAGTCAGGCCCGGCGAAATCGGGCCGCGAGTAGGGGGGCTGCACCACGACAGGCCGCTTCGGCCCCCCGCTATTTTTCGTCTGAGGAACTGGCGAAGCGAACAGACCTGTTCGCTGCGGTAGGGGATTGGGATGTCGCAGCTTTGAGCGATAGTCGTCAGCCCCCGCTGTCGCGGCGCTTACCGCCAAACCTGTGTCAGCTGTTCTCGCTAGTGTTACTGACGCCGTTACAGCATCTCTCCCGAAACCCGGAGTCGGAAACAGGTTGGCGTCTGTTGCTATTTCTCCCGCGCCTGACCCTTCGCCAAACCTCGCCGCAACGACCGGACTGGCCGAAAGTCAAGGCCCGGCTGCGAGCCTTCCAACGTGGCGAATGGGAGCAACTGTACCTGGACACGATTGCTGCAGTCAACGCGCCACCCCCGCCCCGGCACAGGCCAGACGTGACGGGAGTAATCAAACGGGCCGAAGGGCTGGCGAAACGTGGCAGCCTACGACGAGCCGTTCTTGCATTGGAGTCAACGCCTGTCTGCACGCCCAGCCCCGAAATCTTGGATGAACTGCACCAGAAGCACCCACCAGCTGTCGACGAAGAGGTGATCTGGTCGACACCGGAGAAGTCAACGATTTCCATCACCCACGCGGATTTCGCTAAGCTGTTGGGCAGGTGCGAAAATGGAGTTGGAGCTGGGCCGTCGGGAATGACATTTGAGCATTTGCGCGACTCGGCGATAACAAATGCGCTGGTCAGCACCCATCTGCACGCCCTGGTTAACACAATTCTGGGAGGCAATTTGCCAGACACGGTGGCGAATTTGTTAACCGCGTCGCGCCTCATTGCCTTGGCCAAACCAGGGGGGGGCGCTCGGCCAATCGCGATTGGCGAATGCCTGACGAGGCTAGCAGCCAAGGCAGCCCTGCTGGCAATGGGGGAAGCAGCTCGCGAATTCTTCCTTCCTCTACAGTACGGCGTGGCAGTGCCAGGTGGCGCCGAGACAGTGATCCACGCGGCCAGGGCTTTCTTGGACGCTCGCCCCGACAGCCTCGTGCTGCAAGCAGACATCAGGAACGCATTCAACAGTATCTCGCGAAAAGCCATCGCCACCGCGTTACAAACCCCCACCCTCTCGCCGCTGCTGCCGCTCGTCAAGTTCACGTACGGTAACCCATCGCAGCTGATCCTAGATGCAACCTTCGATTCCGAACCACTGCGAAGCGAACGCGGTGTTCGCCAGGGGGACCCACTAGGCCCGCTGCTATTTGCAGCTGGAATACATGCCACGCTTTGCGATACGGCGGACACACACCCTGGGGTACTGTGTTTGGCGTATGCGGATGACGTGACGTTCATCGGGGAACAAAGAGACACTGTAGCAGCATTTTCGTACTTCACCGACAAATTGTCACTCCTGGGGCTTGAGCACAACCCACAAAAATGTGCTGCGTGGAGCTCCAGTACGATACAAGCACCGCACTTACCCCCCGGAGTGCCGTTTTCAAACGACGGCGTCCAGCTACTGGGCAGTTTCCTTGGACCGGACGACGACGCCGCTTCTTTTCTGGCGGAGCAGTTGGCTGACATGGCGAAGCCGTTGAGGCTCATCGAACAAACGGATCCCCAGGTCGCATCACTACTTATCACGCGATGCATATCGAGGCGTGTCGCGTACTTGACCCGGACGACGCCGCTGAATCTTCTACCCCGCGACAAATGGAGCCAGTGGGGCATGGACCTCCTCACCACGCTCCTTACCGCCTGCGACATCCGCATGCCGACCAGCCATTCGGAGCAGACGAGGGTTTGGGAGCAAGCGTCACTGCCGCCGTCATTAGGAGGGCTAGGCATCACGAACCCCTTGATTGAGGGGGTCTACGGTTTCGCCGCGAGCTTCACCCAGGCGGCGCTGTTTCTCAACGACCTCACGCTGTGCGATGGGAATGCACTGAAGCAGGCACGAGACCACATGCTCATACCGCGGGATACCAGCACGCGCCTTCACGTTTGGGTGAAGGGGTGCGAGGAAGCGCTGCCGACAGACGCCCGGGAGATACTGGAAAAGGAGCGGTTGGAGCGATCGGACATACGTCTCCAACACGTCCTCGGGCTGCAAGTGCACGGCAGCAGATACGCCGTAAAGGTCCAGGCAACCAGGCACATGCGATTGAACCCACTCTCCGGCCACACTCAGCGCATGTTTTCGCTGACGGGGTACGGCACCGGTGATTGGCTGACCGCGATACCTATCGAAGCGACTAGGCGGATGGGCCCCGTCCACTTCGCTAACTCCATCAAATTCCGCCTAGCTCTCCCCTTCTCGACTCCAAAGAATTGTGACTGCGCGGACAAAACGGCTATCACTGACCCTCGTCTGCCGAACCATCTCCTGCGCTGCGGTTTGGGCAAACACCGCATTAACAGTCACAACGAGCAGCGGGATGCATGCATCAGCATGGCGCAACACGCAGGTTTCATTGTCCACAGCGAGTCGGCCGCTCATTGCCCCATCGAGGAACAAACCGCCGACTTCACCATGACGGATCGTAGCAGTGGGGCGGTATATGTGTGTGATGTCACTATCACGGATCCCATAAGCACGAGGGACCTAGAGGCGCAGAAAGGCAGGGGATGGGCGGCACGGGAACAAGCGGATAAGAAGATCCAGCACTACGCCAACCGGCCGGAGACGGTTGGCTTTTTCCCTCTGGCGGTCGACACCTATGGCTGCCCATGCGCGGAAGTACCCACCTTCCTGAAGCTGTTGGCAGATACGGCGGCTCGGCGGCACTTCAACGCCGACTCAAAATCATACTATGCCGCAAAGTTTCTTCATCAGTTTCGACAAAGATGGTCGGTGGCCCTTCAAAGGGCCCAATCTGTGGGCCTCCTGATGAAGATGGGCGAGGCGGCTGCTGCTGAGAACCCACCTGTGGGCGGCATTGGGCAGGAGTTGCACCTTGGAGATTGTTTTGCAGTGATAGAGCCCCTCCTAGACCTTTAGGGGGGGGGGTTTAGGGTAGGATTTGCCTTTGTGTGTATGCCTCTATACCCTGCATGCTTGTACCTGGCGGCCACATCAATACAAGGACCATTAGAGAGAGAGAGAGAGAGAGAGAGAGAGAGAGAGAGAGAGAGAGAGAGAGAGAGAGAGAGAGAGAGAGAGAGAGAGGGCGACGGGAAGGGAGAGGAGAGAACGATGGCGACGGGAAGGAAGGGGAGAGAGAGAGGGCGACGGGAAGGGAGGAGGGAGAGCGATGGCGACGGGAAGGGAGGGGAGAGAGCGAGGTCACCAGGAAGGGAGGGGAGAGAGAGAGGGCGACGGGAAGGGAGGGGAGAGAGAGAGGGCGACGGGAAGGGAGTGGGGAGAGAGAGGGCGACGGGAAGCGAGGGGAGAGAGCGAGGGCGACGGGAAGGGAGGGGAGAGAGAGAGGGCGATGGATGGATTAACTGCACGAAAAAAACAAAAGAAAATGGCTAAAATGGGTCACGGTAACGCGATAGCAGAGGGAGAACAAGACGGCGACGAGAGGACAAAGGAGATATAGTTGCAAAACGAGGGAACGAGAGGGCGAGTGAGAGGGCGACGAAGTGGAGATGCAAGGGAGACTCGAAGGGCGACGGGAGGCCGATTCGAGGAGAGGCGACGGCTGAAGTGGAGGGGGAGAGAGGAAGGACGGTCGGAAGGCCGATTCGAGGCGACTTACCAAAATCGCGACGGAAACGAGGTGGCTCGTGGGAGAAAGGAGGGGAAGGCTGATTCGCATGCGAGTAGGGGGTGACGATTCATACTAAGCTAATATATTACGCATGTGAGCTAAGTCCCTAGTTACGGCACGTGCCTAGGCCAGTAAAAAATAGGCGTTCTCAGCTATGCTATGCTACTTCGTGACTGAAAATCAGCTAGTTGTGAACCCAGTTCCAACTTGAACTGGAAGTTCGCCCAGCGATGGAAACCATCGCTGGACAACGGTCGTGTGGGTGCAGCATGTAGAAATGCGACGGCGTGCCGTGCGCCGAAAAAAACGTTTTGGCGGGACTCTTACCACGTTGTGGCGGAGTTCCGAGTGCGTTTGCCCCATGATCCGAGGCCTTGGATCCGTGTGTTCCGGATTCCGAAGGGCTTGGGCGCAAGGCTCCGCCGCATACGACACGGCCAGCCGCTCACAATTCCGCGCCCACCTGACCGTGAAAAATGTGTTCCAACAAACCTGCCCTGACCCTTTGTGCCAGTGATGTTTGTCGCGAATGACATTTTTCGCCATCGTAACTCTTTGGCCGACAAGTGACGACCGCCGGTCGCATGGCCGGTTGCGACCAACTGGTCTTCCTTGCGTCGTTATATGCTTTAACTCGTTTTTTTTTTGCTGCCACCTTAAAGGTGCAGCACGTGTGTTCCTTTATACCTTTGATCTTATGTGTTTTATAAATAACATGAGTACAAGTGTAGCATCCTACGTTTGCTCATTGTGTTTTATAGTCATTGTTTACCAACTGTAGGTGTTCTGCACACGTGGCCATGGCAACAGTTGTTGTCAGAGTCCCAAGGCTGCAAGAGCCAATCAGCGTCTAGAAGGACCATATCCCAACTGTTGTTTTTTGGCGGGAGAATCATCCAGCCCAGGGTTGGATGACCAGATCTGGACACGGGCTTCTGTGTGTGGTGGATGGGTATGAATGGATGTTTTCGTGCTCATTTGCTTCTTTTCATTTGCATTTCATGCTCCGCAAGCTCTTTGAGATCTTTTCATCCAGCACCTGTTAGTCCACCAGCGTAATCTTTTAAGCCTGCTTGGCCCACTGGCAGAACATTGGCGTCCTCGACATAGTGACGTAGGTCGTATAGAGTGGGTTTTTTTTTGGGTCAGCCCGGTTAGGATAACTGCAGTCGTACTTGTTAGGTCGCATATGTAGGCGCAGACGTGTGTGGTATAATATTTTGTCGGTAGAACTGTTTGTATTTGCCCGGAACAATTGTCGTAGGTCGTCCGCTCTTGTAGGCGGACATCTTCGACGTTAGGCTTCTTTTATCAGTAAAAGTATTCGCTCCCGATCCATAATATCGTCGAACCCACGAAAGTTATGTACAAGCATAAGGGTTCCGTAGATGATTATATCCGTATAATGGTAGGAACTTATTTTCGTTGTTTCGTTGTAGAGAATTAAAGCGGTAAAACAAAGTGTGACAGAGCTATACGGTACGGGACAGTCAAGCGACCCTGTATACGCAAGTTGTAGGCGCAGATATATTTAAACGCAAGTTGTAGGCGGTGTTCGAAGACCAATGTGCAGACGTCTGAAGCACAGACTCTCTTACGCCTTCTGCGCTTAGCCCACTAAGCATTCTGCCTATGTTATCTGCACACTTGCGAATCGTTACCACCTACCGCGGCTGACACCATCCAATTCTTTCGTCTAGTCTTGGTTGCTAGCTAATAAATTAGGAATCTGTGAATGGCCGACAGCTCGGTCCACTCTCGCCCCTTGGCAGCCCAGGGCGCAGAGGATGGAGAAGAAGACCTGGAGGACGTTGAAAATACTGACCAAGACTACGCACAGGATCGCGAGAACGATAGCGAGTTTGAGGCGACCGAGGAGGATTTGTTTCAGGGTGGTCTCTACGAACCATCCGTCCGGATTCAAGTCCAGAGGAGTGAAGAAGAGAGTGAAGGGCCGGGAGGCGATGGAGTGCGCCCACGACCCGGTGCACCCGAAGAACGGTACGAGGAGGATGGAGATCACTCTGACGCAGAAGAGGAGGGAGAATCATCGCCGGGACGACGACGACCTCCCGATTCTGCGAGCCATGTCGAGCAGGCTGCGGCCCCCGGAAATGCGCAGCGGCAGACCGACGTTGCGGAAAAGGAGAGCAGGATCCGGCGTTCAACAATCCCGCTTCGACTGATAGAGGCCGGGACGAGAAGGCACTATTGTTTCCACTTTCTACACTTCAAGTGGTGAGTGATAATCTTCATGGCAACTATGGTAGATGTCCCTGTGGCAGATAGCCTTGCTCCCTCTCTGCATGACGAGGTTGGGTTTCATATGAGCAATAACTTGGGAAACGATGGGTGGTCGTGCAGCTCTGACGAGTGGCAGATTCATCTGCACGGGCCGCGAATCACGGAATGGAGGCTCTGCCGATACATCGAGTATCTCTTCTGCGAAACTGACGAGCAGGCAAAGTTTTTGCGTGGAAAAATGCGGCCAGACATCGAGAAATATGTGGGGAAGGAGGCAAAGGGGTGCACGGCTTCAATGATCAAGGCAAAGATGAACGCAATGGGATGCCTTGCCAGGTGCGAGGCGAGGCTCTACGGCTTCTCCATCACACTGACCAAGGACTGGATCAAGGATGCTCGGGATTATCTCAAAGTCAAGCTGAAGGATCTGAACGACGAGCAAGTCGCGTGAGTAACATATACGTGTGCTTTCTGTTTGTGTGAATGTTGTTGTACATGGTTTACATAATTACTGTGCTATTCTATGCAGGGATGGTCGAGATCAAACCCGTGGATCAATTGGTGATTGCTATACGGGAAGCCAGTATAGGACGCTGCATCTTACTGTTCTGCAAAAAGAGCTCCTAGAGATCTGGTGGCGGACGCCTCCGTCACAAATCTCGCTTCCTCTCTGGAAGGCTCTGCAAGTCCCGGTTATGATGCACCTCGGACACCAATTTCTCGTAAGAGGGTGCAGCATTCGAAAGATTCGACTTGGAAACCTGTTTGTCCGCATGACGCGGAGCACATCACACCTCGACGACTATCTAGACGTTTTCATACTCGTCGTTGTTTCCAGGAAGTCGAAGACCAACCCCAACAACAAGCTGAGTCATCAGTTTCTTGCAAGGCATAGGGACTGGCGGCTCTGCGGAATGGGCCATGTGTTCCTGTGGCTTTATTTCATCTACGACCTCGTTCCTCTGCGCTACGGCCCCGGTATCGTTGAGCCTCTCGACTTTTCTGAACCGATCTTGTGGACGAAAGCGCACCTCTTCTTTTCTTTGAAGAAGGGCGACCACGGAAAGCAGAAGCAAGACGAAATGCACTACAAAATGCATAACACCTGGATTAAGTGGGCCATGACGAAGGCGAGATGGATTCTGAGCAAGGTAACACATGCATTCCGCAGATCCGGAGTGCAACAACTCCATGACGACGGTTGCTCCGACAACGATATTGGCACTCTGGGCGGATGGGCGCAGAGGGAGTTGCGGAGGTGTTATGTGTTCGGCATACCGTTCAAGCCGGTTTGGCTGCTGGCAGGATTCAGCGGGGATCGTGGAGACTACTACATCGGCAGAGCCCGCGCCAAGCTTCCGCGGCATAAGGTTAAGGAGAAGGATGAGTGGTTGCAGCTCTTGGATCTCTTGAGGCTTCACATTTTCCCCTGGGTCGAAGAGGGTTGGAAGAAGGTACGTGCTAGTGTACAGTCTTCGCGTTCGTAGCTTAATTTTGATACGCAATTATGAACCGTCCCATTTCTCCTGCATACTCGTCCCGTCAGGTCGAAGAATGGAACGCTGCGCAGACCGATCCGCTGAAGAGGCACTATGCGGGGGCGAGGTTCCTAGACACCCTCGCGAGCATCGGACGCCTCGTTGTTGCACAGGATCTGGCCATGATGTGGGCGTTCTGCCATCAGCACGGCGTGAGAAACCCGCGGTGCAATTGCGAGAGGCATCCATATGTGCAGATGAGCCCCTTGTGCAACCACCCGCTGTTCCAAAAGTGGGCGTACCTGGTCGCTATCTCTCACTTCCAGGGCGAGAAGCTTCGGGCAACCGGCCAAACCACCGCCAAAGCAGTAAGTGCCGGCTATTAGTGGTAGAGAGGAGTTATTCGTTCATGCTAAGTTCTGCCGTGTTGGTTTCTGCAGGACGCTATTTTTCGCACGACCGCAGAAGAGAAGCTGCATAAGATGCACCTCACCGCCAATATGCTCAGGGAGGAGCTTGGGATTTTGAGAGGACGTGAAATGCAGTTGGCGATGGAGAACGCTGAACTGAGGGAGAAACTCGCCGCTGAGCGAGAGGACAAGGCTCGGGTCATTGCAGAGTTCGAAGCATACAGGAGGTCTGTTGCGGCCAGGGATGACGCGGCAAACACCTCTGCAGAGATCGACGGATCGTCGAAGAGCGCGGGAGCAGGAGGAAACCAGGCAACGACGGCATCCAAAGCACCAGTTGCCGTAGAAGAATTCTTCGTCGTGGTCGTTGTGTCTTGGCGCGAAGCCACCACTGTTGCTGCTGCCTGGAAAGTGTGGGTGCAGCCAAGCCTCATCATGGGCGGCCGGTCACTGCGCGAAGTCTTTGCAGAGTTTGACCGGTATAAGAAGAAGGACAAGAATTCCAGCTTCATCACCGCATATTCCCGGTTCGCTGTCAAAGGTACGCCCGGGATGGCTGTGGGTGCATGCGAGCGAAAGATGCGTCGCGTGCATCGTGTCATGGTTTCCGTGGAGACGCTAAGAAAAGACAGCTCCGAGGCGGCGACCGCAACGGCCATTAAGCTGCTGGACGAGGTTTTACTCGTGTGCAACTTCACGGAATTCACCAACGGCCTGGCTGTGCTGCATGAGACTCCGACCATCAAGAAACAGAAGACCGGTTCGTCGACGGAAAAGAGGACCGTCAACGACTTGGCGCAACGCAGAGTGGGCTGGCTGTTAGTCAAGAAGGGCCTTCGCGACTAGGAGTGGGCAACTTCGCTGTTTGGTGATGATGAGTGGGAGGAGATCCACAAGGAACACATGGCGCAGGAGAAGGCGGAAGAGGAGAAACAACGAACCGCTGCGGCGAAGAAGGCGGAACGGGAAAAGGCGAAGGGCAAAGCGTCGAAACGCAAGGAGCAGAAATGAGGGGGCATGTACCTTAAGGGTGGGGCGGTTTAGTTATTTGGGTACTTTATTCCGGTTGTACTGAATATGCACTACAGGCACTTGTCTGTCTCTGTAGAAGCCCGATTTGGGGCTTGTATGCCACCTTCTTCCCTGGACGCGCTGTTTTTCGTAGAATGTTTTTCTGGTGTATGCAATGAAGCACACATCGATGGTATACACCGGGCGAAATTCTGCGGAGTCATGTCGTATCGTATACGATGTTATTCTATAGAGCGGCGTCGATGAATTCACTCTCACGATTGTAGATGTGTGTTCTTAGGTCACTCGGTAGACTTTTGCGTGGATTTATTCAGTCTCAGCATATGTTTCTGGGCAAAGGAGTGTCATATTCTACTAGTAGCAACGAAGATCCTATCCATGACGGTAGATATTATCAATACGTGGGTTTTTCTGTGGTATAGTGGCGTTTCCAATTTGCCTCCAGAATTCGGCGTCGAGGAATTCAATCTCCATAGCAGAAAGGTCTGTGCATAGGAATACCGTATACGTTCTTAACAAGGTGCTCCCTAAGACAAGATGTTATGCGATTGTTTAGCCCCATACTTCTACCTCCTCGTAGAAGCCGAGTATTAAACGTAGATTAAGTGTCGTAGAAGGCCGTCCTGTCGTCAATTATTTTATTCGCCTGGCCCTCCCTTTGATGGTGAGTTCTATCGGCTGCATTGCTAGCTCCATACGCGCCCTACAAATTTTGCTAGTGTAGTGAAGGTTTGCAGAGCAAAAATACATCTCTCATTGTATTGTATACAACAACACCTATATTTATACACGATTAAATAAAAAAAACGAAAAGGAAAATCTTTTTCTACTGCGGTACTAACAAGACCTCCAAAGAACCCGTCTGCCTCTATCACTCCTGGCCGCCAGTGCCGGTGTTCTCCTCCGTCGACGCATCCTTCGTCGCGTTCCCCTTCGCGGACGATTTCTTGGTTTTCTTCTCCTTATCCGCCCCTGTTGTGGTATCCCGGCCGCCCAACTTCTTCTGCAGGACTCCAAGCCAGACGCCCTGGTGCTGGCGAAGGCCTCTTGATGCCATGCTGCATAGGCACCAAGAGGTCACCACCTTTGCCACCACCCTCGTCATCCGCTTCGCATCCTCGGCCGCTCGCGACTCTGCCGGAAGCGCTTTCAGCAGCGCATCCGACAGGGGCAGAATCCACGCTTCCTTGTCATGCTCCTGATCTTTTACCGACCTCATCGCCTCAACCGCAACGCAAGCAACCGAGGGTGCAAGCGTCGCAAGGGCATTGTGGACGGCAGAGGGCACATCGGCCGCAGAAGATGACGAGGCAGCCGACGAGGCGGTGGCAGCAGTGGACGATCTGGCAGCAGAAGATGCTATGGCCGTAGAAGTTCCACGTGCAGCTGTTGTTGCGCCCGTCTCCCACTGGGTCTAGACCACATTCGTGGATGCGGCCCACATTACAGACAACGTGGCGGCAAGTTCGATTGCGTGTTCTTCCGTCGAATAGCCGTTTTCACCCTCCACGCCTCCCACCATCTTCTGCCACGCAGTTATTCCGACACCAGCGCAGGCAGCTACCTGAAAGCCATCCCCCTGCTGCTGCCGAAGAGCCGTGTTGGTTTGAACGAGTGAGAATCTGCACAAGACACCAGTGTCGCAAGATCAGAACCATCGAACTTCGCGGGTGTTTAGAAGTTGCAACTGTCCATCACATAAACACTCACCCGTCCGGTTTGTCCAGGTGGAGTTCGTTGATGACGCTCCACACCCTTGTTGGAAGCCACGTTGTGAAGTCGAGGTCTTCCCGCCACTTGTTAATACGGTTTGGATTCATGCCGTATGCCTGCATGTCAATATCCGGGAAGTAGAACTTCCAGCAGACTGCGACCGTGTATGCCCTCTCCCACACCGTTTTGTGAGAGCCGAGGTTCCGCTTCCAGCCGCCGACGGTCTGCTCAGACGTCCACTTCTGCAAAGCTCCCTCGCCCCGTTGAGAGAACCCGCTTCCCCTGAACGGCAGGCAGACACCCAAAGTCTTACCCTTGTCGTCCACTGCGGCGTTTTTCCTGTTGTCACACTTGTCGATCTTCATCCCTTTCTTTTCCCCTTGGATTATGGGTATCAACTCCTGTATTCCAGCTGCACGCCGTCTCTTAGCCGCATGACCCTCCGGCTCCCTGTCCTCTTGTCTAGGCCGCCTCCTGGACACCTCTACATTCCGTACAGGAACACTAGCCACGCCCTCTGCTACATTCGCCTCCCCGCTCTCAATCAACAGCAAACTCCCCAGCCCCTCAGCTATTTCCTCCTCGGCTCCTGTCCAGGTCCCCTCCCCCTGCATGGTCAAATCCTCCTCTTCCATCTCCCTTGCCAATCGTTCCGTCTCTTCAGCCATCGCCTTTGCCTTTGCCTCCAGTTGCCGCTGCTGTTCCGCGTAGGATGCAAGTCTGGCCCTCTTCTCTGCTCGGCACTGCTCCGACTTCTGCAGGCGCTCCATCTCCTGCAGTTTCGCCCTCTGCTGCCGCTCGGCCTCTTCTGCATCCTTCTTCTGCGCTTCCTCCTTCTGCAGGCGCTCCATCTCCTGCTGTTTCGCCCTATGCTGCCGCTCGGCCTCCTCTGCCTCCTTCTTCTGCGCTTCCTCCTTCTGCAGGCGCTCCATCTCCTGCTCTTTCGCCCTCTGCTGCCGCTCCGCCTCCTCTGCCTCCTTCTGCGCTTCCTCCTTCTGCAGGCGCTCCATCTCCTGCTGTTTCGCCCTCTGCTGCCGCTCGGCCTCCTCTGCCTCCTTCTTCTGCGCTTCCTCCTTCTGCAGGCGCTCCATCTCCTGCTGTTTCGCTCTCTGCTGCCGCTCGGCCTCCTCTACCTCCTTCTTATGCGCTTCCTCCTTCTGCAGGCGCTCCATTTCCTGCTGATTCGCCCGCTGCTGCCGCTCGGCCTCCTCTGCCTCCTTCTTCTGCGTCTCCTCCTTCTGCAGGCGGTCCAATTCCTGCTGTTTCGCCCTCTGACGCCGCTCTACCTCCTCTGCCTCCTTCCTCTGCCTCTCCTCCTCCTGCAGGCGCGCCATCTCCTGCTTTTTCTCCCTCTCCTGCCTCTCGGCCTCCTCTGCATCTTTCCGCTGCGCCTCCTCCTTCTGCAGGAGCGCCATCTCTTGCTGTTTCTCCCTCTCCACCCGCTTTGCTTCCTCTGCCTCCTTCCTCTGCGCATCCTCCTTCTGTCGCCGATCTCCCTCCGTTGCCTTCCTACCCTGCTCCTCCTTTTGCCGCCGCTCTGCGTCCAATCTCAGAACCATTGACAGCCGCTTTTCCACCTCACTTAGCATCCCCTCCTTCCACCCCTTAATCCCCGTCTTCATCTCCTTCACAGCCTCCATCACTTCCTTCATTCCCGCCTCCACCTCCTTCTGCCGTCGCTCTTCCTCCTGATGTTTGTTCTTCCTCCGCCGCTCTGTGGCCTCTACATCCTTCCTCTTCACCTCCTCCTCCTTCCGCCATTGCTCGTCCAGTTGTTTCCTCTTGTGTCTCTCCTCGTCGTCCGCCACTTGTTTCCTCTTCGCGTCCTGCTGTTGTCGCCGCTCCGCGTCCACTTGCCTCTCCTTCTTCTGCCGCTCGGATTCTTCTCGCAAAACCGCGCTCAACCTCCCCACAATCTGGTTTACCATCCCATCCTTCATCTCCTTCATTTCTGCCTTCATCTCCTTCATCATCGCCTCCTTCATCTCCTTCATTCCCTCTCTCATCTCCTTCTGCCAACGCGCTTCCTCCTGCTGTTGTTCCTTCTTCCGTCTCTCTGCGGCGTCTGCTTCCTTCCTCGTGGCCTTCTGCCTCCGCTCCTCGTCCTGCAGTCTATCCCTGTTCCGCCGCTCAGAGTCTTCTCTCAGAACCTCTCTCAACCTCTCTTCCACCCTCTTTAACGTGCCCTCCGCCATCCCCCCTCCCGACTGGCGAACCTGATCACTCATCCTTACGATACTCTCCTGCAAGTTGGAGAGTCTCGTGTCCACCTCCTCGCGAAACCTGGCCGCCGTTTCAGCTTGGCGCCGCCGTTCCTCGTTTCCATGGCGGACTTCTTCCAGGTTGGCCAGGGCGTCGCGACAGTAATGGACGGTCAGATCGGCCACATCGCGACTGATGCTGCTGTTGCGGGCCGCCAAGTTGCAGAACGTCTGCGTCACCATTCGGGCTAAGAGCGTCAGACGACGCGTTACCTCTGCTGGGCTTATGTCCCAGCTTTCGGCCTCGACGAACCTGTCACCTTGTTCGACCAGTACTGTACTCGTCCGATGCAGCATCCGCCGTATTGCCGTCTCTGCCTCGACCCACTCTACCTGCCAAAACGCTTCTGCCACCCCGCCTTGGCCGAGATTCCTCTCCACTGCTCTCTGGTGAAGGGTGGGCCGCCTCTGCCTGTTGAGATCCACTGTATCCCTAGGCGCCCCATCGTCTGCCACCCTCCATGGCCCCTCTACCCCGGTTCCTGGTCCCCGCGTCGGACTTCCTCCCAAAAATATCCGGACTGCCGGATGTACCGTATCCTCCTCATTCTGCTCCTCTTCTGTTTCCAGCGCATCTCCCTCGTAGTGCCCCACTCCAGCCTCCGGGACGACACGAACCTCCTCCATAGTATTTTGACGCCCTGTCTCTGCCATGCTCTGCGTCTCTCGGTATGCGAATACCTGCGACGCTGCCTCCTCGTTATGCTGCCCCTCTTCCTCTGCGATGATGTGCCCCTCAGCACCCGCCGTCTCCCGTCCCTCTGCCTGTACCATTTTATTCCCATCTGAACCGTCCTCTCCATCTGGCTTCCTACGTGCGTCTGCCTAAGCCTGCTTCTGCTCCTCGGCCTCTGCCATCTTCTGCGCCTCACCCTCCGCCTTCTTCTGCGCCTCTACAATAGCCTTCTTTCGCGCTTCTGCCCGAGCCAGTTGTAGTGCCTCTTCCGCAGCCTGTTTCTGCTCCTCTGCCTCCGCCTTCTGCCGCGCCGCTGCTTCTGCCTTATTCCGAGCCTCTCCTTCCTTATGTGCGTCTGCCTCCTCCATATGCAGCGCCGCTGCCTTATCCTTCTCCCTCGCCGCTGCCTCTGATTCCTTCTGCGCCTCTGCCTCAACCATGTTCGGCGCCGCACCCTCCTCCTTCTGCAGCGCCGCTGCCTCTGATTCCTTCTGCGCCTCTGCCTCAACCATGTTCGGCGCCGCACCCTCCTCCTTCTGCAGCGCCGCTGCCTTTGATGCCTTCTGCGCCTCTGCCTCAACCATCTTCGGCGCCGCACCCTCCTCCTTCTGCAGCGCCGCTGCCTCTGATGCCTTCTGCGCCTCTGCCTCAACCATCTTCGGCGCCGCACCCTCCTCCTTCTGCTGCGCCGCTGCCTCAACCATCCTGGGCGCCGCACCCTCATCCTTCTGCTGCGCTGCTGCCGCTGATTCCTTATGTGCGTCTGCCTCATCATTCTGCTGCGCCGCTGCCTCATCCTTCTGGCTCGCCATTGCCTCTGATTCCTTCTGCGCCACTGCCTCCACTACCATCAGCTCGACTGCCTCCGACGTCAGCTCTGCTGCTGCACCCGCTTCTTTACGCGCGACTGCCTCCGCACCCTTGACCGCTTCTGCACCCACCTTCTGCTGCGCCGCAGACTCTGCTTCCTTTGGCGCCTCGTCCTCTGCCGTAAGTGCCGCCTCTGCATCGACGAACCGATGGGCCGCATCCTCTGCATTCTGGTGCGCCTCTACCTCCACCATCTTATGAGCCTTAGCACCAGCGTTGCTCTCCTCCTTCTTTTTCGCCTCTCTCGAATTCTCTGGCACGTCGACGTCCCCTCTCCGGGCCTCTTCAGCCGCCTTCCGCTTTAGGTTGGGCAAGCAAACTTTCACGTATCCCCTATCCTCCTCGATATGCTGCCGCACATTGCTGGCGAGCTCCTCTCCTGCCTCTCCCACGTGTGCCCTTGCAGCGGCTCGTGCCCCACGCTCCCATGCTTCACGTATGTCTCCAGTTCCCGGGAAAGAGACAGTAGGATCGGTGTCGCCATCACTTCGCCGTTGCATCTCTTCAGCCCGTCTACTCTTGGCTTCTGCTTCGCCCATCCGCTTTTCATCAGCCACCTTCCTCCACTGCTCCTCTGCCTGTTCGACCTGACTTGGCAGCTGTGGATCTTCTACACCCTCCTCGCCTTCATCTGCTACACTTGCCAAGTCGGTCTCCGTCCGTGCTTCGCGTTCCCGCGGCCTCCTAACCCGATCAGCAAACCTGAGCTGCCTAACTCCAGACCTATCACGCTCGTCCGCAGTGGCTGACCTTGATGTCGGGCCACTCAGTAGTGCATCCCCCGGTGCAGGTCGGCGGGAATATGAAATAAACCCAACTCTTGGATTTGCGTCCCGGTTTGCGGCAGGTACGTCTATCTGTCCCTCTACCGCTTCGGATCTGTTCTGTGCGGGTGCGCTCTCTACCACTCGAGCACAGTGGGTCGTCATGACTGCATCCGGGGCGGGACAGAGCTGGACTCCTTGCAGGTCGAAGAAGGCCCTGCAGGTCGACTCCAGCATACTCCGAATTTCTTTCGCGCAGTTTTTCCCCTTCCCTAAGACCATCATCGGCTCTACAGACTGAATCGCCATGACATCCCCCCATTTGTCCAGCAACTTGCTGAACACATGGGTAACGTGCAGCCCGGAACCCACTTGCCTCTGTCCCTGAACCTTGTTGATCTGCAACATGTGTGTGAAAAGGTGGTTGTCAGACACTCCCGTTACTTTTTACAAGCTTAATATCATACAACGCTTAAATCATAAAAATAGAGCCTCCTTCCTTACCCTGCCTTCCTCCAGAATCAAATCATCTAGGCAAGCCCTCAAATCTTTCTGCACCGCTTCGGCGTGGCTGCCAGAGACCCTGCGACCTCGGCTGTATTCCACATCTAGTTGTCGGATAAGCCAGCTGCAGGGCAAGGGGGTCGCAAATAATCAATAACATGCGTCCATACAAACCGCACATCTGATTAAGGAGTGATACTTACTCGAACACCTCCTTGGCATGCTCGCTGTGGCGATGGGTTGGGATTGCAGATTTAGGGTCGAAGTGTAGCAGACGCGTACGGTACTCTCCGCGGGGATGTGCTAACAAATCTTGCGGGTTCATCAGCACCATGAGACTGATCGCCGTCGAGTGAACAACAGGGACTCTGCGGTACATGGAAGTTTGGATTAGCAAGATAGCTGGTGTCATCGACAAACGTTGCGGATCCATGTCAGGAAACTCACTCTGATATCATGGGTATTAAAACCATCTGGTAGTCCAACAGCGACCAATGTTCGCTGCCACAACCGGGGACACGCGGGACGGCAGACCTCAAACGCCGATGCTCGGTAGGAGCCAGAATCTTTATGTCCTTGCGAACGCGAGGATCCCCAATCTTGTCCTTGGCAACCTCCCTGCATCCAAGCCGACATGTCGCAGAGGTAAGAAGATAGCAGGTGCCTGTCTAAAAAAACAAGGGTTCAACGTGACGATGAAGTCTGCGTGCGTTACAAACCGCGCTTGGATACATACACAAGGCCGAAAAGTAACAACGCCTCGTTCCACTCTTCCTGACGAGCGATTAACCTTTCATAAGACTCCCGCCCTAGTCGTACCGACAATCCGCAGCCGTCTGTGATTAGCTGGGACGACATCGCGTAAGTATGCCAGAAGATGGCAGGTAGCTAAACGGTTACTACCATACACTATCCGCCTGCAGGATTAGAGGCCGACACTAGAATGAGAGGGAAGCTTGTGAGGCTAGTTGTGGAACCTCGACTCAGATTGGAATGGCGAGAATGACGTTGAGCTTTGGTGCACCCACCCTGATCCCAACTTCTGCTTCGCTGGTAGAATTGGTTGTGCTCTGTCCTCAAAGAAGGTGGGAAAGGCTTTGCTACAAACGCCAGGCGTAGTAAGAATTTTCTGCCCCCTGGCTCAAAATATTAGGCTTCTCACCATTTCCCTTCGAACATCTGCGAACTATTCTTTGCATACTTCTGCAATGATTTACCTATTTGTCGCCAGATTGTTCTCCTAAATGTTTTACTTCAGTTGCTGGTTGGTTGATTGCCAACCTTATATGCCATGTTAGCATATTGCATGTTCTGTGGTGCATTGCATGGTCTCAGCTTTGCCTCGACCTAGTACGAAATGGTGACGGGCAGCCCCTAAAAAAAAAGAATGGTGTCCTGTGACAGGTTAATGACAGGCTGCCACGTATAGCTATCCCATCCGCATGGTTCCCTCCGCAACCTGGAAATAGAGCTGTCTCTGCGACCTGTCACACGTGTCAGAAACCGAATGACACCCTATATCCGAGATTACCGCTATAGGGGTACTCGTGTAGCACGTATAGTACTAGTTTTTGTAACCCATAAAACAAACACAAGCATGAACTTTGCATGATTAGCACACCCAATTCTATAACGGGTAATCCTATAAGTGTGAGATGAGTGCCCTATCATTAGCACCCGTATAACAGTGGCATTTGAATACAAAACAAATGTTGTACATTTCACCAAAGTGATCTGCTCCCGCCTGCAGAGGAGAGAGTGAAAAACATACTACACGTCTACGAAAGGAGGTGAATTTTAGGTGGGGGTCTGGAATATGTGTGGTGAGAGTCCCCTATAAAAATCAGCTCATTTGCTCAAGGAGAAGTGGGTCATTTCAAATGAAACCTGATTCCAGGCAATTCTGCATAGAATTCTGCAGACTGCTGCACAACAAGGCTTAAAAAACATATCAAACCTTGGGTACATGAAATGAATTTCAGGTGGGGGTCTTGAATATGTGTGGTGAGAGTCCCCTATAAAAATCAGCTCATTTTCTCAAGGCGAAGTGGGTGATTTCAAATGAAACCTGATTCCAGGCAATTCCGCACAGAATTCTGCAGACTGGTGCACAACAAGGCTTAAAAAACATATCAAACCTTGGGTAAATGCAATGAATTTCAGGTGGGGGTCTTGAATATGTGTGGTGAGAGTCCCCTAAAAATCAGCGCATTTGCTCAAGGCGAAGTGGGTGATTTCTATTGAAACCTGATTCCAGGCAATTCTGCACAGAATTCTGCAGACTGCTGCACAACAAGGCTTAAAAAACATATCAAACCTTGGGTAAATGAAATGAATTTCAGGTGGGGGTCTGGAATATCTGTGGTGAGAGTCCCCTATGAAAATAAGCTCCTTTTCTCAAGGAGAAGTGGGTGATTTTAAATGAAACCTGATTCCAGGCAATTCTGCACAGAATTCTGCAGACTGCTGCACAGCAAGGCTTAAAACACATATCAAACCTTGGGCAAATGACATGAATTTCAATTGGGGGTCTGGAATATGTGTTTGTAGAGTCCCCTATAAAAATCAGCTTATTTGCTCAAGGAGAAGTGAGTGTTTTCAATTGAAACCTGATTCTAGGCAATTCTGCACAGAATTCTGCAGACTGCTGCACAACAAGGCTTTAAAAACATATCAAACCTTGGGTACATGAAATGAATTTCAAGTGGAGGTCTGGAATATGTGTGCTAAGAGTCCCCTATAAAAATCAGCTCATTTGCTCAAGAAGAAGTGGGTGATTTCAATTGAAACCTGATTCCAGGCAATTCTGCACAGAATTCTGCAGACTGCTGCACAACAAGGCTTAAAAAACCTATCAAACCTTGAGTAAATGAGATGAATTTCAAGTGGGATTCTGGAATATGTGTGGTGAGAGTCCCCTATAAAACTCAGCTCATTTTCTTAAGGAGAAGTGGGTGATTACAATTGAAACCTGATTCCAGGCAATTCTGCACAGAATTCTGCAGACTGCTTCACAACAAGGCTTTAAAAACCTATCAAGCCTTGGGTAAATGAGATGAATTTCAGGTGGGGGTCTGGAATATGTGTGTTGAGAGTCCCCTATAAAAATCAGCTCATTTGCTTAAGGCAAATTGGGTGATTTTAAATGAAACCTGATTCCAGGCAATTCTGCATAGAATTCTGCAGACTGCTGCACAACAAGGCTTAAAACACATATCAAACCTTGGGTAAATGAAATGAATTTCATGTGGGGGTCTGGAATATGTGTGGTGAGAGTCCCCTATAAAAATCAGCTCATTTGCTCAAGGAGAAGTGGGTGATTTCAATTGAAACCTAAATCCAGGCATTTCTGTACAGATTTCTGTACCCGCCTACAGAATATAACATGAAAGGCATGGCAAACCTTGATGAAATGAAGTGAAAACTGGATAGGAATCAGGACTAGGTGTTATGACAGTGCCCTATCAAAATGGGCTCATTGGCCCAAGGAGAAGTAGGGTGATTTCACCAGACACATCACAGCAGGCAACTCAACACTAACTTCCTTGCAAGAAAAAGTCCACCAAATCGGTTTGCATATAGCTGAAAATGTTCAGGGGGGCTGGAACAGGTGTCATAACACTAAAAATGCTAAAAAAAATGGTCACCACATAACACATGTGTGTGATGCCCAGAGAATGACTTTACATGTGCTATGAGCAATCTTAGTTGACCCAAAAGTGACAAAATGGAACAAATTTGACAAAATAACAAACTCATGCCCGCTGGTAGAGGATATCAAGGAGATGTTGGAAATCCATGTTTGTGTGCAAATGACCAACAAATTATGGAGTTATGAGCCAAACCATATAGAATGTTGACTTAGCCATTTTGACATTCTGCTTGTCAGAATTACACCAAAGTGTCAACAACAAAGTTTATCTACAAATACTGTACAACAGTGGTTGCGACGTCGCTTTCGTGCGACCGTCGATAATCCAAACCGGTAGTGTAACCACTCTTGTGCCCATTTCGTTGCGCCATCAGGTGGTTTGGATTTTGTAAGATCCAACACCCTTTTGCGCCGAATCCGAGTCAAATCCGAGTAAAATCGTCTCGCCACGGGCAAAATGGAGTTTCGCCAAAAAAAATGAATCCCGGTCGAAGCAGAGGATCCGAGTGCTGCTTCCGTCTTTGGCCCGCCCTTCCCCCGTCAGGTGGTTTGGATTTCTAGGGATCCAGAAAATTTCACGGAGGCGTGAGCCAATCAAATGAGTTCCCTCTTCCTACTCCTTTTGTTTCGAACAGTGTTGTTTCCGCCGAACTCATCGCAGCGATTTCAAGCTGGGACGGCCTTCACAATTTTATATTTCGGTTTTAATCTGATTTTATCTCTCACTGCATGCTACAGTGGCGCAAGTGGCTCGTCCATCTCACATCTAAGGGTGTTGTTTGTCGCCGACACCGAACACAATGTGTTGATTAATTCAGTATAGGTAACCAATTTTGAGCACAAAATGTTAAAAAAAAATCCATTTGTATTAGACAGAGGCACCTGAGCTGCTTCTTTTCCCAGCATGTGCAGGCCTGTGCGCTGGAGGAACTAGTGCCAGTCTGAATGATCCCTCAAGCTGCAACCCTTCCCCCTCCACGACAACCCCAAAATGATTCCATTCCTTGCATCTCCTCCTCGAGTACTGATGGAAGGAGCAAAGAGCGTGGGAGCATGGGAGCATGAAAGCATGGGAGCATGGGAGCATGGGGATTATGAGAGCATGGAGCATGAAAGCATGGGAGCATGGGAGCATGAAAGCATGGGAGCATGGGAGAATGGGAGCAGGGAGAATGGGAGCAGGGAGCATGGGAGCACGGAGCATGGGAGCAGGGAGTATGGGAGCTGGAAGCATGGGAGGATGGGTTGGGTTGAGCATGGGGGCGGGCTGGGCCCAGCCCGGGTCGGGCAGGCCCGAAACTGCCCTGGGCCGAACCTCTAAGTTGGGCTGTCGGTCTGGGGCAGGCCGGGCAGTCCCGGCCCGCCGGGCCGTAGTCGACTCGCTTTTGGCCCGGCCGTTAAAAGGCGGGCCAGGCCGGGCCCGGGTCGGGCCATTTCGGCCCGGGAACCCCCTGGGCGAACTCGGGCCGAGGTCTAGCTCCTTCGACCCACTTTTTGAGCCGCCCAGCCCGGCCCGGCCCGTTCTCAGCCCTAAGAATTGTGGAGATTAACTATACAACGGTAGTGAGCTAGACTACAGGGGTTGGCACGAACTACTAGAGGTGATCTTAGCTTTGCTTAGTTCCTTAGTGTTTGCACATTCACGGAAGAGTTCGGCAAGAGTTTCCACCAGCAAAGTTGGAATTCCAGAATCATACAAGAAGCAATGACAACAATGACTACATCATGCACCTAGAAACCCTGCAGCTAGCATGGTCGACCGCCAACGCAGCTCGGTCGACCGCCTGCCAGCATTGCGTAGAGGAGCCGCGCCAGCATTGCAGAAGGGCGACCTGCCAACAAAGCAGGTCGACGGCGTGCCCCGTAGAACACAGCAGTGCGCGCGCTCGCAGGTGTGCGCAGACGATTGGCCCGACTTGCCTCGTTGGGCATCCGTCGGCTGTAGTCTGCGCCTGACGAGCCACATCGACTTTGGGATACCAGCCTGCGCCATCGCGATCTCGACGACGTTCGCGTGCCTCCGCAGAACTCGTCGAGCAGGTTACCCGGCCGACCTGGTCGACCCCTGGTGCTCTGGTCGACTCCCAGGTGCCTCCCGTCGACCACTGGGTCCATCTAGTCGACCACCGGGCGCTCCTGGTCGACCACACCTCCCGTCAAGCTACCCCTTGGTCGACGGACCCCTTCCGTCGACCAAAACTGCTCCGTCGACCTCCCGATCGAACTGCAGTTCGACGGGGATGCTCCGTTGACCTCCCGGTCGAGCTGCAGTTCGACGGGATGCTCCATAGGCCTCCCCGTCAAACTGTAGGTCGACGGACTGCTTCGTCGACCTCCCGGACGGCTCACCCGTCGCCTAGGCCAGTCAGGTGCAGTTGTCGAGCATCCTGGTCGACAGCAACACCACAGCGGTCCGCTGCAGCTCAACGTAACCTGTCGAGCAGCTATCCCACTGTGAGCGGTCGGCTGCTACTCCCGTACATCCGACCAAGTTGTCGGCGTTGCCCAAGCGAGGGCGGGGCCAACACTCCATTCCCGTTAACACTCCCCTGACGCGCTCACGCTTGGGCCTCCAGCCCTCACGGCAGTACTCCACGGAGAGAACTCGTCCTCGGCGTGCACCCCACACACAGCACGCCGTCACCGCACCAGCCGTGCAGAAGGGCACGGCGCCTACTGCTGCACCTTGTCGTCGCTGTCGCCGACGTCGACCAGACGAACTTGGCCGATGGCGACAGAGCACTGGTTGAAAGCCGGAAAATGCAGCGCCTTCGTCAGGAAGTCCGCCGGCTGCTCGGTGGTCGGGATGTAGTTCAGCACAAATTTCCCGCGCCTCACCACGTGCTGCAGCCACGCATAGCGTCGCTCCATGTGCTTGAGGTTGTCCGTCAGCCCCAAGCCCTCAGCGACAGTGATTGCCGACTTGTTGTCGACGCGGAGGATGGTCGGCTTCCCAGCGTCGAGCAGCTTGAATTCCGCATGGAGGAAGCGAAGTCGACGCCCCTCCTTGCCGGCATCTGTGGCCGCCACGTACTCCGACTCGGTCGATGATAATGTCGCGCACTTGATGCGCGAGCTCGACCAGGAGACGGCGGCCCCTCCGTAGATGAACACGTAGCCTCCCGTGCTCGTCCGGTTCTGCTTATCGCCCGCGTCGTCGGCATCGACGTAGCCGATCAGCTCCAACGACTTTGGTCCACCGCCGAACTCCAGGGCGGTGTCGCGGGTGTCGGTGAGGAAGGCGAGGCAACGGTCGAACTCACGCCAATGCTGGTCGCTCCTCATCGTGAGGCCGCTCCCCAGCTTGCTGCAGGCGAACGCAATGTCCGGCCTCGTCGTCGTCGCCGCGAACTCCAGCGAGCCGACCTTCTACCGGTACTCCTCCTCTTCGCGCTCCTGAGCCTCCTCGTCGTCGAACGTCAGCTGAGCGTAGGCGTCGACTAAAATCGGCGTCTTCGGGACTCGACCGCCCTGTTCCTCGTCGATGAAGCGCCTGCGCAGCTTGTCAGCATAGCCCTGCTGGTGCAGCCACAACTTCCTGGCTCGCCTGTCGCGCACGATCTCCAGCCCAAGGTACTTCACCACCGGCGAGATCTCACGTAGCTCGAAGGCGGCCTCCAGCAGCTCCTTCAGCTCCTTCAGCATCGTGGTGCTGCTGCTGGCGGCGAGCAGGTCGTCGACGTAGACCAGCACCCAGCAGGTCACTCCCTCATCGCTGGTCTTGAAGTAGAGCGCCTCGTCGACCTGACTCTTCTTCCAGCTAGCGCCCAGGAGCACACCATCGAGAGCCCTGTACCACAGCAGCGGCGACTGCTTCAGCCCATAGAGGCTCTTCAGCAGCTTACACACCCGGCCGGTCCCGTCGTTGAAGTAGTCCGGCTGGTACATGTAGAGCACCCTGTCGAGCTTGCTCTGCAGGAAAGCGTTCTTCATGTCGAGCTGCATCAGGTTGAGATCGAGGACGGCGACGATACTGAGGAAGATCCTCAATGTGACGTAGCTGCTCACTGGTGAGTACGTCTTGTCGTAGTCGGCGCCATACACCTGGGTAAAGCCCTTCACGACTAGCCTCGCCTTTTCGTGCTCGACGGTGTCGTCGATGCGGTACTTGGTCGTCAGCACCCACCGGTTCTTCATGATGTTCACCCCGCGTGGGCGTTCGACCAGCTCCCAAGTCCCCATAGCGATGAGGCTACGGATTTCTTCTTCCATGGCGGCCTTCACCGCCTCGCCCTTCTAGCTCGACAACGCCTCCTTCACCGTCATCGTGGCGATGTCCCAGCGGTGTTCGAGGTCGGCATGCACGTCAGGGTCGAGCTCAGGCAGGTCTTCATCCTCCTCGGCATCATCGTACAGCAGGTCGTCGTCGACCTCGTCGTACACCGTTGTGAAGGCAGCTGGCGGTAGGCAGGAGTGGAAGCTCAACCGCTCCGGCGGCCGTCGGGCTCGACCTGTGCGTCGCAGCTCAGGCTGCGTGATCGGCACTTCCATCACGTCGCTGTCGGTGGACTCCTCACCCGCCGACTGCTCCCCTTTCTCGTCGACGAGAACGTCATCGACCAGCTGCTTTGACCCTTTGACCGGCTGTTCGTCTGCTGCTGCCTTCAACAACTCTCCTGTCGGCCACTCTGACTGCTGCTCCCCTGTCGAGTGTACCCCTGCCGTTGCCTCCTGTTCGACCGGCTCCCCTGTCTGGTGCTCCCCTGTCGTCGACGGCTTCCCTTCCTGGTCGACGAGCTTGGCGCCGTGTCGACCGCCGGTGATGCCACGAGCCGGCGCCACAGGCGACGCCTTAAGGCTCCCCTCATCGTCGGTGGTCGACACAGGCCAAGTTGCGACGGGGAATGGAGGAGAAAAGACAAGGGGAGGGGAAAGAACCTCCAAAACATCCTCATCACCGGGTCCGTCGACTTCGGCGAGCAACGGAACCGGCGCTGTTGATGTATCCGTTGGCGGGTGTGCCTGCGGCCGCTGCAACGCCGTCCCATACTTCGCCTTCCACACCTCCAGCGACAGCGTCTCGTAGAAGATCACCTCGACCGACGTGACCACCTTGTTGTCAGTCAGGTCGAGCACTTCCCAGCCCTTGCTCTCTGGCGACACACCCAGGTGAAGTCCCCAGCGAGCCTTCGGCGCCAGCTTCCCACCACGCTGCTGCTCGGGAACCATGAACTGCACCATGCAGCCCCACACCCGCGCCAGCATAAGGTCGGGCTTCTGCCCGGTCAGCAGCTGGTACAGAGTCGTCCCCGGCGGCGTCGTCGACCGCTCCAAGCAGTTGCGCACCCAGACAGCTTGTCGTAGAGCAAGGTGCCACCAATGGTGCTGCACGCCCATGTGCAGCAACATTGTCCCCACGGACTCGACGACCGTGCGCATCTCCCGCTCAGCCATGCCATTCTGCTGCGGAGAGTAGGGGCATGTCAGGTCGTGGACGATGCCCTTCCCGTCGATGAAGTTGGTGAACGCTATCCCGAGGAACTCCCCTCCTCGATCGGAGCGAAGCGACAGCACCGACTTCTTCGTCTACCGTTCCACCAGCACTAGCCACCGCTGGAACTCCCGCAGCACATCGCTCTTCTTGGCGACTGGCATTGCCCATACAAATCGAGTATGGCGATCCTTTAACAGCAGGAAGTACAAGCTGCCATCCTAGGCAGCCACTCGAAATGGCCCGCACAAGTCAATGTGCACGACAGCCAGCGCCTCCGCTGCGTCCGAGCCCTAGGCAGGGAAGGTGTGCCGCGCCAGCTTCCCTGCGACGCACGAGACAGACGGCGGATCTGCTCCGGTCGACAACGTGATGTCGAGCCCAGTAGCAACATCATGCTTTGCCGAGCTCTTGATCGTGTCAACGCTGACGTGTGCGAGCCGCGCATGCATCCTGTCGGGGGTCGTCTTCGTCGTTGAGATGATTGTCCGCAGAGCCACCACCTCGGTCGACAGCGACTGCGTCGAGCAGGGGCGATGGTCGGTGCAGAGGACTCGTCCGCTGTAGCGTGCTCGACCAAGCACCTCCCCGGTCGTAGCGACGAGCAGTATCTCGTCGCCGTCACCCTGCAGCTGCACTCCGCTCTCCTTCAGTTGGCCGGCTGACAGCAGGTTCGCCTGAACACCCAGAACGTAGAGTACGTCGGGGATGAGCACCCGCTTCCCGGCCTCCCTTTGCAGAGCAACAGTTCCACGACCCTCGACAGACTGTAATGCCCCATTGAACCCACGCACGTGCTTCACTCCGTCGCTCGGCCCCATGTTGACGAAGACCGACTTCGTCCCCATCAGGTGGTGGGAGCACCCGCTGTCGAGCAGCACCGCCATCGGGTTGGCCTGCACAGCTGCTGCCACTGCCTGGAAGTCCTCGCCAGCCTCCGGTGCTAGCGAGACAGTCGGCTCCACCACGCCGACCATCGAGCACGACGCCTCCCCGTCGCCTCGGCTCTCGCCGTTGGAGCTGTCGACGTCCTTCGTCAAGGACGTTTTCTTCGACGCTTGCTTCTCCTTGCGCGACTTCTCAACTCGACGGGGGCGACGACTGGCCGATCAACCGCGGCCTTCCTTGTTGTCGTCCTCGTCGCTGTCATCGCGGTCGGGGCACTCGAAGGAGAGATGGTCAGGGTCGCCGCAGATCCAGCACTCCCGCCGTCGACCACCACCTCGTCGACCCTTGTCCCGCGTCGACCTCTTCTCGTCAACGTCCTTCGTCCACCGCCCACTTCCGCTACCACCTCCGCCTTGCTTACCGCGCTGCTCCCGCTGTGTATTCGGCTTCGTCCGTGCAACGTAACTCGCTTGCGGAAGGAACTCCGTGGGCTGCTCTGCCTCTTGCATCGCCTCATCCTGAAGAATAAAGCTGGTGATGGAGTCCTCGTCGAGGGACTCACGCGTGTCGGGCACCATCATCATCCTCTTCATGACATTGTAGCTGCGCGGCAAGCCCTTGACGATGTGGTGATGTAGGACGCCGTCGAGTATTCGGCGCCCGCCATTCGCATTTCAGCCAGGATCCGTCGAGCACGGTTGCAGTAATCCGTCGCCGACTCCTGCTCGCCCATCCGAATGTGGGTCATCTTCTCCTCCAGCTGCCCGATGTACAAGTCGTCCCTGACCTGGTACGTCGACATGATGAAGCGCCATGCCTGGTGGCCAGCATCCAGTTGCTCTCGACAACTCCTCAGGGCTAGCTGCACCACCGGCGAGCAGCACCTCGAGATGACCATGAAGGTGAGCAGGTGAGCAGAGCGAAACTCACCGCGCAACTCGACATCCTCCTCAGGCGGAAAGGGCACGGTGCCATCGGCGAAGCCCTTCAGCCCAGTGACCTCTAGCTAAGGTTCAATCGACTCCCTCCAGATGATGAGGTCACGTCGACCTTTCAACGGTGCTACGGCGATCCGGTCTAGTGAGAACTTGAAATAGCCATACGCCGGGGCAATTCCGCCCTCCGCCACGTGTGTCGTCACCACCTCCTCATCAGCACAGGGCTCCATAGTGAACCCCGAAGGCAGCGGGGTGGCTGGCTTTCCTGCATCTTGCAGCCCATACTTCTCAGCCAGCCCCTCACAATACTTCCTCTGGTGCAACCTCAACACTCCCTTGTCAAGGTCCCTCTCCACGTGCATCCCAAGGTAGTACTTCACATCTCCCATCTTGGAGCACTTGAACTGCATTTCCAGCATCTCCTCCACACGTTCAATCATCGCAGACGACTCAGAGAAGAGCAGGATGTCGTCCACGTACACCAGGAGTATGAGGAACTGTTCCTTCTCTTGCAGCAGGAACAGGCTGTGATCACACTCGCTCTTCTTGAACCCCCCAGCCAGCAGTGTCTCCTCCAGCTTGTGGTACCATGCGCGAGGAGCCTGCTTCAGGCCATAGATGGCCTTCTTGAGCCTGCACACCCTGCCGCTCCCATCATCCAACCCCTCAGGCTGCAGCATGTACAGCTCCTCCAGAATGATTCCATTAAGGAAGGCAGTGATTATGTCCATCTGGTTGATCTTCCAGCCACGGTTTGCAGCCATTGCCAACATCGTCCTCAGTGTAGTGCCTTTCCCCACAGGAGCAAAGATATCATCAAAATCCTTCCCCTTTGTCTGTTGGAACCCCTTAGCCACAAGCCTTGACTTGTAGCGGGTCAGCTCCCCATCAGGTCCGTACTTGTGCCTGAAAATCAGCTTGGAAGAAATGGCCTTCTTCCCTGGAGGCAGCTCACACAGCTCCCACGTCTCGTTCTCCAGCAGAGAGTCATACTCCTCCTTCACACTCTGCTTCCACTTCTCAGCATCGGGCCCACTCAAGGCCTCAGTAAGTGTCTTGGGCTCAGGGACGACTGCCCAGTAACAGTGCGCTATATCCTCCTCATCACACTGCTTAGCCACACTTCCAGCATGCTCCACATTTCGTGAGCCAGTGCGATTATAGCTCAGCCTAATAGGTGGGTGTATATCCCTCCAAGGACGCTCAGGCGGGCGTGGGGCACATGGTGGAGCACGTTGCTGCTGCCGCTGCTGCTGCTGCTGCTGTTGATGCTGCTGCGGCTGCTGTTGCTCCTCCACCTCAGGTTCTCCCCCATCCTCGGTCACCCCAGAAATCTCCTCCTCTGAGAGAGTGACCTGCACTTGCCTTGAAGGCCGCTGCACCTCATCGGCCTCAATTATCAGAGGTGTAGTAGGGAGCTTCTCCTGCTGCTGCTTCCACTCCTTGTAGAACAAGGACTCAAGGAACTTCACATTCCTCGACACAGTCAGTTGCTGGCTGGTCAAGTCCCAAATCAGCCATCCCTTGTGATCCTTAGCAAGCCCCAAGTGCACACCCCATCTCCCAGAGGCTTCCAGTTTTCCCCTCTTCTCCTTAGGTACATGAAAAATCACCATGCACCTGTAGGCTCTCAGCATGTTCACCGTTGGTGCACTCCCATACTACTTGGTGTAGGGGACCCACTGCTTGTCCCCCACAGTTGCCAGCACCCTGTTCTTCACAAGGGCGACCTGCCGCAGTGCAGTCACCCAAAACGGATCCGGCAGCCCTGCACGCCCAAGGAGAGTGCGAGCATCTTCCTGCAGGGTCCAGTTGAACCGCTCAGCCACGCCATTCTGCTGAGGGTTGTAAGGCACTGTGAGCTGATGCTGGATCCCCTTCCGCTTCAGCTCCTTCTCAAAATAAGTGCCGATGAACTCTCCTCCGTTGTCAGTGCGGATCACCTTCACCTTGTGTCCGCCTTCCCTTTCTGCTCTCGGCATCCACTCCTTCAGAACAGCCACTGCCACCTCCCCCTTAGTCTTGAGAGGGTACTGTGAGAATAAGCGAACAGGAATGAATGAACTAGCAGTGAAATGAGTACAAGTAGGAAACCCTAGAATTGTGTACCCCCTATAGGCTAACCCACTGTAGCCTACACAAGCATAACATATATAATGTTTGACACACCCCCATAGGCAAAGTGGGGGAGAACAAGGGGTCACAAGACCAGTCAAGCAAAGCAAAGCAAGCTCAGGGTGGATCACAAAGTCACCACACAGTCCGAGCACAAGAGCAGGGCCAGAGGCCAGTTCACATGCAGGAGTACAGACATATATATAAAACTAGACAAGCAAGAGCAGGTATATATATATGTCACAGTACAAGTGAAGTCAAGAGGAGAGTAAGTGAGGCAAGACAGGCACAAGACCCAGCTGGGTGCAAAAGCGCTGATGGTCACAAGGCGCGAGTGCCTTGGTGAACACATCAGCAGTGTTGGCCTCAGAGGCCACGTACGCAAGTCGCAACTGACCACGCTGCTGCAGCTCACGAGCAAGGAAGTAGCGGAGAGCAATGTGCTTCGTTCTGTGCTCCAAGCGCTGCTCTCGACACAAGGCCAGCATGGCCTTGTTGTCTACGTACAGCACTGGAGGAGAACGAGGCGGCTCTCCAAGGTCAGTCAGCAGGTAGGTGAGCCAGCGAAGCTCCTGTGCAGCCATGGCCCCGGCGTAGATCTCAGCCTCACAACTGGAGCCGAGAACCGAAGACGAGCGAGTAGACCGCCACGAGACAGAGCCGGAACCAAGGCTGAAGGTGTAACCCTGTGACGACCGCTGCGTAGCCTGGTCGTCAGCCCAAGAAGCGTCCGCGTGGCCGGTAAGGACCACTGGACTCCGCCCTCCAAGCACAAGCCCCATGCCCGACGTACTGCACAGGTAGCGCAATACCCTCTTCGCTGCAGCCATGTGCTCTGGTCTGTGTCTCCCAGGAGCAACATAGCGTGCAAGAATGCTCAGAGGATATGCAAGGTCAGGTCGTGTGCAGGTCATCAGGTACATGAGGCAGCCAACAAGCTCTGCATACGGACCACTCGACTCTACGGACTCATCCGAAGGCAGAGCTGAGAGTGAGTGGCGAGTAGGCAGAGGAGTGGCCTGAGGCGAGGAGTACGTGAAGCCGAAGCGCTGAAGGACCTGCTGCACCATGTGTGACTGAGTCAAGGTAATGGTGCGGCGTGCTCTGTCCCGAGTGATCTGCAAGCCAAGGTAGCTGCGCAGTTCACCCAGGTCTGTGCACGTGTGTCTCTTCAGCAGTTCGGACTTCACGTAGGCGAGTCCAGCAGTGTCCGCTGTGGCAAAGACCAAGTCGTCGACGTACACGAGGATGTAGAACGGCGGCAGTGAAGTGTCGGTGCGCAGAAACAGCGACGGGTCAGCGGTAGAAGGAGCAAACCCAAGAGCCGCAAGCGTAGTCCTCAGTGTGTCGTGCCACTCACGCGGTGCCTGGCGGAGACCGTAGACTGGCCGTCGGAGGCTCCACTCGGTGCCAGGAGGGAAAGTCCCAGTGAAGCCAGGTGGACGGCGCAGCCAGATCTCCTCGTGCAGGCTACCCTGCAGGAACGCAGTGCTGAAGTCGAGAGAGTGAAGCTCGTAGTCGCGCTGAGCGGCTATGTGCAGCAGCACCCGAAGAGTGGTCATCTTCGGGGTGGGAGAGAAGGTCTGAAAGTAGTCAACTCCCTGCCGCTGACTGAAGCCACGAGCAACGTACCGCGCCTTGAAGACAGGTGGAGAGCCCGGCGGCCGCTTCACCCGGAAGATCCACATGCCACTGACGATGTTTGCCCCAGGAGGGGGAACTGCGTCAACGTAGGTGCCTGTGGACTTCCAGGAAGCCATCTCTGCATCCATAGCTGCCTGCCACTGAGAGGAGTAGGGACCCTCTACGGCCTCCGCGTAAGAACGCGGAGTCGGGATGTCTAGTGCATCCGGGTCTCCCTCAGGGGCAAGCAGTACAGACGCGAGATGAGGTGAAGCAGCCGCTAGACACTGTAACTCCTCCTGTCTGTCCTCTAGGACGTCCGTGCCAAGAGCACACTCACCCCCGACGGACGGAGGACAGACAGACGCAGACTCAGCAACAAGACCAGCAGCGTAGTCGAGACGACAGCGAGCAGCAAAGTCAACGAGCTCAGCGACTAGAGCAGACGCAGCAGTGGACTCAAAAGAGGGGTCAGTGACGACAGTAGCAAGCAGACGCGTGACAGTAGGACTGGCAGCGCGAAGAGAGTCCGACTCAGGGTCGGCAAGCGCAGGAAGAGAGGACTCAGGAGGCGAAGGCAAAGGGGCACGCAGAGGAGTAGTGGACGGACGCAGAGACATCCGGTGCGTGCCAGGGACAGGAGGAGGACGCTGACGCGAACCGCGACCACTAGCGCGAGCAGCACGAACAGGCGACGCGGGACGAGACGCAGGCTCACGACGCTCAGCAAGACCTCCAGTAGGACCAGTGTAAGGAGAGGGAGCAGGCAGAGGAGAGGAAGGCTCCAACAGTGACTGCGACTGGACAGGCTGTGGACACTCTACCGAAGGAGAAAGACCAAGAACCTGCTGTAGGAGCGGAACGAAGTACGACCGAGGCCGCGCGGCAGCTCCAGACTCAGCAGGGACAGCACCAGCACCCTCAGCGACAGCACCAGCGCCACCCACACCTCCAGCGGCAGGACCAACAGCAGTAGGCTCAGCACCAACGCCCTTAGCACCTCCAGCTCCAGGAGGACCCGCAGGTCCAGCAGCTCCGCGACCGGCAGCACCCGCACCCTCGACGGTCGAAGAAGCTCCAGCTCCAGCTCCAGCAGCACCTCCAGACTCAGCAGCACGCCTCCAGCGGCGAGCGTACCACTCGCGCAGCTCCTGTGGAGAGAGGGGCTCCCGGCGAGACGCAGCAGCAGGAGAAACCCCAGGCTCAGCAGCTCCAGACGCAGCAGGGACAGCACCAGCGCCCTCAGAGACAGCACCAGCGCCACCCACACCTCTAGCGGCAGGACCAACAGCAGCAGGCTCAGCACCAACGCCCTCAGCAGCTCCAGCTCCAGGAGGACCCGCAGGTCCAGTAGCTCCGGGACCGGCAGCACCCGCACCCTCGACGGTCGAAGAAGCTCCAGCTCCAGCTCTAGCAGCACCTCCAGACTCAGCAGCACGCCTCCAGCGGCGAGCGAACCACTCGCGCAGCTCCTGTGGAGAAAGGGGCTCCCGGCGAGACGCAGCAGCAGGAGAAACCCCAGGCTCAGCAGCTCCAGACCCAGCACCCCCAGGCTCAGCAGCTCCCGACCCAGCACCCCCAGACCCATCACCTCCAGGCACAGCACCCCCCTGCTCAGCACCCCCAGGCTCCGCACTCTCCGCAATAGCACCCGCAGGCCCAGTACCCCCAGCAGTAGCACCCCCAGGCTCAGCACCCCCGCGCACAGCACCCCCAGAGTCAGCACCCCCAGGCTCAGCACCCGCAGCAGCACCAGAGTCACCTGTAACCTCGACCGGGTCAACGGCGTCTACCTGGGACACACCTGAGGGGGCAGGAACCTGAGGGGGGAGGGGGTCTACCGGGGGGGGAACCGGTACAAGGAAGTCCGGGGGAGGGGGGAGGGAAGGAGTGCGGTAGGGGAAGAGACGGTAGAAGGGGACTGACTCGTCGAACGTGACGTCCTGGGAGGACAGAACATGACGAGAGGAGGGGTGGTAAAACTGCCACCCTGGGGCGTCAGTGGGGAAGCCAAGGAAGACACAGGGAGCAGCACGAGGGGACAGCTTGTCCGCAGACAAGTCGCGGACAAACGCCCGAGATCCCCAGACACGGAACACAGACGCATCGCCAACCTTCCCTGTCCACAGCAAGGCTGGGGACATCGCAGGCCGAGAGACCCGGGGGTGAAGGTTGAGCTGATGCGCCGCGTACCTCACCGCAAACGGCCACAGAAAATGGGGGGCAGCCGCATGCATCATGGACGTACGAGCGACATCCATGACCATGCCAATGCGGCGCTCAGCAATCCCATTTTGCTGTGGTGAGTCCGGAAGCGTGAAGGACTGGCGGATGCCTCGCGCACGACAGTAGGCACGCAGAAGGCCAGAGGAGAACTCTCCGCCTCTGTCCGAGTGCAGACGCAGAACAGGAAAGTCCGAGCCGAAGCTCTTCCTGAGCCGGAGACGAGCCTCGCGGATCCAGTCGATCAGCACCTCTGTGACCTCACCCTTGCTGCGCAAGGGGAGGACTGTGGTGTAACGCGAGTAGTCGTCAACCACCAACAGGAAGTAGCGCTCGTAATCCTGCCCACGGACGGGGGCTGGGCCCCACACATCCATGTGAAGCGTCTGCAGGGGAGCCTCTGTCGGGGGGAAGTGGGAGGAGTGAGGAGTAGCCCGAAGGCGACCCTCGACACAGGGGACACAGGAAGGTCCTGGCCCAGAGGGGAGAGGAGGGAGAGACTGGGGAAGACCAGAGACAAGGACACGGGAAGCCATGCTCCGAAGACGGGGCAAGGAGGGGTGGCCAAGACGGTGGTGCCACAAGAGAGTCTCGTGAGACAGGAGGCGACAAGTACAGGGGGCAGACTCAGGACCAGACCTGGACGCAGCAGCAAACACCTGACCCGGCGCTGCTACCTGACCGGACGCGGGGACAGGAGGAGACTGAGTGGTCAGGGTGTAGAGGCTCGACCCCGGCCGACGCGAGAACGTGGCCAGGTGCCGGCCTGTGCGTGCGTCCGTGGAGTGGGTCACCCGCTGACTCGCAGGAGTGAACTGGTGAACCCCCGCATCCTGTAGGTCTGCACCACTCACCAAGTTCGTCGAGAACGAGGGGAGGTACAGGCCAGACAGGGTGCCCGAGGGGGCAGCCGGACACGGGAGGACAGTGGAGAAGTGAGCGAGGACAGGACCCCCAGAGGGGTCAGCCAGGGAGACTGCAACCGGCCGACCAAGCGGCGTGAGTGTGGTGCGGTCCCGAAAGAAGGAGCGAGAAGCCCCAGAGTCAAGTGTAAAGGTGAGGGAGGCCGAAGCCAACGCGGTACCTGAGAGCGCAGCCTCACCCGCACCTGAGGAAGCAGACTCACTAGCACCTAGAGCAGCAGCCTCACCAGTAGCTAGAGCAGCAGGTCTTATACCTGGGTCAGGCGGGACGCACAGGTGACCTGCACGGTCAGCACTAGTAGGCAATGCATACATGGCAGTGAGAATAGCATCATAGTCAAGAGCATATATATCTACCCTCTGCCTAAGCAACTCCACCCAGTCGAGAAGCTCAGCCTCGTCGCCAAACACGGTACGCCAGGCGTCGCTCAGACGGGCGAAGCAGCGGGACGGTGTATGACTACGTGTCCCACAAGGCTGACCAGTCCGAGTACCAGTGCGAATCACGTAAGAGCAGCGAACAGCACTGAGAGACCCTCCACTCTGAGCGTACCACTCACGAAGCTGGCGAGGCGTGAGAGACACGCGAGAGGGTCGTGGGAGCTGCATCTGGCCGCCACCACGAGTAGAAGCAGCAGGAGTGGTAGTAGGAGTAGCGTCGCCACCCCTACAGCCCCAACCAGCGTACCACTCACGCAGCTGCTGCGGCGTGAGGGACTCACGCCGGCGTCGCTGGGGCTGCATTTGGCTCCGCAAGTAGAAGCAAGAGCAGGACTAGCAGCAGGGAGGCAGGCAGCCAGGCAAGCCAAAAGGCAGGCAGGCAGGCAAGCAGGCGACGCGCAGCGTGCTAGCAGGGCAAGAGCTCACCAGTGGTGGGAAGAGTAGGTTCGGCGACTCAGCGGCTCGGCAGCTCGGCGGCTCGGCGGCTCGGGCGACTCGGGCGGCTCGGCGGCAAGGCGGCTCAGCAGCAACTGCAGCTCAGTAGCTCGGTGACTCGGCGGCTCGGCGGCAGGGCGGCTCGGCAGCAACTGCAGCTCAGCAGCTCAGCGACCCGGCGGCTCGGCGGCAGGGCGGCTCGGCTGTGGGGCGGCTCGGCTGTGGGGCGGCTCGGCTGCTGCAGTGGGAGATGAAGGAGGAGGAGAAGCAGGGGAGGCCACACACCTGCCACCCCTCCGCAAGCGGCCCCCTCAGGTCGCCTCGACAGGCGACGGGAAAAGGGGGGGTGGGTGGTGGGGGGCCGGTAGGTGCAGCGGCGGGGCCAGCAGGTGCAGTTGCGGGGCCGGTAGAAGGGGACGGCAGGAGCCGTCAGGAGGGGACGGCGGGGCCGTCAGGAAGGGACGGCGGGGCCGTCACGAAGGGACGGCGGGGCCGTCAGGAGGTGACCGGGCCGCGACGGGGGCAGGCGGCGGGGCCGCGTAAGGGCCTGGGCGGGGCCGCGACAGAGCCGTCGGCGGGGCCGCGTGAAAGCCGGGGCGGGGCCGCGTAGAAGCCGGGGCGGGGCCGCGCGAGAGCAGGCGGCGGGGCCGCGAAGGAGCCGGGGCGGGGCCGCGTGAGAGCAGGCGGCGGAGCCGCGTAAGGGCCTGGGCGGGGCCGCGACAAAGCCGTCGGCGGGGCCGCGTGAAAGCCGGGGCGGGGCCGCGTAGAAGCCGGGGCGGGGCCGCGCGAGAGCAGGCGGCGGGGCCGCGAAGGAGCCGGGGCGGGGCCGCGTGAGAGCAGGCGGCGGAGCCGCGCAAGGGCCTGGGCGGGGCCGCGACAAAGCCGTCGGCGGGGCCGCGTGAAAGCCGGGGCGGGGCCGCGTAGAAGCCGGGGCGGGGCCGCGCGAGAGCAGGCGGCGGGGCCGCGAAGGAGCCGGGGCGGGGCCGCGTGAGAGCAGGCGGCGGGGCCGCGACAGAGAGGGCGGCGGGGCCGCGTCAGTGAAGGCGGCGGGGCCGCAGGGGAAATGGCGACCCGAGGGGTCGCTAAAAAAAAAAGATCGCGCCTCGGGGGGCGCTTCGGTGGGCCCAAAAAAAACGGTCCGTAGAAGGACCCGCTCTATACCATGTGAGAATAAGCGAACAGGAATGAATGAACTAGCAGTGAAATGAGTACAAGTAGGAAACCCTAGAATTGTGTACCCCCTATAGGCTAACCCACTGTAGCCTACACAAGCATAACATATATAATGTTTGACAGGTACACCCACACCGCAGGCGTGTGGTCGTCCACAATCCTCAAGAAGTAGCGGCTGCCCGAGAGAGAAGGGGCCCTTGTGGAGCCCACCACATCCATGTGCACAAGCGCGAGTGGAACCTTGGCTGGTCCTGTGCTGCTGCTGAAAGGGAACTTGGTGAATTTTGTCTCAAGGCATGTAGGGCAGCTCCCAATCTCCTTCGCTGCCCCCTTCACCTCCAATCCCTTCAAACTCCCATCCTTCACCAACTTCTGCAGCATTGGAATGTTTATTATGCACAGCCTCTCATGCCACGTCTCCCAATCCGCCTCACCACTCCCAGACGAAACCTTTGCCCATGCAGCCATTGCATCCACACCAGCAAGCACCTCACCATGTGATTGCTGTGGCTGCTGCACCTTCTTGACTGTATCCAGGGCCCCAGCAGTTGGTGCAATCTCCTCTCCTCCCGCAGTTGCCTAAGCCGCTGCCGCTGCCTTTGCCGTTGCTGGAGGTTTCCCATTCCAAAGGATGATGGGCAGCTGCCACAGGTCCTTGATGCAGCTGCTCTTCTCCTCCAAATCCCACAGCAGCAACTTCCCAAGCTTTGCACGGCAGCTGGTTGGGCCAAACGTAACTTTGGCCTTGCTTTTCTGCAGCCGGCGCACAGAGAGGAGGTTAGCGGATAAACCTTCAACCAACAGTACATGTCCCAGCCCCACAAGCCCCCCATTAGCTCCCATAACCTTGGCATTCCCAACACCAATCACAGGGAGCAAGGCACCTGAAGCGGCAGCCACAAACTTTATCTTCCCAGGGGGCTTCACCTCATCAAGCAAATCTGCCCATGGAGTCATGTGACTCGTGCACCCTGTATCGATCACCCAATGAGTGAGGGGGTGCATCAAAACCTTCCCAACTGAGCCCACATCACCCCCACTCCGTTGCACATCCTCAACCATGAGGAACATCCCAGGGTCGGCTTTACCTTGTGCACCATCACCTTGTGCACCTGAACCTTGCACAGCACCACCTCGTGCACGTTCACCACTTGGCGGCTTCATGCCTGGAGGTGCCCATCCTTCAGGTCGGCTGAAACACTTGAACCACGGGTGTCCAGCCTTCTTGCAGTACCAGCACGCACCCTCCATTCGGGTGCTCCCCCTGCCACCAGAGCTCTCATGCCCCTCGTTGTAGTCACCTCGGCCTCTTCCTCTGCCAAAGCCTCTCCCATGGCCTCGGCCTCTCCCTCCCCCTCTCCCCCTGCTGCCTCCTGCAGCTCCATACCCCTCAGCAGTTTTGTTGGCAGCACCACCTCCCGTATGGCGCCTGCGGAAGTCCTCCTGCAGGATCTGCTGCCGTAGCCACTCAGGCGTCCACTTGTCCTGCTGAGCGTTGAGGGTGGGGAAAAGGTTGTATCACGAGTTGTCGAGCATTGAGATGATTTTGGTGCACTGCTGCATTTCCGACACCTTGCTGCCCGCCGCTGCCATCCTCGCATAGGTGTCCTTGATCTTGTCAAGCATCATCTCCCGGCCGCATGGAGAGGGCAGCCAGCTCCTTCTCCAATACGATCACCATCGGCAGCGTGTTGGGTTGAACCACGTCGCGTAGCAGCTTCCACGCCTTCGGTCCGGAATCATCCAACTCCACCAAATCCTTGATGTGCTGGAACATGTCGTTGTTGACCGATTGAAGGATGAGGTCGTACAGCACCGCGCTCCGCTCAATCCACCGATCGCGGGCATCTCCTTCCTTGGGCATCTTCTCCTCTCCCATAGCCAATTTTAGCAGCTTGTAGCGCTTGAAGGCGCTCCTCATCCGCCCACTCCATTCTTCATAGTTGGAGCCATCCAATGCCTCAATCTTGGATGGTGGCGGTTCACTCCTCTTCTCAGCTGCATCTCCACTCCCTTGATTCATCTCCTCTGCTCCCAATCAAAGGTTTAGCTCCCCCTTTTGCTGGTCACAATGTAGATCCACACAATCTTCACAAGTGTCGGCGCCAACGAAATTTCGGCGGAGTTTCCCCTTAGCGGAAGTCACATCGAGAACTCCACTTAGGTACGCCCACAGGCCATGGTGGGTCTAGGAGGGTCTTCACACTTCAGTAGACTCTCCACAAAGTCCTTGATCGCTCTGATACCACTTGTTAAAAAACTAAGGACGGAGTCTATGACGATTAGGTGCCCAAATTTCTCAAAAACGTTGGTCTCAATTTCTGGACAGAAACGTCGACTTCACAAGAAACGTTGTCGACAAAAGGTGCACTGTTAGAATCCCACGAAATTTAAATTTGTTGTAGCCCTAAACCGTAACTACATTTCCCAATTTGAATCGTATCAAATTTTGAAGCATATCTTGAGTTATACTTTTCGGCGCACTAGGGGGTATGCTGCCACAGAAATTTAACTCGATCAGAATTAACTCACAAGTCCCACAAAAGAACATTAGAGTAGCACTAAACCTGGTAGGAGGGGAAGAGGAGGACGAGAGGGAAGGTCCCAAGAGAGAGTCCCCAACCAAGGAAACCCCATGCCACACAATTCCCTTCCCCATAGGCAACAAACTTTGACCTTTGTCACTTTCCAACCCATGCCATCCACCTCACCACAACTTGGCCACACTTACCAACCTGGTTTGGCTTCACCCAACCTCTTGGCAGCATCTACAGTTATGGGTTCGAATTTCCCAACCCCCACAAGTCTGTACCCCATATTGAGTCAATGCCACAACTTCCCAAAGTCGCTGCAACCAAAATATATAAGCATACGAACTCCAATGTTCGTAACTTTCTTGGTTGTGCTCCGATCGCGACGATTCTTGGTTCGTCGGAAAGCTCTTGAGTAGAGGAATCACTTCAGATATCTGCTCAAGCCAAATAACATACACACACACACACACAGAAAATCCAAACCACACAAGACACAAATTTCTTGCACACGCTCACACCACGCATGCGACGCACAAACACATGATGGGAGGCAGACAGACGTGAATGCATATGGTTGCATCACACAACAGGGGGAGCACGATACTATGGAAGATCCTAAACACGGAATCGCCGATGTCGGTGGCTCTCCTCCTTCTGGAGGACGTGGGAGGCGTAGGTCGAGGAAGAGCAATGGGGAGGAAGAGTATGACACTGCCGTGGCTGGGGACATCACTACGCGGGGGAAGAGGCGGCAGACGACAGACAGTGCTGACGACGCCGGTGGTGCGGAAGTTGGGTCAACGCGAGGCGCCAGGGAAGCAAGTGGCAAGGTGACGGGTCATGCATTGCGCCAGAAGGGCCGGCCCAGAGCGAGGAAAACATCCGGCGTAAGGAGGGGCAAGCAAGGAGCGAGGGGGAAGAGGCTGAAACGGGGCGAAGAAGACCGTGATGATGCGGAGGAGGAGGATGAGGGGGATAAGGGGGATGAGGAGGAGGAGGCTAATGAGGAGGAGGATGAGGAGGAAGTGGAGGAAGAAGAGGATGCGGAGGAGGAGGAGGAAAAGGATGAGAATGATGACGAGGAGGACGAAGAGGAGGAGGAGGAGGAGGAGGAGGAGGAGGAGGAGGAGGAGGAGGAGGAGGAGGAGGAGGAGGAGGAGGACGACGACGACGACGACGAGGACGAGGAGAGGGGCGACAAGGAGGAGGAGGATGAGGAGGAGGAGGAGGAGGAGGAGGAGGAGGAGGAGGAGGAGGAGGAGGAGGAGGAGGAGGAGGAGGAGGAAGAGGAGGAGGAGGAGGAGGAGGAGGAGAAGGAGGAGGAGGGGGACGACGAGGATGAGGAGGGGGAGGAGGAGGAGGAGGAGGAGGAGGAGGAGGAGGAGGAGGAGGAGGAGGAGGTGGAGGCGGAGGAGGAGGAGGAAGAGGAGGAGGAGGAGGAAGAGGAGGAGGAGGAAGGGGCGGAAGAGGAAGAGGAGGAGGATGTAGTGGCAGTGAAGGGACGAGGCGGGTGAGGCAGACGGGGGAGTGGAAAAGCTGGGGGGGCGGACTCGCCATTCCCGAAAATGCGGGCAGTTGACGCCCTGTGTGGCGAAGCAGCGGGCAAATCGAAGGCGCGTAAAGTGAAGGTCGAAACTGAAGGGGGTGGTAAAAAACAAGGGATCCAAGGCGCAAAAGGGGATGGAGAAGGAAAGGGTGGCCGCGCCAAAGGGGTTCCAGTGGGTTCCAGCAAGAAAGAACCTGCCGGTAAACATCGAAGCGGTCGCCAAAGCACCCCGCGGAAAGGTGGCAACGAGAAGGCGCAGGCAGCAAAAAAACCGAAGGGATAGCAGAGAGGTAAGCACTGTGGCCCATACACATGGCGTGGCTGTATAACTCTCTGCTCAACCGTGCCAATTAACACCACTCTTTACATTGTTTCTCCCTTGCAGGGAAGGAGAAGGTCAACGAATCTGCAAAGCAAGGTAATGCCTTTTGTTACAAAACAGTACCCTGCTAAACCCGATGTAGACTCAATCCGCTGCTCGTACGCATGCATGTGTGCCGCTGTATTGAACGTAATCGACTCCAACTTTGTGCTCCTGCTCCCTAGAAAAATCAGCCCCTCGTGTTACAGGCATTGGCCCACCGGTAAGCGTGCAACGGATGCAGTTAACGAAGGGGGTTGGAAGAGTGAGTGTTACACTCATCACAAAAACCCTATGCCAAGTTTGGACGAATTTTGTTTTTGATTGTCTTCGCCTAAAAAAATCCGGAGCCAATTTGGACCGACGGTTGGAGTCATTTGATAGGAGCTCCGAGACACATCTTGCGACAAGGTTTGGCTCGGTTCAAGTTCCAATTTGGCACGCGAGCTTTTCCGGATGACATTCAGGTGCAATCCGTTTTGTTGCAAATTCGTGACCAAATTATTCAGAACTATACTATGTTTTTGTTCATTTTGGATATTGAGGATTTCAAAATTGCATTTATTATTGCGGTTTACAAGAACCATAATTCAGCATTCTAGCAACAAGCAGTCTTAGCACCAGGTCAAATAGCCTACGCACTGGCGGGCCTTGAAAGCGCTCGGTGGGCAAGGACGACATCTCCAAGGTCGCCGTCGTCGATGAGGAACTTGTTCGGAAAGACGAACGCACCCATAGCCGGATCGTGGGGGATCCTCCGCTCCACGACAGCAAAATGGATCATCCGTTTGACCTTTTCGCACCACTCCTGGTAGTCTGGCCTGTTCTGCTCCGGCTGGCTACTGATTCGCTTGCGGCGCTTATCCTGCAGAAGGGGCCATTCGATCTGCAATGTGGTGTAGGGTTGGGTGGATGGTTTATGAGGAGGGAAGGTTACGGGTAAATGAGGCAACTGAAAGCGGTGATGCAGTCGTCACTATCTACATAACTGCAAAGGCCTAATCGACCAGGGTTTTAGCTGAAGTACAGGCAAGGGGTTAAGGGGATGAGGCATGGGGGTACAAACACATATCTACATCCTTACCGAAACCAGGCCCCATGCCACCATGCGGCTCTTGAACTTGGTGAACACCGCCCCGCCCCTCTTGAAGGAGAGTTTGAACGCATAAGCGAACAAGGGGTTGCTGAAGGGTGTCCCGGTGGCCTTGTCAAAGTGCCAATTGAGGGCCCACTATTCTGCTTTTTGGCAGGGAGGGTATGGGTTGGAAAGGGTTTTGTAGAGAAATCAAATGGGGGGATGAGAGTCAGGGTAAGCCACATCGCACGGTGATATGTAGCTGCCAAGGGGCATATGGTAGGGCATATTGTGTTTTCGAGTTGCACTGCACATACCATCTCTGTACTCGGCTAGGAGTTGATCGTCACCGAACCAGGTCGTTGGGTGTAGCTCAGTGGGCAGGCTATCCACGAGATGGCTGTAATCGGCAAGGCCCATGCTGGTGTATGCTACTGGCCTGAGGGTGGAGTTGATAGTTGACCTTGTTGAGGACAGCTGGTGGTTGAAGACTCCCATGGTTGACTTGTCATTGTGCAGCCACAGCAGCTTCATTGCCTCGAGCCCTTCTGCAGACAAGTGGACAGAGAACGCTTCGAACACTTCCTCCGGTGCAGGGTAGTACTGTATTTTCTCCGGCGGGTTCAGAAACATGAGCTGAGAGCACACTAAGTAGGCTTTGTTCTGCGCAGGGGTGTAAGGTATACAACACCACATGGAAGAGAGAAACCAGCAGTTATGAGGGTGGCCGCGTGACCATGGGATGGTGACTAGCAACACTGTTTGAAATTGCCACGTCACACCCTGCGCCATCAGACACGTCCACCAACAACCCGGCCCACTTGCCATGTCACACCCCCCTACCACAAGCCACGTCACCCCCCACCCACCTGACACGCCTCGCTTCGTCATGCGCAGTGTGTTGAACAAGAATGAATGAACTAACAGTGAAAATGAGTACAAGTATGAAAACCTAGAAATGTGTACCCCTTATAGGCTAACCCACTGTAGCCTAAACAACTAAAACAACATATATAATGTTTGACACACCCCCATAGGCGAAGTGGGGGAGAACTAGGGGTCACAAGACCAGTCAAGTAAAGCAAAGCAAAGCAAAGCAAGCTCAGGGTGGATCACAACGTCACCACACAATCCGAGCACAAGTTCAAGGCCACAAGGCCAGTTCACATGCAGGAGTACATATATATATATAAAAGACTAAACAAGCAAGAGCAGTAATATATATATGTAACAGTACAAAGAGGGTCAAGAGGAGAGCAAGTGAGGCAAGACAGACACAAGACCCAGCTGGGTACAGCAGCGCTGATGATCACAAGGCGGAAGTGCCTTGGTGAAGACATCAGCAGTGTTGGCCTCAGAGGCCACGTACGCAAGCCGCAACTGACCACGCTGCTGTAGCTCACGAGCAAGGAAGTAACGGAGAGCAATGTGCTTCGTTCTGTGCTCCAGACGCTGCTCTCGACACAAGGCCAGCATGGCCTTGTTGTCGACGTACAGTTGTGGAGGAGAACGAGGCGGCTCTCCAAGGTCGGTCAGCAGGTGGGTGAGCCAGCAAAGCTCCTGAGCAGCCATGGCCCCTGCGTAGATCTCAGCCTCACAACTGGAGCCGAGAACAGAAGACGAGCGAGTAGCCCGCCACAAAACAGAGCCGGAACCAAGGCTGAAGGTGTAACCCTGTGACGACCGCTGCGTAGCCTGGTCGTCAGCCCAAGAAGCGTCTCCGTGTCCAGTGAGGACCACTGGACTCCGCCCTCCAAGCACTAGCCCCATGCCCGACGTACTGCACAAGTAGCGCAACACCCTCTTCGCTGCAGCCATGTGCTCTGGTCGGTGTCTCCCAGGAGCAACATAGCGTGCGAGAATGCTAAGAGGGTATGCAAGGTCAGGTCGTGTGCAGGTCATCAGGTACATGAGACAGCCAACAAGCACTGAGTACGGGCCACTCGACTCTACGGACTCATCCGAAGGCAGAGCTGAGAGCGAGTGGCGAGTAGACAGAAGAGTGGCCTGAGGCGAGGAGTACGTGAAGCCGAAGCGCTGAAGGACCTGCTGCACCATGTGTGACTGAGTCAGGGTAATGGTGCGGCGTGCTCTGTCCCGTGTGATCTGCAAGCCAAGGTAGCTGCGCAGTTCACCCAGGTCAGTGCACGTGTGTCTCTTCTGCAGCTCGGACTTCACGTAGGCGAGTCAAGCAATGTCAGCTGTGGCAAAGACCAAGTCGTCGACGTACACGAGGATGTAGAACGGCGGTAGAGAGGTGTCGGTGCGCAGAAACAGCGACGGGTCGGCAGTAGAAGGAGCGAACCCAAGAGCCGCAAGCGTAGTCCTCAGTGTGTCGTGCCACTCACGTGGCGCCTTGCGGAGACGGTAGACTGGACGCCGGAGACTCCACTGGGTACCAGGAGGGAAAGACCCAGTGAAGCCAGGTGGGCGGCGCAGCCAGATCTCCTCGTGCAGGCTGCCCTGCAAGAAAGCTGTGCTGAAGTCGAGAGAGTGCAGCTCGTAGTCCCGGTGAGCAGCAACGTGCAGCAGTTTCCGAAGAGTGGTCATCTCCGGGGTGGGGGAGAAGGTCCGAAAGTAGTCAACTCCCTGCTGCTGACTTAAGCCACGAGCCACGTAACGCGCCTTGAAGACAGGCGGAGAACCCGGCGGCCGCTTCACCCTGAAGATCCACATGCCACTGACGATGTTCGCCCCAGGAGGGGGGACAGCGTCAACATAGGTGCCTGTGGACTTCCAGGAAGCCATCTCTGCATCCATAGCTGCCTGCCACTGAGAGGAGTAGGGACCCTCTATCGCCTCCGCGTAAGAGCGCGGAGTCGGGATGTCAAGTGCATCCGGGTCTCCCTCAGGGGTAAGCAGTACGGACACGAGATGAGGTGAAGCAGCGGCCAAGAAGTGGAACTCCTCCTGCCTGTCCTCAAGGACGTCCGTGCCAAGGGCACACGCACCCCCGACGGACGGAGGACAGACAGACTCAGACTCAGCGACAAGACTCGCAGCGTAGTCTAGGCGACAGTGAGCAGCAAAGTCGACGAGCTCAGCAACTAGGGCAGACGCAGCAGAAGACTCGAAAGAAGGGTCAGTGACGGCAGTAGCAAGGAGACGCGTGACAGTAGGACTGGCAGCACGAAGAGAGTCCGACGCAGGGTCGGCGAGAGCAGGAAGAGAGGACGCAGGAGGAGAAGGCAAAGGGGCACGCAGAGGAGCAGTAGACGGACGTAGAGACATCCGGTGCGTGCCAGGGGCAGGAGGAGGACGCTGATGCGAACTACGAGCACTAGCGCTAGCAGGACGGGCAGGCGACGCAGGACGAGACGCAGACTCACGACGCTCAGTAAGACCGCCGGTAGGACCAGTGTAAGGAGAAGGAGCAGGTAGTGGGGAGGCTGGCTGCAACTGTAACTGGGACGGGACAGGCTGTGAACACGCTAAGGGAGGAGGACCAGGAGGAGGCGAGAGACTAAGAACCTGCTGAAGGAGCGGAACGAAGTACGGCTGAGGGCGCGCGGCAACTCCAGACACAGCAGGGACAGCACCAGGACCCCCAGCGACAGTACCAGAACCAGCAGCAGCTCCAACGCCCAGGTTCTCAGTACTAGTCTCAGCACCAACGCCCGAGTCCTCAACACCAGCAGTGGCTCCAACACCAGGGTCCACAGCACGTGCCGCAGCTCCAACGCCCGGGTCCTCAGCACCAGCAGGGACTCCAACACCAGGGTCCGCAGCACCAGCAGCAGCTCCAACGCCAGGGTCCGCAGCACCAGCCGCAGCCCCAACGCCCGGGTCCTCAGCACCAGCAGCACCTCCAACTCTCGGGTCCGCAGCACCACCAGCAGCTCCAACGCTAGGGTCCACAGCACCAGCAGCAGCTGGGTCCGTGAGACGAGGCGCACCACTCCGAAGTGTGCAACGGCGCTCGTACCACTAACGGATCCGCTCACGAGAGGGGAGCTCCTGACTAGGAGGATAAGTACCAGCACCAGTCCCTGAAGTGCGCCTCGTCCCAGAGGTACCTCTCCGGAGGCTGCAGTACTGTAAGTACCACTCGCGCAACTGCTCCGAGGAGAGGTCTCGTCCAGGTGTAGTACCCTCAGACCCAGCACCCCCAGGCTCAGCACCCCCAGTCACCGCACCCCCAGGCTCAGCACCCCCAGGCTTAGTACCCCCAGTGTCCGCACCCCCAAGCTCAGCACCCTCAGAGTCCGCACCCCCAGGCTCAGCACCCCCGGAAGGACGAGAGTCGACACCAACCTCAACAGGCTCGACCGGGTCTACCTGAGACACACCTGAGGGAGCGGCACCCTGAGGGGGGAGGGGGTCTACGACAGCAGCACCTGGCGCGAGGAAGAGAGGCAGGGGTGGGAGCGGGGCAGTGCGGTAGGGGAAGAGGCGGTAGTAGGGGACAGACTCGTCAAAAGTGACGTCCTAAGAGGGCAAGACCCGGCGCGAGTTGGCGTGGTAAAACTGCCAACCAGGCGCCTCCAGAACAAAGCCGAGGAAGACGCAGGGAACAGCACGGGAGGAGAGCTTGTCCGCAGACGAATCGCGGACAAAAGCTCGGGATCCCCAGACCCGGAAACGCGACGCATCACCAACCTTCCCCGTCCACAGCAGTGTGGGCGAGGTCTTCGGCAAGGAGACACGGGGCCAGAGGTTGAGCTGATGCGCAGCGTACCGGACCGCAAACGGCCACAGAAAGTGGGGGGCAGCCGCATGGATCAAGGAGGTACGAGCGACCTCCATGACCAGGCCAATGCGGCGCTCCGCAACCCCATTCTGCTGTGGAGAGGCCGGAAGCGTGAACGACTGCTCAATGCCTTGCTCAACACAATAGGCTGCCAAGAGGTCGGAGGAGAACTCACCACCTTTGTCAGAGTGCAAGCGCAGGACAGGAAAGTCCGAGCGGAAACGCTCGCTGAGCTGGAGACGAGCTCTGCGGATCCAAGGGATCAAAACATCAGGGACCTCACCCTTGGTGCGCAAGGGGAAGACCGTGGTGTAGCGCGAGTAGTCGTCAACAACGATCAGGAAGTACCTCTCCTGACCCTAACCACGGACGCAGGCTGGGCCCCACACGTCCATGTGGAGCGTCTGCAAAGGAGCAGTCGTCGGGGGAAACGAGGAGGAGTGAGGAGCGGCGCGCTGCCGCCCCTCGACACAGGGAAGACAGGGAGGAGCAGGCAAGGGTGGGAGGGGAGGGAGGACCCTGGGAAGACCAGAGACAAGGTACCGGAAGTGCATGGCACGAAGACGCTGCACAGACGGGTGGCCTAGTCGGTGGTGCCAGAGGACAGTCTCGTGCGCTAGAGAGCGACACGAGCAGGGGGCGGACAGCTGACCTGACGCTGACGCAGACGCAGACGCAGCGACCTGAGGGGGGGCAGTAGTCAGTGTGTACAGGTCCGACCCCGGCTGCCGGGTGAAGGGAGCCAAGTGGCGGCCTGTACGAGCACACGTGTAGTGTGTGACACGCTCGTAGGCAGGGGTAAACTGGTGAACACCCCCGTCCTCGAGTGCATAACCTGCCACCAAGTTCGTAGAGAACGAGGGGAGGTGGAGACCTGACAGTGTGCCTGACGGGACCGCAGGACAGGGAAGGACAGTGGAGGAGGTCGCAATGACCGGACCCCTAGAGGGGTCAGCGAGGGAGACAGCTACTGGCCGAGCAAGGGGCTCAAGGGCAGTGCGGTCACGAAAGAAACAGCGAGAGGCACCTGAATCCAGCGTGAAGGTGTGCAGTGCTGCAGTCGACACAGTACTAGGGGGGGCAGATGTACAAGCACCTAGAGCAGCAGCCTCACCAGCATCTGGGGTAGCAGACACGCGAGTACCTGGAGCGGCAGACGCACTAGTCTTAATGTCCGGATCGGGCAGGACACTCAGGTACTCAGCACCCTCTCCACTAGTAGACATCACATACATGGCAGAGAGAATAGCATCAAAGTCTAAAGCATAGATATCAATCCCCTTCTTCAGGTGATCAACCCAGCGGGGCAGCTCAGTGGCCTGAGGGAACTGAACACGCCAAGCGTCGTTCAGACGAGCGAAGCAACGCTGTGTGGCGTGCGGTCCCCCACACGGCTGGCCAGTGCGGTCACCAGTGCGAATGACGTACGTGCAGCTAAGGCCACCCCCCCCCCCCCCCCCCGTGCTGAGAGTACCACTCACGGACCTCCTGGGGCGACGGAGTGTGCTGCTGGCCCTGGCCACCGCCAGTGCCCCCACGACCACCACCGCCGCCACCACCTCCCCAACCACCCCAACCCCGGCCGTTGCCTCGTCCACTGCCACCCCCACCACCTCCTCCGCCCCGGCCACCTCCCCCGCCGCTGCCGCTACCCCCCCCAACTGCTGCCACCTCCCCCACCCGCGCCACCCCCCCCGCCACCACCACCTCCCCCACCACCGCCACCCCCGCTGTCACCACCACCGCCCTTGCCCCCCTTGCCCTTGCCGCTGCAGCGCCCACTCGAAGCAGACGCAGTCCCGACCTTATCAGCACCAAGGAGGTCGACAGCAGCAGCAGCAGAGGCGACAGAGGGAAGAAGGGGGGAGGGAGAACACCCCTCAAAGAACGGGGTACGGGGGTCACCGCGAGAGGCACCTACAGCGACTATGCTAGCCTCAGCTGCAAGGAGTTCCTTCTCGAGGAGGGCAATGGTGAGCTCGGTGGGGCAGCGAGCTAGGAAGTGGTCCCTGACTGAGCGCAGCGTGTCAGGGAGGCGGGTGACTAGGTGGTAGAGAGTGAGCCAGAGCGGGGGTGGGTTCTTGGCAAGGAACTCATCAGGCATAGCGGCGCGGAAGCGAGCCTCACTAGTGCGGAGGTGGGTAATGAGATCAGCGACAGTGTGGAAGGAAGCTAAGTCGGGGAACAGGTAGGGAAGAGAGAGACGGCCTAGAGCGGCAGAGGCCGGTGAGGAGTAGCGGGCAACGACAGCAGCGTACAGTGCCTGCACAGTCTTGTGCTGCCCAAAGTGCTCGCGCTCATCTATCGGCAGAGAGTTGCGAATAGCAAAGCGAGCATGGGCGTCACGAGTCTGCCACTATGAGCGGGCAGTGCTGTCAGCAGTAGCAGCAGGAGCAGTAGCATGGCCTAAGGCGTGATCGTACAGTGAGATGTCTTCCTCGGCAGTGAGCTGTAGGAAGAGGTGTAGGTCATCAAGCCAGGTGTCGAACTTTACTGGGCGGCCCTCAGCATCGAAGGCTAGCACAGGAGGGCTAGCCATGGTAGCAGCAGTAGGAAAAACAGTAGGAGCAGTCAAAGGGTAGGTAGGGCGGCGCGGCTCGGTACAGGTAGGGCGGCGCGGCTCGGTATAGGTAGGGCGGTGCGGCTCGGTACAGGTAGGGCGGCGCGGCTCGGTACAGATAGGGCGGCGCGGCTCTGTATTGGTAGGGCGGCGCGGCTCGGTTCGGGCGGCTCGGCTCGGTTAGGGCTGGGCGGCTCGGGTCGGGCGGCTCGGTTCCATTAGGGCTAGGCGGCTCAGGTCGGCTCGGTTCGGGCTGCTTGGTTCGGGCGGCTCGTTCTGGGTGGGGCCGTTCGGGGCCGCTAAGGGCGAGCGCGGGGAGCGGGTGGGGCCGTTAGGGACGAGCGCGGGGCCGACGTGGGCCTCTAAGGGCGAGCGCGGGGCCTATCGGGGCCGTGAGGGACGAGCGCGGGGCCGATCGGGGCCGTAAGGGACGAGCGCGGGGCCTGAAGGGCAAACGCGGGGCCACCCGGGGCCTTAGCGATGAGCGCGGGGCCGATTCGGGGCCGTAAAGGGTGAGCGCGGGGCCGACGTGGGCCGCTAAGGGCAAACGCGGGGCCGATCGGGGCCGTTAAGGACGAGCGCGGGGCCGACGCGAGCCTCTAGGGGTAAGCGCGGGGCCGATTCGGGGCCTCTAAAAGCGAGCGCGGGGCCGATCGAGGCCTCTGTTGGGTGCAAATTCACATTGCACGACATCCTGCCGTCTGTTTGTACGAGTATGCGTGTGCGAATGCATTTGCGTGTGAATGGTATGTTTGTGTGTTTGTTTGCTTTCGCAATTTTCGCTTGAAGCATTTGCAGGTACTCGCACAATGTGCGCTTCGGCATAACATTGTACGCGCCATGAACAGTACAAGCAGAAAGGACGAGCTCGCAAAGGAACCCAAGATGGAAGCTTTGCGGTTCAACTTACTTGATTGCGCAGATTCAGTTCTATCCAACTCGAAATTGTACTGTTTTGTTTGGTTGACTATAGTGTAGCAGGGCAGGCACTATAGGGGTACAATTTAGGTGAAGGTTGGATGTTGTTTGTCTGTATCTGCATGCTACAGGGCCAGGGGAAACCAGCGGAACCAGCATTTGGCTGGTTGGGCAAAGACAAAACAGGTTCTGTTTTTAGGACCTGAACCTGGTTGTTGTTTTCCCAGGCTGGAAAAACAGAAACCAGAGGTTGTTCACCAACCTATCACCTGCTATTTTTTCCAGCCAGGTTGGTTCTGTTGCTTGGAATTATTTGGGATCATCCCTGGTTGTTCCCAGGTTGATTCCCAAGGTCCTTGCTAGCTAGAGCTATTTATTCCTTCTCTGTTTGTACCTGGATATAGTGAAATTGATTCAAGCGAATTCCTTCCTTGCTGGAATTTCTTTTCTACGCGGTGCGACGGCGGAATGCTACCCGAGTCAACGCTAGTACGCTAGCACTCCAACGCTAGGCTAACGCTGTCCGAGCCATAACTTCGTAATGGCAGAACTTTTCGCGAGGCAACTTGGCTTATTTTAAAGCTCTTAGAGTGAGCTTCGATATAGGAAATTCTCAGCTTAATCCGATCGACGGTCTGCACGATACGCTGCGCGACGTTCAAGGTACTCTTGCTGTTTTGACTAAGTCCCTCTTGATCCCTCTCTCTACAAACTCGGACCCGAGGATAGGGGCTGGTCTTGTACCAGGCACCCAAGGACCCTTGGAGGTGACCCCGAGGAGAGGTTTTAAGTGTGATAAAGTCTTAATAGCTTGAGTTTATTAGGCCCTTACACCAACAGCCTCAAGAGGCGTGAACGCCGAGGCGCCCTAAGGCGTAGGTAGGTAGGTAGGTAGGTAGTGGTGGGCTCTAAAAAAAAATCGGTCCTAGGAAGGACCTGCTCTATACCATGTTGAACAAGAATGAATGAACTAACAGTGAAAATGAGTACAAGTATGAAAACCTAGAAATGTGTACCCCCTATAGGCTAACCCACTGTAGCCTAAACAACTAAAACAACATATATAATGTTTGACACAGTGGTCACGTGTACCATTTCTAACTGCCACGTCATCCCCAACCCTCACCTTCCGCCACGTCACACCCACCTGCATCCGCCACGTCATCCCCAACCCTCACGTTCCGCCACGTCACACCCTCCTTGTCCGCCACGTCCACCAACCAGCCCCACGTGCCACGTCACACCCTCCTGCATCCGCCACGTCCACCAACAACCAGCCCCACGTGCCACGTCACACCCTCCCACCCCATGCCACGTCACCCCCCACCCACCTGACACGCGTCGCCTCGTCACGCGCCGCTCCCGTGTACCATTCCAAACCGCCACGTCAGACCCAACCCTCACATTCTGCCACGTCACACCCCCCAGCATCCGCCAACAACCCGCCCTACTTGCCACGTCACATCCCCCACCAAGAGCCTCGTCACCCCCCTCGCACCTGAAACGCCTCGCCTTGTCATGCGGCACTCCCTTGCACCCTTTCACACCGCCACGTCATATCCCAACCCTCACCTTTTTGCCACGTCACACCCAACCCGCATCGGCCACGTCCACCAACAACCCGCGCCACTTGCCACGTCACACCCACCCACCCCATGCCACGTCACCCCCCACCCACCTGATACGCGTCGCCTCGTCACGCGCCGCTCCCGTGTTCCCTTCGAAACCGCCACGTCAGCCCCAGCCCCGCCCTTGTTGCCACGTCAACCCCAACCCTCCCCATGTGGCCCGCCACATACCGGGAATGGGTTTGTCTCCTGCAACACTAGCACTCGTGCCTTGTCCACGGTACTCATCGGCGGCAGGGTACCAGCCATAGGCAGGGCTGCCGACCCACCGGCATAGCTGGCAGGTACTCCACGACGCAGGCTGAGCTGTGCAAACATGGCGTACATCTCAAACCGCAGCGCCTGGAACTCCTCCCATGTAACAAAATGCTCGTGCTCCGCACTTTCACCTAGGGCACCCATGAGCGGAGGAAAAGGGTGTGAAGAATCCCCCCTCTGGCCAAGGGGATCAACGTCTTCTGCAGCAGTCCCGTGTGCCCTCACACTATCACGCTGGCGGGAAAAGGGGAGCTCAGGGAAGGGATTGGCATAACTGCCTGCCTGATGCCTGCGCGAAGGATCGGCGAGAGGGGAGACCGCCCTGCCCCGGACAGGAGAAGCGTGGAGTTGCCGAAATTGGTACGAGGGTGAGGCGAGTGGGGACTGCGTGACGGGGGCGGGTGGAGGGGATTCGGATTCCTCTCCTCTTGGCGCGCCTGGTGCCGTCGCAGCGACTATGCTCGGGCCGGCCCATGGCGTGTAGTACCTTGGTGCTCTGGAGGAGAGCGGTGTAACACTCGCTCTTCCGGCAGCCTTCGTTAGATGCATTCGTTGCACGCTTACGGGCGGCCCAATGCCTGTAACGCGAGGGGCTGAGATGTGGAGGGAGCCGGAAAAAAAAATTAGAGTCGATCGGTTTCAAGGCGGGGCCAGACATGCATGCATATTCAGAAAGGTTTGAATCTAGATTGGGTTCAGGGTTATACTGGTTTGAGACAAGAGGGTTTACCTTGCTTGGCAGATTCGTCGACCTTCTCCTTCCCTGCATGGGAGAAACAATGTGAAAAAAGGGTGTTTTTTGGCACGGTTTAGTAGATGGTTCAACACGTCACGCCAGTTTTACTGGACACAATGCTCACCTTTCTGCTGTCCCTTCGGTTTTGGGGCAGCCTGCGCCTTCTCGTTGCCACCTTTCCGCGGGGTGCTTTGGCGGACGCTGCGACGTTTACCGGCACGTTCTTTCTTGCTGGTACCCACTGGAACCCCTTTGGCGCGGCCACCCTTCCCTCCTCCATCCCCTTTTGCTCCCTGGCTCCCTTGCTTTTTACCAACCCCTTCACTTTCGACCTTCACCTTACGCGCCTTCGGTTTGCCCGATGCTTCGCCGCGCGCAGCGTCAACTGCCCCGCGTTTTCGGGAAGGGCGAGTCTGGCCCCCCTCCTTCCCGGCCGCCGCCTTGGACTCCTTGGTTGCGGCATGCTCGGCGCGGGGATTGCCTCCATGATTTCCCTCCGTCGCCGATCCCTCCATCTCCGCCGACGGGAGTGCAAGACTCGCGCTCCCTCGCCCCGGATCTTCGTTGCCGCCAGTGGTGCCGTCTTTACTCGGACCGGGCTCGGTTCCAGCAGAGGCAACATCCGCATCTTTGTTCATTGTAGAAACACGCTTGCGTGGCGTTGGTTTAGGGCCCTTGTCTTCCGCTTTCTTGCCGGCATCCTGTTGACCGCGCGCGACCTTTTTTGCCGCCGCTTTCTTCTTCCCAATGCCACGAGCGACGGACGCATTAGTTTTTTTAGAGCCGCCACCACACTCCCTATCGATTTGTTTAGACGTCCTCCTTGTCGCGCAGCGGCCGGCCTGTTCCTCCTCCATTGCTTGGTTACGTGTTGCACGTGTCATGGTAATTGTAGGAGGAGCAAAGTTGCAAATCGCGCGGAAGGGTTGGCCGGTTTCGAAAGGGTTCTGCAACTGAATCCCACGATGGGATTATCGACGGTCTATCACTGTGAGGGGTTTCGAAAACCGCCGCTTCAACTAAATCTGTCATAGTAGCCACTATGCCTCGCGCTAAAGTGTGTCAAGGCAACGAGCAACGTCAAAGTGTTGGTCCAGGGAGTGACGGAAGCAGGTGGGTGGGACGCGAGGGTGGTTGGAGTGGGTTGCGAGACTAGAGAGAGTAGTGTAACCCTATCAGGCTATATTGGACGGTGTACGTGTAGCCACCCTAGCATAAACCCACCTACCGCTCGATCTCAGCCGCTCAATGGCTGAAGTACCTCTTGGCTGATGACTGTGTTGCGGGAGGAATCGTTTGAGATGCGTTGGCCAATCACGGTTGCCAACGCATAAATCACTAAATTTTATTCAAACATACAACAATGCATTTCATCAAACTCTAAGTTGCAAATGGTTTACCACGGGGTTGGGGTAAGTTAATCGGTGATTCTTACGTCACACACACAACGACCGTCCAGAATTATTACTTGTGACAGATGTACTGTGCACTTTTAGGCTTTGCCACAATGGTTTAGGGCCAGCGGACGACATTCTAACACGATTATCAATAGTAACAAACGTGAATCCGTTGTGGTATGGTGTTGGATTGGCATCCATTCTTGCACAGACATTAAACAAGGTGCTTAGAAGGAGTTGTATGAAGCACAGGTCCAACGCACAAGCGTAGATGCGTTATCGACAGCCATGGTTAGACTGTGCGACGATGCAGCGTTCAGGCCTGCGGGTTGCGCGACATGGTGAATCCGTTGTGGTATGGTGTTGCATTGGCATCCATTCTTGCACAGACATTAAACAAGGTGCTTAGAAGGAGTTGTATGAAGCACAGGCCCAACGCACAAGCGTAGATGCGTTACCAACAGCTATGGTTAGACTGTGCGACGATGCAGCGTTTAGGCCTGCGGGTTGCGCGACATGGTGAATCCGTTGTGGTGTGGTGTTGCATTGTCATCCAACATTACATGGACATTGAAACCGTTGTGTTATTGTACGACATTGTCATCCTTTCTTGCATATTCATTCAGCACGGTGCGTAGAGGTACACTACACCTCGAGAGAAGACACGCTATAGGTATTCGCTCCACGCAACAAATATACGTTAGGGCATGGAGTTATTGGGTACTTCCCGTATCGTTATCAAGTAAGGGTTGTTCAACATCAGTCCTAAGGATATGAATGTTTACTAGTTATGAATGACTTGAGTGTCTTGTTAAGTTGTAATTGTACATTTGCATTTCCATGTTTGTTTGAAGCCTCTTGAGCTCACCTACGTGATTCTGATTTCCCCCCTATATCGATTCGCGACACAATTACAGATCCAAACGGATCTCTTCCCGCTCTTCCTCATCCCCCTCGACTCTCACGCACGGTTCCTAAACACAAGTTCTTGATTCAATAGGCACGTCCTTCTCACCGTGCTCGCGACGCACACACACGACCGTGAGACTTAAGATCCTCCGCATTCTCCTCTGCTCACGTCGTGGTCACTCTAAACGGGGGCGACACGCCTTGTAGGGAAGACGGCCCGTGAGGTGGGCGGTCTGTATCGTGCCTGGTAACGACCACGCGGCTCGACATCGTTAGCCAGTCATAAACATTAGCGCCAATGTCAAGTGCCAGTCGTGCAGTGATACAAGCCGCCCACCACAGTGCGCGCATTGGCGATGATCGTGTAGCTGTCACAGGCTTCTTGAACGCAGTACTTAATGCGTTCACAAGCTTCATCACGGCTAGTAGCTGCATAGGCGATTTCTCGACTCTACAACGGATCCGTAACACATGGGCTCTTTACCAGGCGTCGTCTACAAGTTCTGCAGCAGATGGTTCCCCAACGCCCAAGTTTATGGCGGTCATAGATCACGGCGGACCCCTTGCCAAGGACTATCCGCCATGGCAAGGCCGACGCGATCTGCACCGACCGCCGGTCTTCACGCTCTGCTATTCGTCCACGACATTATGTCAGACGCTCCAGCCGCTCCCGGTTCACCTACAGCGTCTAACGCATCCAACGCCGTTAGTGTGAGCGGTCCTCCACGCGTGCCTGAAGCTCACGTTGACGAAACTCCCAACGACGTGAACGAGGGGCCTCCTGAAGATGAACATCAACCACAACCAGGAACTCCTGCGGCTGACATGAGTGACCATCCTGAGAGCCGGCCCGAAGGGAGTCATGCCACGCCGCCAACAATCATCTCCGGACAGAGCAATGCCACGCCCCTCAATCCGCTCGCGTTGAAGCTGCTGCATTTCGTTCGGCGCGTGAATGGCGGAATGGGAATGGCCGAGGTTGACATCAACGGCCTGCTTCAGCTAGTTGTAGAGCCCGGCCTTGCGCCTCTTGTGATCTCGGAGCTCCGGAACTGTAAGGATCTGGAGCGGTTCGAGATGGAGCGTTTGGCAGGGCTCAATTGCGGATGGTCGGTGGCGACCTTCGAGATTGACGGTCATCCACCACAGCGCTTGCTCTTTCAGAACTCAGCCCAGGTAAGCCGACTTTGCATTCAAGGCCGTGAAATGATGATGAGGCACACAGGGTTTGCATGTACGTAGTTATCCTTGTATTAACCGTACACCCACCTTCACCGCCACTAACCATGCCTCTCCTCTCACCTGCCTTCGCCTCCGTACACCAGGCATTCGCTGAAATGTTTGGACATCCCAACAACGCGCCCGGCTTCAAGCTCAAGGCGCGTGTTGATGAGGACCCTGACGCAGGCAGCCGTCGCTATACCACGCCTGAAACAGGAACGTGGTGGAACGATGCTCAGGTAAGGAAAGACCACGTTGCCACCCCAAACCCAATCCTTCCTTATGCCTCCATCGCTGCACTGATCTGTCAAGAGCATCTTGAGCCCTAAACCGTGTGTCCGTTGCCTCTTTGCCGTGCACTACAGGAACACTTCGGTTGGTCCGAAGTTGTGGGGGGGATCATCTTATATTCGGATGTGACGCACATGAGCATCAACGGCCGGAAGAAGGCGTGGCCGCTCATGATGACGCTGGCCAACATCTCCCAGGCCAAGCGATGGGGGAAAACCGCATCATCTCACCACCTGCATGGTATGCAAACCCTCTCTGTATGTAGCATGGCCCTTTGCCCCTCATCGTTCCTCCCTAAAAGCCGTAACCCGAATTCATGTTGCCCCTCTACTTGTTCCTTGCAGCGGGTTCCATCTCAGGGACCCTTTCGGTGATTGGCAAACCGTGCGGCTCCTGCTGTACGCCTGGGTGTGCGACTACCCCGAGAGCGGAAAGATCAGTTGCACAATCTCGCATGGATCGCGGATGCCGTGCAGCATCTGCTATGCTGCAAAGGTGAGGTCACATGCCATCTGCACGCATTCAAATACATTCTCGTTTGTGGGTCGCCTGATAGAACCCACATAGCTACCACCCTTACCTTTTCTATCCCATCCCTCACCCCCGTGCTACAACAGGAGCATCTGAGTGCTGTCAAGGCACGGAACACGCCGCGCACGCCTGAACAGCAACAATGGATCGTTAACGAGGCGGCTGGGACGACAACTAGCCAGGCTGACCCGTGCAAGGCCTACTCTACCTACCCTGTTGAGGTGAGTGACCTGTTTCCCCGGCCCATGAGTAGTCTATGCTCTCGCCCGCCCCGTCATGAATTGCCAGATGTGCTCTGCCCCATTGAACTCACCCCACTTGTGGTTTAGGTTAGCTATCCACTCTCACGTACATCTCTCCTCCATTCCCCACCACATCCCCATTTCCAGTGCGTGCTCTGGAAGTGGGATGTCCTAGGGACCGCGTGGGGCAATCCCTACCTCGTGGTGATGCCTGACATCATGCACCAGGCGGACCTGGGCATCATGAGCCACATTGTGGCTGTCGTGCGCAAGATGAAGAAGCGGCGTGTGAAGCAGATGGACAGGTCAGTGTTTTGGGGATTAGATTCGTTGCTCTTCGTCACATTTACTCAAACCATAAGTTCTGTCCTATTACTGACATGTTTCTGCCCTTTTGCCACCGCTGAACTGTTGTGTATGGGCAGGCGCCTGTCTCTCATTCGCAACCGCACGCGCCTGAATCACATGCGCCTGCCGGAGAGCGCCTACTTCGAGACCGGAGCATGTGTGGCGGCCTATGAGCACAGGGCCGTCATGAAGGTATGAACCCTCCATTCCCTGTTGCTTGTCCTGGCCTAAACCCTCAAGCAGTCTGCTCATGCTGCCATTGTTTGTCCCAACTCCTCACACCATCTGTGCTCACCCTCCCCTTTGCTGCTATCCACATTCTTTGCAGGTCATGGTGTTTGTTTTTGCAGGCCTACTTCGCCAGCCCCAGATGGATGCCGTTCGTGCCTATCTTGGCTGGTACATCCTGTGCTCCCAGCCTCAGGGGCACACTGAGCGGTCCCTCCGGGAGCTGAGGAAGATGACCTCTCGGTAATAATACCACGCATGTAAACCCCCGTGCATGGGATGAATGCTTGGCTACTGTAAATGTGCTCTTGTAGTAGGCAATCTTGTGAGGATGTTTGGTGCTAAACTTTGATAGGAAAGGATCAGGAATAGGAAAACCATATGAATAAGTAGACTCTGTGATTGCATGTGTTGTCATCTCCCACTCCCATCAGGCTCGTTGAGCAGTTGCAGGCTGCGTTTCCAAAGCAGCCATCCTCTTGGTGCCTTGTGAAAACACATCTCATGTCGCACTACGTTGACTCCATACGTCGCGCAGGTCATGTGACTGAATTCAGCACCAACATGTTCGAGCACTTGCACGGACCGTTGGTAAAGAGGATCTACCGTCGGTCCAACAAGCGCCATGTAGATGGGCAGATCATGAAGTTCCATGCTAGGCGCATTCCGGATGTGGTGCCGGTGGATGATCCTGCTGGCCGGGACACCGCCATGCAGCAGGTAAATCTGTTTAGTGCTTGAATTGCATGGATATGAATGCAGAATGTAATAATATCAATAGCATATGTTGGCAGGCGATTGAGACCAACACACGGACGCTCATCAAGGAGTCATACTTCCTCCCTGTGGAGTTACCACAAGAACCCACCTCCACCAACTGGTTTGCAAGGAAGTGGGCCAAGTAACACCCTCGTGCCCAAGCTGCCCTCAAGGATGCGCTTATGCGTTATGCAGGATGCGTCACCAAGATTCGAGTAAGTAGTTGCAAGTTTATGCAATCAACCATCATTTGGCTGGCTCGTATCATACATGACTAACATCAACTGTTATGCAGGCCCATGCATCGCTAGCAATCCCTGCAGCAGACGACGCCAGCTTCTCAAGAGTTTCTCACTTCGTTCAAGCGACCCCTGACTATTTTGAGAGGCCATGGTACTCGGATGTTGCAGTGGAGGGTGTAAGGTATGGTCGGAGAGAGGAGTGGTATGCAAGGTTGCTTCTGTTGTTCCATACAAAAATACGTGGAGAGAGGGAGGAGCTGGCTTACGTGAGATATTGGAATGCAAGCGGAGAGGATACAGCAACAGGATGCCTTCGCCTCAAGTGGACGACAGGAATGTACGCGTACTCCGTGATTCCGATTGAAGCGCTGCTCCGCCACGTCCATGTGGTGAAGGCATTCCACCTGGACAGTACCTATCTCCCTAATAAGTATCAAATGTGATGCATTTATCTTGTAATAAAATAGCCAGCATATTTTCAAGCAGACACATTTTAGGGAAGTCAAAGCTCAAAAAACCAATTACAAAATCACAACAAATTTGGCACGCTTCAAATAAACGGCAATGTACCGGAGTCGCGGATTCGATCTAGACTTCGACAAACAAACGCGGTCCGATTTCATTCCGTGATTGGTCGCGATTTGGCTTCGGAACTTCGCCAACCAAAACACCTAAACTGTACCCCCCTTCGAACCCCCTTCAAAAACAAAGGTTTTTTGTGATGCTGCTATCCACAGGAGCCCCAAGGTTCTACACGCCATGCTCAGGCCCGTCTAAAGCCGCTGCTACAGCACCCGGCGCACCAAGAGAAGAGGAATCTGAATCCCCTCTACCAGGCCACGTCACGCACTCCCCACTCGCCTCACCCTCATTCCGATATCGGCAGCTCTACGCTTCTCCTGTCCGGGGCAGGGCGGTCTCCCCCCTCGCCGGTCCTTCGCGCGGGCATCAGCCAAGCACTTCTGCCAATCCCTTCCCTGAGCTGCCCTTTTCCCACTAGCGTAATAGTGTGAGGGCACACAGGACTGCTGCAGAAAACGTTGATCCCCTTGGCCAGCGGAGGGATTCTTCACACCCTTTTCCCAATCTCATGGGTGCCCTAGGTGAAAGTGCGGACCACGAGTACTTTGTTAGACAGGAGGAGTTCCAAGCGCTACGGGGTGAGATGTACGCCATGTTTGCTCAGGTCGGCCTGTGTCGTGGAGCACCTGCCATTTATGCCGAGGGGCCCGCAGTGGTGCCTATGGCTGGTACCCCGCCGCCGATGAGTGCCGTGGACAAGGGACGAGTGCTAGTGTTGCAGGAGACAAACCCATTCCCGGTATGTGGTGGGCCAAATGGGGCAGGTTGGGGTTGACGTGGCAACCAGGGCGGGGTTGGGGATGTCGTGGCGGTTTGGATGGGTACAAGAGAGCGGCGCATGACGAGGCGACGCATGTCACGTGGGTGGGGGGTGACGTGGCTTGGGGTGGGGGAGGGTGACGTGGCAAGTGGGGCGGGTTGTTGGTGGACTTGGCTGATGCAGGAGGGTGTGACGTGGCGGAAGGTGAGGGTTGGGGATGACATGGCGGTTTGAAAGGGTACACGGGAGTGGCGCATGACAAGGCGACACGTGTCAGGTGGGTGGGGGGGTGACGTCGTTTGGGGTGGGGGGGTGTGACTTGGCAAGTGGGGCGGGTTGTTGGTGGACGTGGCGGATGCGGGAGGGTGTGACGTGGTGGGAGGTGAGAGTTGGGGATGACGTGGCGGTTTGAAAGGGTACTCGGGAGTGGCGCATGACGAGGCGACGCGTGACAGGTGGGTGGGGGGTGACGTGGCTTGTAGTAGGGGGGTGTGACGTGGCAAGTGGGGCGGGTTGTTGGTGGACGTGGCAGATGCAGGAGGGTGCGACGTCGCGGAAGGTGAGGGTTGGAGATCTCGTGGCGGTTTGAAAGGGTACACGGGAGCGGCGCATGACGAAGCGAGGCGTGTCAGGTGGGTGGGGGGTGACGTGGCTTGGGGTGGGGAGGTGTGACGTGAGAAGTGGGGCGTTTTGTTGGCGGACGTGGCGGATGCAGGAGGGTGTGACATGGCGGAAGGTGAGGGTTGGGGATGACGTGGCGGTTTGGATGGGTACAAGAGAGCGGCGCATGACGAGGCAACGCGTGTCAAGGGAGTGGGGGGTGACGTGGCTTGGGGTGGGGGGGTGTGACGTGGCAAGTGGGGCGGGTTGTTGTTGGACGTGGCGGATGCAGGAGGGTGTGACGTGGCAAGTTCACACAGTGTTGCTACTCCATCCTATGGTCACGCGGCCACAATCATAACTACTTGTTTCTCTCTCCCCTGTCGTGTTGTATACCCTTCACCTCTGTGCAGAACGAAGCCTACTTAGTGTGCTCTCAGCTCATGTTTCTGAACCCGCCGGAAAAAATACAATACTACCCTGCACCAAAGGAAGTGTTCGATGCGTTCTCTGTCCACTTGTCTGCAGAAGGGCTCGAGTCAATGAAGTTGCTGTGGTTACACAATGACAAGTCAACCATGCGAGTCTTCAACTACCAGATGTCATCAACAAGGTCAACTATCAACTCCACCCTCAGGCCAGCAGCCTACACCGGCATAGGCTTTGCCGATTACAAGCATCTCGTGGATAGCCTGCCCAGTGAGCTACACCCAATGAGGTGGTTCAACAACAAGCAACTCCTAGCCGAGTACAGAGATGGTATGGGCAACTAGAAAACACCATATGCCCCACCATATGCCACTTGGCAGCTACATATCACCGTGCGATGTGGCTCACCCTGACTCTCATCCCCCCACTTGATATCTCTACACCCCCTTTCCAACCCATACCCTCCCTGCCAAAATGCTGAATAGTGGGCCCTCAACTAGCACTTTGACAAGGTTACCAGGACGCCCTTCAGCAACCCTATGTCCGCTTATGCGTTCAAGCTCTCCTTCAAGAGGGGCGGGGTCGTGTTCACCAACTTCAAGAGCCGCATGGTGGAATGGGGCTTGTTTTCGGTAAAGATGTAGATATGTGTTTGTACCCCCATGGCTCATCCCCTTAACCTCTTGCCTGTAATTCAGCCAAATCCTTGGTCGATTAAGCCTTTGCAGTTACGTAGATAGTGACGACTGAATCACCGCTTTCAGTTGGCTCCTTTACCAGTAATCCCCCCTCCTCATAAACCATCCACCCAACCCTACACCACATTGCACATCAAATGGCCCCTTCTGCAGGATCAGCGTCGCAAACGAATTAGTAGCCAGCCGGAACAAAACAGGCCAGACTACTTGGAGTGGTGCAAAAAGGTCAAACAGATGATCCACTTTGCTGTCGTGGAGCGGAGGATCCCCCACGATCCGGCACAGGGTGCGTTCGTTATCCCGAGGAAGTTCCTCATCGACGATGGCGACCTTGAATAGGTGGTCCTTGCCCACCGAACGCTTGCAAGGCCCAGCAGTGCGTAGGCTATTTGACCTGGTGCTAAGACTCCTTGTTGCTAGAATGCTGAATAATTGTTGTTGTAAGCTAGAATAATAAATGTAATTTGAAATCCTCAATATCCAACATGAACAAAAGAAGAATGTAGTTTTGAATAATTTGGTCACGTATTTGCACCAAAATGGATTGCGCCCGAACGTCATCCGGAAAAGCTCGCGTGCCAAATTGGAACTTGACCCGAGCCAAACCTTGTCCCGAGATGTGTCTCGGAACTCCTTTTAAATGACTCCAACCGTCGGTCCAAATTGGCTCCGGATTCTTTTACGCGAAGACAATCAAAATCAAATTTCGTCCAAACTCCGAATGTGAATCGCGCGCTCGCCACGATGCGCCAACGTCCTCTCATGCGGCATCTCGAGGAACACCGGCGTCTAGTCAGCGTTGACAACGTTCCAGGGGTCGATGTCGTCGCAGACTACTTGCCTCCTGCAAAACTTCCAGAAGCTTTCACACTTCGTGTTGAAATCTGCAAGAAACAGTCACGCACGATTGAGTTAGTAATTGTAGAGCAACAAAAAACTCCGCTTATTAATTTTACGCACCTTTAATCAGCCGCTGCCCGATCTTCGTCTTCACCCGCATGGTAAGTCCCCAGCGCAGGCGAAACCTGACCGTCCATCGAGGAGAGGCGCGCCCGTCGACCTGAGGGTGCCGGTTCTTCATCAAAATCCGGCTCCACGTCTGCACCAACTTAATCGGGACCGCCAGTCCCCATGACCTGTGGCTCAAGAACTACTTGTAAACGGAAGTTTCCATGTTAGGGTATTGGGCATGCCGTCCGCCACCTGCAAGCCGCAGGCGACTGCCAGCCGACGATGCCATCTCTTCAGACGCCTTCATCCAGCGATGGATGCTAGCTGGTTGAACGCCGGCCAGCCGTGCAGTTTCGCGCACCGTCAGGATCTCTGCGGAGATAACTACTACAACGGGAGATAGACTACGGGCTAGGCACGGGTGCTCGTGTGATTTCTGCGTTCGTTGGTCCTTAGTCGTTTTCCTAATGCACACATTGCTTGCTAGTTCACGGGGCAATTTCGTTAGAGTTTCACTAGAGAAAGTAGACAACAATTGTGCAATCAGGTTGGTAAGACAAGACTACATCAGAGCTAGCATTCAGGTCGGTCGACTGCCAGCACAGCATGGTCGACCGCGTTCCTGCACGACTTGGTCGACCGTGCTCCAGCAGTGCAAAGCCTACGGCGTGCCAACGCTATAGGTGGACAGCGTGCCAGCGTTGCTCCCGCAGAACAGCAGCGCACCAGCGTCGCAGGTGCTTGCAGATGATTGGCGTGCTAAGCCTTGTCACCTGCACAGCGCACACACCAAGTCAACCTGGCGCTGACGACTGCATCTAATCAGCCATGTCGACCTCGGGATACCACCACCGAGGTCAAACTCGCCAACTTCGCCTGGGCGACCGTCGTACTCCTCCGCAGATCCTCGTCACCCAGGGTACCGGGTCGACCAGGCAACCACATCGACCAGCTGCTCCTGTATGTGCCCTTCGACCTCCCAAGTCGATGACCACCCCAAGTCGACCTCACGAGGTCAACCACACCTCTGGTCGAGCAGCTCCAGGTCGACATCACTCCTGGTCGACTAGCTCCACGTCGACAAGCACTCCTAGTCGACCAGCTCCATATCGACCAGCGCAGTTGTCGCCGACCACCCAAATCGGCTACCCGAAGTCGGCATCACCCAGTTGACGCCCTGCTACGCGACGCCCAACTGCTCGGCGTCCTGAGTCGTGGTCGACGTCGGCCCCTCCTTCGTCGACACCAGGACAGGTCAACCACCAGGTCGACCAGCAGGACTGTCAGCCGACCACCCAAGTCAGCTGCCCCAAGTTGGCGTCACCAAGTTGACGCCCTCCACAGGTCGACTTCCCAGGTTGACCTCCCTGAAGTCGGCGCCACCCTGAAGTCGGCGCCCGTGCAGTAGCCGCCGTGCAGGTCGGCCTCCTTGTCAACCAGCTCGCCCACTGCTGCAGGTCGGCTGCTCCCCTCACACCCGACCACGAAGTCGGCTCCGCCCAAGCGAGGACGGGGCCAACTCACAACTCCCGTTGACAATCTCATCCTTCATCCGCAAAAGCCAACCCGTCTTCTCAGCCATGGTGCGAGCGTGCCGGAGGTCGACCTGGGAAGTCGACCTCGGTTACAGCATCACGTGCGACCGCGGCAGGGTTGACATCGCACGTCACATCAGTGGGGAACTGGGGGAGAGGAAAAGGTAGGTTTTCATCGGTCGCTGCCGCATCGCCGCTCCCCTCGTCATCGGTAGAAGACGCGTGAGGCTCACAGGTTCGAAGTGGTAAGGGAAAGGGGGCACGGGTGGCGCCGGATGAGCGAGAGTTGCTGGAGGAGAGGGTGTAGCCGTCGGAGGAGCCGGCGGGGCTGATGGAGGCGGGGGTGAGTTCGCCATGGCTGCAAGGCCGCGGGCTGCACTAACAGCCCGCATCTTTATCAGCATGTCCAGCGCCGACATGACCGCGTCTGTAGGGGAGTGCGGGCTAAACTAGCGGGAGAGAACATGGTGGCTAGGAGAGTCGAGGGGAGGCTTTCATCTAAAAAAAAAAAACCGTGAATGAGCCTCACCGACCCGGACTACCCCTTCTGAAGCCGGGGAGGACAAGGGCGTGAGTTGGGGGGGTTCACGTTCCCTGTGTTGCATGCATTCCAGCTGTGCACGGTGGAACGTTCTCGAACCCATCACCCCATCAGATGCAATGAATTTGATCGGGTGCAGGTTGTGTGGTCACTCCTCCAATCAGGAGCAGGGGCGCCGTGCCAGCACCGCCTAGTGTTGCCGCTGTCATGCTTCAATGTGTGACGTGTGGCATGGGGCGAGGTGTGGGAAAGTTGCCATATGGTTCCTCGCTTACATGCAAACTCGAATTCGCTGAGGGAAAAAAAAAAAGAATTTACTCAACACTCTCCCTTACATTCCGTATTTCTGTAATTGTTAGATGTCCAGGGGTCTTATGCATTATATGCCATTACATAAGACCCCACAACCCATTTCAAGCACATTTAGGATACGACCCCCGGGTCTTCTAACTGGGAGATCACAGTAGTATGCATGAAACAACTTTCCGTGCTTGGAGTAGCTACTAAGAATACATTGTGCAAGCTGTGTTTTGTGTCTTCTGCGTAGTGGATGTAGAGGAGCTGACTCATAACGCGGTGTCAGATTCCCCTATGCTGCTTGGGGTCCTTTTTGCTTCTAAATATATTTAACGCGTTTGGATACGTTGAGTTACGATTGAGAACGGTTCTTTACTTTCTCCACAATCTTGTTCACACATTCACCTTCCCAGCTATCAGGATCAGTCATGACAGTCGGCGGCGGCAGAATGGCTGCCATCACGGAGCTCTCTAGGCTCACGGCTCCACAGCCTGCGGCTGAGTTAGGAGGCAAAAGGATCAGAATCAAAATGTGTCAATCTCGTCTAACCAACGGCAATATGGCCGTGTGCGGGGCTGTCGCGCAGATCAGAGCGTTAGCGGAGCCGAATCGACGGCGAGTATGCACTTTACGCGTCGGATGCAGCTTGTTGTCACCGCTGCAATCCCAAGCCGCACGAGAGGCTGACGTTTGCCTTCTGTCTGTCTGAGAATCCTCCCGACGCTCCCGGACCCCTCTCGAGTCGCGAGAGCACTATGTCGAATCCGCACCCTAGCCGTCGAGTGCGGTTGGAAATATATATTTTCGACTCGGTGTGGTCTCTACTTGCAAAACAAACGAGCGTCGCATTCACTCGTGAAGAGCCTTGCCTGCTGCGAGTACAGCCCGCGGCACTTATCGTCTCAGTCTGTTCCATTCGCAGAGTGCCTTCCGTCTCATCGCGCGCCATGCCTCGCCTTCTCCCGCCAACTCTCCACCTCGCGCCGCTCCTCGCAGCAGTCGCCGCGCGTTGGTGAGTGTAGCAGTGGGGGCGCCTCTGGCGGGGCGGGAGTGCGTGAACGACTTCCCCCGGCGCGCGCTGTGCAAGTTCGTGGACGATCTGCGCGACGCCATTCCCGAGCAGATCGACGCCTCCACGGGCGCGCCCATCCGCATCGGCGCCTACCAGATCCGCCAGGCCAGCCCCCCCCTCCGCCCTCTGCTTCCGATCCCCGCTCCCGCTTTCATTTACTCACGTCCCCTCACTTGCATCCGTTCAGCCAACCCCCCCGTCCCGTTCCCTCGCTCGCTTCTCCCTTCTCCATTCTCCTCGCTTTTCCACTCTTGCCGGTCTCGCCCTTGCTGACGCATCTTCCATTCGATCCCCTACCCCCTCCCCAACCGCACGGGCTGCAGAAGCTGCACCGCGACCTGCCGCCCACGAAGCTGTACGCGTACGGCCGCAGCGCTGCCACGGCGCACTACCCCGGCCCCACGCTCGTCGCCAAGCGCGGCGTGCCCTCCCAGGTACAGCAACGGTGCGGGGAAGCGCTCCCCCGTTTTTCCCTCTGATTTCCTGCTCGGCCGCCGCTGCTCTCCTGGTTGTGCACTGACAGCAAAGGCTCGCGTTTCTCCTGTCCTGCGCGCTCATCTCATATGCATGCATACCTGTGGGACCATGCTGACTCTGGTACCGGGTGGGGTGGGCGAGCAGGTGTACTGGGAGAACCACCTGACGGACCGCCACCACATGTTCCCCGTCGACTACTCCATTGACGACGTCGCCCGCCCGCTGCTGGGCGGCATCCCCATCGGTGAGCCGCGCTGCTTCCCCAATAGGTTAATTCATTCACATGCTCACACTTCCCTAACGCTCTCTATTCCTCTCCCCATCATGCTCCCTAATCTGTTCACATGCCCATGCTCTCATCACGCCCTTCTTCCTCTCGCGCTCCTTCTCCGCAGTGACGCACAGGCACGGAGGGGAGAATCCATCATTCGCGGACGGCACCCCGAGGCGTGGTTCATGCAGTACAGCGAGGTGGGGCGCGCCTTCCGCACGCGGCTGTACCGCTACCCGAACCACCAGCTGCCCACCACGCTGTGGTACCACGACCACGCCGTCGGCCTCACACACCTCAACGTCGCTGCCGGCCTCGCCGACTTCTTCCTCCTCACCGACCTGCTCGGCGTCGAGAGGGCCCTCGCCTGGCTGCCCCGGGGGGAGTTTGAAGTGCCGCTGGCCCTGGCGGACCGGCGCTTCTTCCCCAACGGGTCCATTGACTGCCCGCGGCAGGGCATGGTGCCGCGAGTGCACGCGCACTGGGTGCCGGAGTACATCGGTGACACCATCCTCGTCACCGGCAAGGTGCTGCTGCCCCCAATACTCCTCCCACGCCTCCCTCGCTCAATTCTCTTTTCTCCCGCCTTCTGTTCCTTTCGTCGCACTGAAGGTGCTGCCTGCCCCTGTCTTCCTCCCGCCTCATCTTCCCACTCTTCCTTTTCCCTGCGCTCTCCCCCCCCCTGGGGCATGCGTGGCAGGTGTGGCGGTATCTGAGCGTGAAGAGGGCGCTGTACCGCTTCCGGGTGCTGGGGGTGGCCAACGCACGCTTCTTCAATCTGCGCTTTGTCTGTGCCACCTCGCGCAACTACACCAACTTCACTCCGCCTTTCACCGGGGACCAGTTGCCCATCACCGTGGTGCGTCTGCACAACTCGTTCTCATTCAACTGCACCACTCCGCACCCCTCCACCAACCCCTGCACCTCACCGACTCCTTCCCTTGGTGCACCTCCCCTCCGTCAGATCGGGTCGGACGGGGGCTACCTGCCACGGCCGGCAGTGCGCACAGCACTGGTGGTGGCGCCGGCGGAGCGGTACGACATCCTCGTTGACTTCTCCAACCTGCGCTCCTCCTGTGCTGACGTCATCCTCACCAACGACGCCCCGGCGCCCTTCCCTGGGGCCGACCTCGTGAGCAACAACACGGCTGTTGTCATGCGCTTCATTGTTGACCAACGACACGGCTGTTGTCATGCGCTTCATTGTTGACCAACGACACGGCTGTTGTCATGCGCTTCATTGTTGACCAACGACACGGCTGTTGTCATGCGCTTCATTGTTGACCAACGACACGGCTGTTGTCATGCGCTTCATTGTTGACCAACGACACGGCTGCTGTCATGCGCTTCATTGTTGACCAACGACACGGCTGCTGTCATGCGCTTCATTGTTGACCAACGACACGGCTGCTGTCATGCGCTTCATTGTTGACCAACGACACGGCTGCTGTCATGCGCTTCATTGTTGACCAACGACACGGCTGCTGTCATGCGCTTCATTGTTGACCAACGACACGGCTGTTGTCATGCGCTTCATTGTTGACCAACGACACGGCTGCTGTCATGCGCTTCATTGTTGACCAACGACACGGCTGCTGTCATGCGCTTCATTGTTGACCAACGACACGGCTGTTGTCATGCGCTTCATTGTTGACCAACGACACGGCTGCTGTCATGCGCTTCATTAATGACCAACGACACGGCTGCTGTCATGCGCTTCATTGTTGACCAACGACACGGCTGCTGTCATGCGCTTCATTGTTGACCAACGACACGGCTGTTGTCATGCGCTTCATTGTTGACCAACGACACGGCTGTTGTCATGCGCTTCATTGTTGACCAACGACACGGCTGTTGTCATGCGCTTCATTGTTGACCAACGACACGGCTGCTGTCATGCGCTTCATTGTTGACCAACGACACGGCTATTGTCATGCGCTTCATTGTTGACCATGAGAGACCCCGCCTGCCCGCCCCGCCCATTCCCAAGACCCTCATGGTGAGTGCTTGGCTTTGGCTGGACACTCTCGTTCCCTGCGCCCCTCATCGCATTCTCTCTCCATCTCTTCCCGCCCGCTCACAGTCCTGTGCGCCCCTCACAGTCGTCATCACTTGTCGTTCCGTGTGCGTGTGTCCTCCCGCTGCAGGCGGTGCCCCCCATGGACTTGTCGCAGGTGGTGCTGGAGCGGTGGATCACAGCCGTTGAAGAGTCCGACCGCGCCACCGGCAATCCCATCCGCCTCACATTCGACCACAAGATGTACTCCCACCCGCCCACTGAGACACCCCGCGTGGTGAGCCGCTCAACTCTGCCTGTGACTTAGGCAAAAGGCCATGCTTGAGTGACAGTCCAGTAGCCAAGCCCGCTGTCACTGGTTTCACTGGCATGTGGTGTGTGTTTTTCGCAGAACTCAGACGAGCTGTGGCATGTGATCAACCTCACGCCCGACGCGCACCCCATCCACCTGCACCTCATTCAGCACCGCCCCGCCTCGCGCCGCCCCTTCGACCTCGCCGCCTACAACAGTGGCGCCTGCTCCTTCACCAATGCCTTGCTGCCCTCGTGCTTCAGTGCCGCCCAGCAGCCAGTGGTGGTGTATGAGCGCGGGTGGAAGGACACCACCATCCTGCCGCCCGGCCATGTGCTCACCCTCTGGACGCCCTGGTACTCCCAGGTGAGCCAACCCCTCCCTGGTATTTTAGGCAAGTCCCGTTCTTTCCAGGTACTCCCAGGTGAGACAGCCCACACGCTCCCATCTTCATAGCATAGTTTATGATGGTGTGCTGCTGTGCATTGACTGAGTGGCTGCCGTGGTGTGTTTTCCGTGGTGCAGGATGGCACGCCCTTCCCCTTTGACGCCACACGTGGCCCGGGGTATGTGTGGCACTGCCACATCGTGGAGCACGAGGAAAACATGATGATGCGCCCCCTCATCGTCACCCAGTGATGCGCCCCAGTGTGCCCTCTCAAATGGCATCATTTCCCTGCTGTGTCCACTCGGTGATACGGTACCTCCTCCATGCTCTCATCCTTAGTGTGCAATAAGAGCGTGGCTATCGCGCTCGTTCTGCATGGTGCAGCAATGTGTAAATAGTTCGTGCTCCTTTTTGTACCTGGACACAATACTATGCATTACCGTATGGCCCCGGATAAAAGCGCATATGCGCTTATAATAAGTTAATTTTTTTCAGGGGTGGCGCTTGTAATTGAGGAACGGCCATAAGCGCCGGCGCTTATATAATGACAATACAATTTTTAACTTAAAGGTACCAAACTGTACCTTTCGTTGTAGCAGTTTCAAACGAGTCGAACTATTATAGCGTCACAAAGCAGAATCGCGGGCAAGCGATTCTGCTTCCTGTACACGGGCAAATTCGCGTCACTTTGCAGGCATGCCAGCACATCCTGACTGGACGCGCAACCAGTCAGGTCTTCGCGAGTCAAACAAAGCGAAAATGAAATTTGACTCGCTGCAAAACTGAAATTCGTTACCGATTTAAACTGATATTTAAATAAAAACGCACGGGGCGCTTATAATAAGTAATGGTTTTCCAGGGGGGGCGCTTATAATCGAGGATCGGCCATAAGCGCCATGCTCCAGATAGAAGCGCCGGCGGCTGTAATAGGCCGGCGCCTATATCCGGGGCCATACGGTACCTTGTTTCCACGTATAAAAGCGTATTTCAATGAGAGAATGAATGACTAGAAGCGAACATGTTTGCAATCCAAGCCCTTCGAATTATTTCAGGGCTGTTATGGGGTAGTTTATTGTTCTAGGGTGGTTTACCCTAAACAGTGCCCCCAACCTAATCCCAACCTTAACTTCATTCAATCCCTTGGGATCTCCTAACCCTGTGCCACGTGGCACTCTGGTTTTCGATTCTTAGTCCCACGAACGAACCGCTTTCCAACATTCGCCGTTGCATGCCGCATCAACCTTGCTTGTATCTGTCAATATCAACAGATTCTCATTCAACTTTACTCAGTAACTTCTTCGCCTATTTCGCAATACTTCCTTCGCCAATGCCTTCCGCCGCGTTTCATCCTCGACTTAGTTGACCTCGCTAATCTTAAGCGGATTTAGGCCAAGGGGCCTAACACTTGGTATCAAGAGCTTTCGCGGGGAGAGACCGTCGACGACGATACTGCGATGTCATCGTCCCGCGGTGCCGACTTGTACGGTAGATTTGGAGTCGTCGAGCCGACAGGGACGAAACCATGAACACTCTTCTCCACGACATGGGCAACACGCTTGCTGAACCCATGCGTCAACTTGAACACTCGACGTTGGAAACTTGTCAGGTACGAGCCGGAATGCGACAGTTGTGTGATTTGGCTTCTAATCCTCTTGGTCATGCCGCACTATCTCCTGCACCCAATACGTCAACTGGCGCGGAAATGCTGCTGAAAAGTCGAAGCGCGCTAAAGCTACAGAAACCCAAGCCGTTCGACCCAAGCCAACGCGACGCAAACGTGCGGACGTGGATCTCATGCTGAACAACTACTTCGCCGTGACTAGGGTGCAAGAGGCGGATGCGCAGCAACGGATTGAGTACTCCGTAACGCTGATGAGGGGCCCGGCCTTGGAGTGGTGGTGCCAACTCAGGCAAACTGCTGTAAGGAGAGCTTAGTTAGACGGGCATCAACAGGGCTAGGGGCATGCAGTTGCAACGTCGATCTTAGGGAGTCTAGCTTTGGGTGTTACCACTGTTCCAACGACATGGGAAGGATTTGAGGTGGTGCTTTAAGGTATATTCGACTTGGTGAATGCCTCCAAAGTTGCTAGGAAGCGTCTGCATCACTTCCGACATATAGAAAACGTCCAGAAGTACACACGACGGTTCTTGAACATCTGCAACAAGATAGTCGACATCACCAAAGCGGAGATGCGCGATCGTTACCGCGGAGGGTTAAAGTCAGATATAGCAGAGATTACCGCGATTCACGGATTGTCCACCTTCTAGTCAATTGTCACAGTAGTAGAACGCGTGGACGCAGTACAAAGCCGACTGGGTCGTGACGATCGCGATAGGGGATACAACAAACCGATCAACGATTCTCGCTCGAGGGATGGACCCTCGCCCATCGAGATTGGTGGAGTTAACAGTGAAGACTCACAGAAGACGAGTTTTAGAGGGAATTGTCACTACTGCAAAAAGCCGGGACACATGAAGTGGGACTGCCCACTGCTTAAGGAGCGGCAGCAAGGAAGCGGAAGCCGCCAGTAGATGGAGGGTCACTAGCTCGTGTGGAGGCTTCCAAACCCGCCAAGTCTACCAACGTAGAGGAGACGCCCTTAGCGCAGTCATCTACGTCGAACGAGGTAGATGCTGTTGATCACCCAGTCGTGCTTCTAGGGAAGCTTCGTGGATCACCGGTCAAGATTCTTGTAGATATCGGAGCTAGCCATTCATTTTTCTCATCTTCGCTATAGGGAAGCTTCGTGGAGCACCGGTCAAGATTCTCGTAGATGTCGGAGCTAGCCACTCATTTTTCTCATCTTCACTAGTTTGTCGCCTCCATCTCAAAGTAGATTCGGCAGTCAACTTCAAGGACGCTCGAATGGTAGACGGGACACCTCTCCACAAAGGACCAGTCATTTGCAAGTTGCGTGTAGTGCTAGGACCGATCACAATTAGGCGTGATTTCGACTATGCGATGCTGTACGACTACGATTTCAACTTCACTAAGGGTTGGCTACGGACGGTTAGCACTCAGTTCATTGGGCTTAGGGAAGCTGCAGCGTCAAGGTAGACGGGGAGTTCTGGGAGCTGCTGTCAGTAGATCTGCACTGTGGATGCCCGATTGATCCTGGAGAGGGTTACAGGCGCGTTCGCCTGGCAGGTTATGGGCGCACTTACCCGCTACACAATCAAGCCCTTTTATCCCAATGGTCTAGTGGTTGGGATTCTGACATGGTATCAGAGCGGTCTCGGGTTCGATTCCCGGTATATGCACATGTAGGCCGTTGCCACTGTGCTTAAACCTGGGCCTCCCAGTGTGGGGGGGTGTCAATAGATCTGCACTGTGGATGCCCGATTGATCCTGGAGAGGGTTACAGGCGCGTTCGCCTGGGGGGTTATGGGCACACTTACCCGCTACACAAACAAGCCCTTTTATCTCAATGGTCTAGTGGTTGGGATTCTGACAACTGCCACATTGGAGCGATGGAGCCATGTCATCCACAGCTATCATCAATGATGTTCGTGTGCGGTAGTTGATGAATCATGCGGCACTGATCTTTGCGGTTTCCCTTGTAGGGGTGAAAGCTGAGGAGGGGAAAGGAGAGAGCGCATTAGTTGTCAAGTCAGCGCCTCTTCCTACGAGTTCTTAGGGTCGTTCGTTGTAGTTTACCTAGACAACATCCTTGTCTTCTCCAAGACAAAGAGGAGCATGGGAAGCACTTGCAGAAGTTTCTGAGGTCTTGCGGATGGAGCAAATGAAGTAGTCGGTTCGGTTTTCACCGACACTGTCGTACCTGAATCCTACTCGCCCATAAATGGTTTCAGAGTAGGTCCTGTCCCATGACCGTTTTTTTAGGGCCCACCGTGTAGTTCGCTGCCCGTAGCACATTACCCTGCCCGTAGCGCCCTACCCTGTCTATCGCGCTACCCCACCCGTTGCGCCGCCCTGCTGGCCTTGCGCTGCCCTGCCCTGCCCGCGCGCCGCCCTACTGGCCGCGCGCTGCTCTACCCTGCCCGTTGCACCGCCCTGCTAGCGCCGCGCCGCCCTGCCCTGCCCCGCGTCTCGCCGCCCACGCGCGCCTTGCCTTGTGTCGCGCCGCCCTGCGCGCGCCCTGCCCTTCGTCACGCCGCCCGCGCGCGTCTAGCCCTGCCCCGCGTCGCGCCGCCCTGCGCATGCCCTGCCCTACGTCATGCTGCCCGCGCGCACCTGGCTCTGCCCTGCGTCGCGCCGCCCCGCGCACGCCCTGCCCTGCCCTGCGTTGCGCTGCCCCTCGCGTGCTCTGTCCTGCGTCGCGCCGACCGCGCACGCCCTGCCCTGCCCGCGTGCCGCCCTGCAGGCCGCGCGCTCCCCTGCTGCACGCTGCGTCGCCCTGCCCTGCCTGCGCACCGCACGGCCCTGCTCTGCCTGTGCGCCGCCCTCTTGGCCGCCGCCCTGCCCTGCCCTGCCCCCGCCCCGCCCTGCCTGTGCGCGTCCGTAGCGCTTGAACGCAGCCCTGCCCGTCGCGCCGTCCTTGCTTGCATGCTACCCTGCTGCTCGCGCGCCACCCTGCTCTGCCCTCTATGGCCACTCTCAGCGTCCTCACATTCAATCCAGAGGGCCGTCCGATTCAATTCGATACGTGGCTCGATGAACATCAGCTGTTCCTACTGGTGAGGATCGAGGATCGAGCGCACAAAAGAGAGTTTGACTTGAATGATCCACCTCGGTACAACACGCGGCTATATATAGCCTCGACACAAGGCCAGTTACCCAGGTGTTGCGCGAATGTTCTGAGGGTCGCGAAGCGTCCCAAACAGAACCTTCCCGAACTCAATAGAAAGCAATTCGGTGGAAACCGAATAGGCTTGAGTTCGGTACACGTAACCTGGTTCGGTGCTATATATATAATAAAATATGAGAATGCACCCAACCTAGGAAATCAAGCATATCTATGCATGATAAAATAAACCCAAGCTAGATATAGCATAATAAAGTCCAGGCAAGCTAGCTGCTTCTGGGAGGTCTGTATCGTGGTGAGTCGTCGGCGAGTCTTCTCCCATAGCTGCTGCATGGTGGTGACGAAGTCATGTGCGACTTGGACGTGAGCCGGTGTGGTTGGCTCCTGTGGTGTGAGTGGTTCCCGTCCGTAACACAGGAAGAAAGGAGTTTTCCCTGTGGCCGCTTGTGACGCGTTGTTGTAAGCAAACTTTAGGGTCGGTAACTGTGTATCGCAGTGGCTGACGTCGTCTTGGCAAGCTGTGCGCAGTAACTGTTCAACCACCTGATTGAGTCGCTCCGTCGGTCTGCCAGTCTGTGGGTGGTATGCTGAGGACATCGCAAGTTTGGTCCCCAATAATCCCATGAACTCCTTCTAGAACATATTGGTAAATTTCGGGTCTCGGTCTGAGATGAGTGTAACGGGGATGCCGTGGATGGTGATGATGCGGTTGAAGAAGAGGCGAGCAGCTGCTTCAGCTGTAGCTGTGGCGTTGGTCGGTATGAAGTGACCCATTTTGGAGAACTTATCGATGACTACGAGGATGGAATCGTACCCCCGTGAGGTCGAAGGAAGTCCTGTGATAAAGTCGAGGCTAACGACCTGCCATGGCTGCTCCGGTACGGGTAGAGGCTGAAGTAACCCTGCTTTTTTCTGCTTGCTACTCTCCATCCGCTGGCACGTGTCGCAAGAGGTGACGAACTGCTGCACGTCTGCTGCCATCCTGGGAAATTAGTAATACTCCGCTATTCCCGCTAACGCCTAGTTTCTCTCGAAGTGTCCCGCGTAAGGTACGTCGTGAAACTCCTCCAATAGGATCTGCTGTAACGGGGCGTAATTCGGTACCCAAATCTTTCCTAAGCCATTCCTTACTGCTGAGTCTTTCTCCCACTGTAACAGCTTCTTAGTCTGTGCTGTAGCAATCTTTGCGTCCACGGAGTACCCATGTTGGAATAGACCCTTGAGCAGAGGGTTCATCCCGTCGAGCTGGATGCCTGCTACATGTCCGGGGCGGCTCAACGCGTCTGCCTTGTGTAGCCCGGGTCTGTAGACGATGTCGTAGTGGAAGTGAGTTCCCAGGAAGTCCACCCTCTGCACTTGTCGTCGTGAGAGCGTCGGCTGCGACTTCAGGTATTTGAGGCTGCAGTGGTCAGTATAAACTGTGGTCTTGGCTCCCTCTAGGTAACACCTCCACGCCTTGAAGGCTATGACTATCACTAAGGCTTCCTTCTTATGGATGGGGTGGTTCATTTTTGCTCCGTGTAGCTTCTTACTGAGGTAGGCGATGGGCTGCAAACCGCGTCCATGATCCTGCATCAGTACTGCTCCGACTGCTTGGTCACTAGCGCCTGCTTCCACCACGTAGTCCTTGTCTGGGCCAGGTAAGATGAGTACTGGCGCTGTAGTCAGTGTTGTTTGTAGCTGCTCCGTGGCTTGCTGATGAGGAGTATCCCATTTGTAGGGCGTTTCCTCTTTCAGTAGATCAGTCAGTGGCGCTGCTATCGTAGCGTATTGCGGTACGAACCTGTTGTAGTAGTTGGCCAAGCCTAGGAACTGTTGCAACTCCTTCACGTTCTCCGGAACTTTCCACTTCTTGACGGCTTTGATTTTCCGCGGGTCCATGTGTATGCCCTCGGAACTCACCATGTGCCCTAGAAATTGCACCTTCTTTAGGGCGAAGTGGCTCTCCGACAGCTTCACGTAAAACTTGTTTATCTGCAGGATCTCGAACACGTGCTCCTTCATGTTCTTGGAGTAGATAAGAATGTCGTCTAGGTACACCACTACGCACTCGTCCAGCAGGGGCCGTAAGATGTAATTCATCTCCTCCTGAAACGTTGCTGGTGCGTTGCTGAGTCCAAACGGCATCACCAAGTATTCGTAGGAGCCGTATCTCATACGGAACGCCGTCTTGTGGACCAAGTTGTCTGCCATCTTAATCTTCCTGTAACCCGACCATAGGTCCAGCTTCGAGATTACTGTTGCTCCACGCAATTGATCCAGTAGGTCGTCTATGTGCGGTATGGGATATTTGTTCTTGACTGTGTGTTTGTTCGGTGCGCGGTAGTCGATGCACATCCGTAAACTGCCATCTGGTTTTGGAGTGAAGGGAACTGGTGCACATGGGCGGATCAGTTGTCTGTCCAGTAGATACTATATATGTTTCTTCATGTCGGTCATTTTGGTCGGACTCAGTTGGTATGGTGCACGTGAGACGGGTTTCGCACCTGGTTCCTCCACGATCTTGTGCTCGTGGGTGCGTGCTGGAGTTACGCCTGCAGGTAGGTCGTCGGGCATTAGATCCTTGTACTGCTCCAAGACCTCCTTCACTGCTGCAGGTAGCTCTGTGTTCGGCTTCTCCTCCTCTGCTGCTGCCATAACCAGTGCTTAGTAACCCGTGTTACTCTCGTTCACCGTCTATTCGAACCGTGCCAGTGTTGATTTAGGAACGTTTCCTGTATCTGTCCAGCTTCATAGTGCTATCTGCTTCCCGTTGTTGTAGATGTACGCCTTCCTGTTGACCCAGTCGATCTCGGGGTTGAACCGCTTCAGGAAATCTCGCCCCAAGATGAAATCTAGGCCTTTGATATTCGTGATCGGCAACATCGGCTTCCACCTCAGCGCCCCAATATGCAGTTGCAGTGATGCTTCGCCGTGGATGGGAAGTTTCGTACCGTCCACCATCGTTGCCGCGAACTTGGTCTCCTCGGATGGCTCCCCAATTTTCTCCAACGTCCCGCAGTCGTCACACACTGAGTGAGATGCACCGTTGTCCACCAGAGCCTGGAGTCGTCATCCTTTGCATAAAACCTCCAAGAGTAGTGGTTCCTGCTGTGCTGAGTAGCCAAAGAGAGTCTCACTAATAGGATCATAGGGTACATCAAAGATATTACCTATTTCCTATATCTGACTCAACACTTTCCAACTTCACCTGGGGGGTAGTAGGATTTTTCCGAGGCTTGTACAGCTTCTCATGAGCCTGGATTTTTTCTCTAAGCCTTTGCAGCTGTGTAGGCTTCACTTGTGGGCAACGGGGAGCCTTTAGCACTGGGCTGCGAGGAGAGAGTATTAACTCCACGGAACGCACGACCCTTTTCTACGCTCCGTAGTACTTTGCCCAACTTCTCAGATACCTGAATAATCTCTTAAGGCTTTTTCTTGGCCTCTAAATCTCCCTTGACTTTTTCAAAAGCTTGAAAACCACGAGAAGCAATATTTTTCGTTAGAGTATCTTTATAGGAGACTTATAACGAATTCTTTCTTTTCTGGGTGTTCGGCTGGAGTTTCCCGGTCGGTGCAGAGTCTTTTTCGCGGAGCCTCCATTTGCCTCGGCGATTTCCCCTGATGCCGGCCGGTCGTGACGTTTTATATTCGCGCCATCATTTTCTCCTTTTTTCACCCGCTCCGAAGTCGCCACATCGTCGCCCTTTTCTGCTTTTCAGATCTTTACGCGATCGCCAGGTCAATCCGCGGCTACTGGCGATTCCCGTTTTTTTACTTCGGGGGTGCTCCACTGTTGCCACCCAGCAGCGCCGCAAGTGCCTTCTTCAATTTGTAGCAAGACAAAATTTGATGCCCCGCTGCGCCGCAAAAATTGCATTTTGTCGGTTGCTGCGTCGCGTAAAATTTGTCTATATCGATTGTTAGAATATATCTCTAACTGCCTGTAGCTGTAGTTAGTGTAGTTATTGCTTCATTGTTGGTGGTGCACCTCTTGTTCTTGTTCTCTCAATTATATGTTCCTTGTTTGCTATAGTGAACCACTCTTTTCTCCTTACCAACTCTCTCGACCTTCTGGCCTAGGCTTCTAAGCCTAGGCCCTAATACTCCTTCTCTCAACATGGTATTCAGAGCAGGTACCTTCCTGCTACCTTCCTAACGGGCCCACCAATTTGCTTCCGCTGCCTATTGTCCAGGCGCGCGGCGTATTTTTCTCGCCGCGCGCCCAGGGCGCACGGCGTCTTCCTGCCCCGCGCGCGGCCTGCCTTCACGCCGCCTGCACGCCTGCCTCACGTCCACGGGCGGGCCTGTTTTGCCTGCCCGTACCCTCCACTTCGCAGCGCCCTTCGAGGCGCCGCTCCTGCTCGTCGCGACGCCCCTGCAGGACCCGCGCGGCGTCGCCCCGCTCGTCGCGACGCCCCTGCGGGACCCGCGGGGCGTCGCCACTGCTCGTCGCGGCGCCCCCTGGACGCCGCCTGTGCTCGTGACGGCGCCCCTGGGGCGTCGCCCTTGCTCGTCGCGGCGCCCCTTGGGCGCCGTCCCTGCTCGTCGCGGCGCCCTCCCCCCTGGCCACCGCCTCTGCCTCACCTGCGCTCGCGCTAGCTTTGCAGCCGCGCACGGGCCTGCCATGCACCAGCGCCGCCCCTGGAGCAGCTGCCCCTGGACCCTGGACCAGCCGCCGCCGCCCCCGGAACAGCCGCCCTTGGACCCAGAGCAGCCGCCCCTGGCCCCTGGAGCAGCCGCCCCCGGTGCAGCCGCCCCTGGACCTCCGCAGCCGCCCTTGGCCCCTGGTGCAGCCGCCCCTGTTGCAGCCGCCCCTGGACCCAGAGCACCCGCCCCTGGCCCCTGGAGCAGCTGCCCCTGGTGAAGCCGCCCCTGGACCTCAGCAGCCGCCCCTGGACCCCGCGGCTCCGACCCTGCAGCAGCCCGTAATGCCGCCCCAGGGACCCCGCGAGCCGCCCCAGCTGCAGCCCACGGCGCCGACCCTGCAGCTGCATGCGCCGCTGCTCTTGGACTCGGTACGGCTGCCACCCTGTGCTGCTTGTTGCTGCCCGTGCCTGTGCTGCCTGTTGCCGCCCGTTGCTGCCCGTGCCTGTGCTGCCCGTGCCGCCCGTTGCTGCCCGTGCCTGTGCTGCCCGTTGCCGCCCGTTGCTGCCCGTGCCTATGCTGCCTGTTGCCGCCCGTTGGTGCCCGTGCCTGTGCTGCCTGTTGCCGCCCGTTGCTGCCCGTGCCTGTGCTGCCCGTTGCCGCCCGTTGCTGCCCGTGCCTGTGCTGCCTGTTGCCGCCCGTTGCTGCCTGTGCCTGTGCTGCCCGTTGCTGCCTGTTGCTGCCCGTGCCTGTGCTGCCCGTTGCCGCCCGTTGCTGCCCGTGCCTGTGCTGCCTGTTGCCGCCCGTTGCTGCCCGTGCCTGTGCTGCCCGTTGCCGCCCGTTGCTGCCCGTGCCTGTGCTGCCCGTTACCGCCCGTTGCTGCCCGTGCCTGTGCTGCCTGTTGCCGCCCGTTGCTGCCCGTGCCTGTGCTGCCCGTTGCCGCCCGTTGCTGCCCGTGCCTGTGCTGCCTGTTGCCGCCCGTTGCTGCCTGTGCCTGTGCTGCCCATTGCTGCCTGTTGCTGCCCGTGCCTGTGCTGCCCGTTGCCGCCCGTTGCTGCCTGTGCCTGTGCTGCCCGTTGCCGCCCGTTGCTGCCTGTGCCTGTGCTGCCCGTTGCCGCCCTTTGCTGCCCGTGCCTGTGCTGCCCGTTGCCGCCCGTTGCTGCCCGTGCCTGTGCTGCCCGTTGCCGCCCGTTGCTGCCCGTGCCTGTGCTGCCCGTTGCCGCCCGTTGCTGCCCGTGCCTGTGCTTCCCGTCGCCCCTTGTTGCTGCCCGTGCTGCCCGTTGCCGCCTGTTGCTGCCCCTGCTCTGCTCCGCGCTGTTGCCCTGCATGCGCGGCTGCCCTGCCCTGCTCCGCGCTGTTGCCCTGCACGCGCGGCTGCCCTGCCCTGCTCCGCGCTGTTGCCTTGCATGCGTGGCTGCCCTGCTCTGCTCCGCGCTGTTGCCCTGCACGCGCGGCTGCCCTGCCCTGCTCCGCGCTGTTGCCCTGCACGCGCGGCTGCCCTGCCCATGCCTATGCTGCCCCTGCTCTTCCCCCTCCCCCTTCTTTGTCTCCCTGCTGCGCGTGCAGCCGTGGAACGGAGGCTATGGGGGTGACGGGTATGGGGGTGATGGGTCTGTGTGATCCCCTTCCCCTCCTTCTCCTTTCTCTCCCACTGCTGCAGCTGCCGCTGGGGGGGGGGGGGGGGTGGGTGTGAGGGTGTGGAGGAGGTGGGGGAGAGGTGCTAGGGTTGTCGAGGAGTGTGGAAGGGGGATTTGGAGGACTAGGGAAGGTTCCAAAAAGCAGCTGCCTCGGAGCCAGCAGCTTCACCTGCCAGCAGCTTCTCCTCATATAGTCCCTCCTCCTCCCGACTCCATCTCTAGTTCTGCCTCTTGCCTCTGTTTGTTGTTATTTGGCTTTACTCTGCTTGGTGTACCCATTCATGAGGTGTTGCTGCACAGACTCCTGCTGCAGGCAGTTATGGGGGAGTGTTAGAATATATCTCTAACTGCCTGTAGCTGTAGTTAGTGTAGTTATTGCTTCATTGTTGGTGGTACACCTCTTGTTCTTGTTCTCTCACTTATATGTTCCTTGTTTGCTATAGTGAATCACTCTTTTCTCCTTACCAACTCTCTCAACCTTCTGGCCTAGGCTACTAAGCCTAGGCCCTAATACTCCTTCTCTCAACATCTATCGGTTCGGCGAACGTGGGGGGTGCCGATCGCTCGGTGTCGAATGTACGGTTCGGCCCGTAACGTCATGTTTTGAGTTGACCACGAGTCAAAGCGTCGTATCGTTCGGCAGCACGCACGATGTCGCGGTAGTTATTGTAGTTCGCTGCGATAACCTGTCGGCGAATCTCTAATTTTAACCCTTCTGTGTACGCCTGGATTTTTTCGCCCTCGGTCAGGTCATTGATGCGGTTGAATAGTTGCTCCATCTGCTGCGTGCACTATGCTACACTCCAGTATTGCTTAAGTCGGTGTTACCGCTCCACATGCCGCGCCATGTATGTTGTATTAATTGGCTCAAAACGTTCTATGAGGTCTGCCTGAAACTTCGCCCACGTTTTCTCCCCGCGGGCCACGTCAGTGTAATAACTCCATTCGAGTGCTGGTCCCCGTAACATTGTCGCTGCGAGCCGAAATCGTGCTGCGTCGTGTGTCGGGGTCGAACAGCCAATGGCCTCGAAGTAAATTTCGAGGGTCGCCACGAATCGTCAAATGTCAGATTCTTTCGCGCTGGGATCGAACGCTTCAGGGAGCCTCGAGCGAGCTGCTTTGAGGATCGGCGAAGGTGGTGCCATCAGTCCGTGAAATGTCGGTGTCACTACCGCTGCTACTGCTGTCGCTGCTACGTTCGCTGCTGCATTGAGTGCTGCGGTGGCGGCTGCGGATTGGTTTGTCACAAGAGCCTCAAGTCACCGAATCGCCGCCTGCGTCTGTTCTATGTCGGTGCGAAGGCTGGCGATGTCGCTCGTCGTCGCGTAGTTGTCGCCTTGACCCTCCATGACTGACCTTGCGCGTTTGAAAAAAACCAAAACGAGGAGGAACGAAAAACACGGAACCGCAACCACAGAGATGAATGAACTAGCAGCATGATGGGTACAAGTAGGAAACCCTAATTTGTGTTGTACCCCATATGGGCTACCCCATTACAACCCACACAACTCGCAGCATATATAGTTTGACACACCCCCATAAGCAAAGTGGGGGAGAACAAGAGGTCACAAGATCAGTCAAGAAAGGCTACGCAAGCTTAGGGTGGATCACTAAGTCACCACGCATTCTGAGCACAAGCAAATGGCCACAAGGCCAGTTCACATGCAGAGTTATATATAAAGGAGAACAAACAGTACAGTGATCACAACCTAGCATGTGTAAGCATGCAGGAATAAGTATATAGATCACAGTACAAGCAAAGTCAAGAAGTGAGCAAGTGAGGCCAGGTAGGCACAAGACCTAGAACAGTACAGAAACGCTGATGATCACAAGGCTGAAGTGCTATGGTGAAGATATCAGCCTTGTTGGCCCAAGAGGCCACGTAAGTAAGACGAAGCTGACCACGCTGCTGCAACTCTCAAGCAAGGAAGTCACACAGAGCGATGTGCTTCGTCCTGTGCTCCAGTCTGTGCTCCTGACACAAGGCAATCATGGCCTTGTTGTCGACGTACAGAACTGGAGGAGTACGAGGCGGCTCTCCCATGTCGGTCAGCAGGTAGGTGAGCCAGCGTAGCTCCTGTGCAGCCATGGCCCCAGCGTAGATCTCAGCCTCACAGCTGGAGCTGAGAACACAAAACGAGCGGGTAGACCGCCTCGAAACAGAGCCGGAACCAAGGCTGAAGGTGTAACCCTGTGACAACCGCTGAGTAGCAAAGTCGTCAAACCAAGAAGCGTCTGCATGACCAGTGAGGAAAACTCGACTCCGTCCTCCAAGCACATGCCTCATACCCAACGTACTGCACAAGTAGCGCATCACCCTCTTAGCGGCCTTCCAGTGCTCTGGTCAGTGTCTCCCGGACGCAACATAGCGTGCCAGGATGCTAATTGGGTAAGCAAGATCAGGTCGAGTGCAGGTCATCAGGTACATGAGGCAGCCCACAAGCTTTGGATACGGGCCACTCGACTCTACGGACTCATCCGAAGGCAGAGCTGAGAGCGAGTGACCAGTAGGCAGAGGAGTGGCCTATGGCAAGGAGTACTGGAAGTCGAAGTGCTGAAAGACCTGCTGCACCATGTGTGACTGAGTCAAGGTAATGGTGTGCCGTGCTTTGTCCCGGGTGATCTGCAAGCCAAGATAGCTGCATAGCTCACCTAGGTCTGTGCACGTGTGTCTCTTCTGCAGCCCGGACTTCACTAGAGTCAGTGCCTCAGTGTCGGCAGTGGCAAAAACCAAGTCGTCAACGTACACGAGGATGTAGAACGGCGGCAGCGAAGTGTCGGTGCGTAGAAACAGCGACGGGTCAGCAGTAGAGGGAGCAAAGCTAAGAGCCGCAAAGGGTCGTCCTCAGTGTGTCGTGCCACTTGCAAGGCGCCTGGCGGAGACCGTAGACTGGCCAGCGGAGGCTCCACTGGGTACCAGGAGGGAACGACCCAGTGAAGCCAGGTGGGCGGCGCAGCCAGATCTCCTCGTGCAGGCTGCCCTGTAGGAAAGCAGTGCTAAAGTCAAGAGAGTGAAGCTCGTAGTCACCCTAAGCGGCGACGGACAGCAGCACTCGAAGAGTGGTCATCTTCGGGGTAGGGGAGAAGGTATGGAAGAAGTCAACTCCCTGTTGCTGACTGAAGCCTCGTGCAACATAACGCGCCTTGAAGACTGGCGGAGAACGTGGCGGCCGCTTCACCCTGAAAATCCACATGCAACTGACGATGTTCGCCCCAGGTGGGGGAACCTCGTCGACGTATGTGCCTGTGGACTTCCAGGATGCCATCTCTGCGTCCATGGCTGACTGCCACTAAGAGGAGTAGGGACCCTCTATCTTCTCTGCGTAATAGCGCGGGGTCGGGATGTCTGGTGCATCCGGGTCTCCCTCAGGTGCAATTTGTTGGTGTAAGGGCCTAATAAACTCAAGCTATTAAGACTTTATCACACTTAAAACCTCTCCTCGGGGTCACCTCCAAGGGTCCTTGGGTGCCTGGTACAAGACCAGCCCCTATCCTCGGGTCCGAGTTTGTAGAGAGAGGGATCAAGAGGGACTTAGTCAAAACAGCAAGAGTACCTTGAACGTCGCGCAGCGTATCGTGCAGACCGTCGACCGGATTAAGCTGAGAATTTCCTATATCGAAGCTCACTCTAAGAGCTTTAAAATAAGCCAAGTTGCCTCGCGAAAAGTTCTGCCATTACGAAGTTATGGCTCGGACAGCGTTAGCCTAGCGTTGGAGTGCTAGCGTACTAGCGTTGACTCGGGTAGCATTCCGCCGTCGCACCGCGTAGACAAGAAATTCCAGCAAGGAAGGAATTCGCTTGAATCAATTTCACTATATTCAGGTACAAACAGAGAAGGAATAAATAGCTCTAGCTAGCAAGGACCTTGGGAATCAACCTGGGAACAACCAGGGATGATCCCAAATAATTCCAAGCAACAGAACCAACCTGGCTGGACAAAATAGCAGGTGATAGGTTGGTGAACAACCTCTGGTTCTGTTTTTCCAACCTGGGAAAACAACAACCAGGTTCAGGTCCTAAAAACAGAACCTGTTTTGTCTTTGCCCAACCAGCCAAATGCTGGTTCCGCTGGTTTCCCCTGGCCCTGTAGCATGCAGATACAGACAAACAACATCCAACCTTCACCTAAATTGTACCGCTATAGTGCCTGCCCTGCTACACTATAGTCAACCAAACAAAACAGTACAATTTCGAGTTGGATAGAACTGAATCTGCGCAATCAAGTAAGTTGAACCGCAAAGCTTCCATCTTGGGTTCCTTTGCGAGCTCGTCCTTTCTGCTTGTACTGTTCATAGCGCGTACAATGTTATGCCGAAGCGCACATTGTGCGAGTACCTGCAAATGCTTCAAGCGAAAATTGCGAAAGCAAACAAACACACAAACATACCATTCACACGCAAATGCATTCGCACACGCATACTCGTACAAACAAACGGCAGGATGTCGTGCAATGTGAATTTGCACCCAACACACTCCCCCTCAGCCTGCCGGCTGCATCCCCATCATTCCATACTAGTTCATGCTCATTCCACTCATGCGCACACAACGCCAATGAGACTCATCCGCAAGCCTCTTGGTGAGGAAGTCTGCTGGCTGCTGGTGAGTCTTGATGTAGATCGGATTCACCGTCCCCCTCTTCACCTCCTTACGCAGCCAGTGCCACTTGATACGCATGTGCTTGTTCAGCCCATGAAGCACAGCGTTCCTGGCCATCCCAAGAGCTCCCTTGCTATCACAAAACAGCGGCGTAGCAACCTTTTGCTCCTGGCCAATCTCCTCCAACAGCCTCCTCAGCCAAATCACCTCCTTCACCCCATGGAACATCGCCATGTACTCTGATTCCACGGAAGAGAGTGCTGTCTCCGTCTCCTTCTTTGACCTCCAACTAGCCGGTCCTCCCCCAACTACGCAGATGTATCCTCCCACAGATGAGGAATCCTCCTTCTCAGAGGCCCACGTAGCATCAGTAAAGCAAGTGAGAAAAAGCTTGTCTTCTCCAAGCCTCTCCCCCTTCTCTTTCAGCACCTCAACCCCTTTCTGCTTCACCTGTGCAGATGCGGAGTATTGAACTCCAATGCTTGGGTGAGAGTTCAGATACTTCACCACACGCTCAGCTGCATCCACCTGCTCCTCTGATGGATTCTGCACTACCCTAGCCAGCTGCCCAACCGAGAAAGAGATGTCGGGTCTCGTGTGAACTGCTGCATACAAGAGGCTGCCCACCAAGGACTGAAATCGCTGCTGCTCCTCGGCTTCAACCCCTTCATCCTCTGCAGCTTTCACAAGCTTGAATTCTGCTGGCAGGGGTGTTGCAACCTTGCGCTCATTCTCAATTCCATACTTCTCCCCAAGCTCCTTGATGAACTTCTCCTGGTGCAGCTTCAACCACCTGTGATCCAGATCCCTCTCCACGTGCATCCCGAGGTAGTACTTTACCTCCCCAAGGTTCTTGCACTTGAAGTTCTCCATCAGCTGCTGCTGCACCTTCTGGATCTCCTTCATGCTGCTGCTAAAGAGAAGAATGTCGTCCACATAGACCAGAAACAGAACCAGCTTCTCCCCCTCCCCCTTGAGAAAGAGGCTCTCATCACAGCTGCTGGTCCTGAATCCCATCTCCTCTAAAACAGCTGCCAACTTCTGGTACCAGCAGCGTGGCGCCTGCTTCAAGCCGTAGATGGACTTTTTCAGCTTGCACACCCTGCCCGTACCATCCTCATACCCAGGCGGCTGCGTCATGAACACCTCCTCCTCTAAAATCCCATTGAGGAATGCCGTTGATATATCCATCTGGATAATGAACTTCCCACCAACGGCTGCATCTGCCAACAAGACACGAAGGGTAGGGGGTTTGGCAGTGGGAGCAAAGATCTCATTGAAGTCCCGCTTCTCCTTCTGCATAAACCCCTTAGCCACCAACCTACTCTTGTAGATGGTGACCTGCCCCTTGTCGTCAGTCTTGATCCTTAGCACCCACTTGCATTGTACTGCTTTCTTTCCCTCAGGCAGCACCACTAGTTCCCAAGTCCCATTCTCCAGCAGGCTCTGGTACTCAGCATCCCTAGAAGCTAGCCATTTGTCCCTATCTGGTCCAGCTAATGCCTCCTCCATGCTAGCTGGTTCCTCTGGTGCAGGGGCAAGAAAACAGTACGCAGGTTGATCCTCCTCATCCGGGTCATAGCCATGCGGTAGAATCAGCAATGCCTCCTTGGTCCCAAGCTGCTGCTCCGCTACATCAGCTCCTGCAGTCAGCTTCTTAGTAGCCATACGGGTACGTCCTGGCCTGGAGACGGGTGTCTCCCATCCCTTCATAATAACGCCCTTCGGCTTCTTAGTTTTCCCCTGCTGCTGCTCTCCTCCCTCGGATCCAGCAGCTCCACTAGTGCTACCGCTAATCTCCACACCATCACCTCCACCAGCAGGTGCCTCCTGCACCTTCTCTTTATCACCACCCTCTGCAGCTGCCTCCTCTCCCTCCTCCCACACACTAGGAGTCAGGTCCAGCTGCATGGTAATCTGCTCCATCTGCTGGGACACCCTGGCCTCCGGCTGTTTCTCCCAGCTCCCATACATCATGCCCTCAACAAACTTCACATCCCTGCTGTTAAACAACACACCCTTGGAAGGCTCCCACAGCAGCCATCCCTTGCTCTCAGCAGCCAGCCCCAAATGGACACACCAGATTGCACTCGCCCCCAACTTACTGCGGTAGGTCTTGGGGACGTGGGCGACTGCCATGCAACCAAACACCCTCAGCATGTCCACCGGCGGCTTCCTCCCAAGCCACCTCTCCAACGGCACCCACGAGTCATCCCCAACCTTTGTGAGTACCCTGTTCCTAGCGACGGTAGCGTGCCGAACAGCATGGGGCCACATGGAGTTGCCCAGCCCAGATTCTATGAGCAGCGCCCTAGCTGTCTCCAGAATTGTCCGGTTCGCCCGTTCTGCTACACCGTTAGACTGTGGGGTGTAAGCCGTGGTCAGCTCCCTCTGGATGCCCTGCTTCTTGAGCCAGGCCGTCATCTCAGCTCCAAGGAACTCACCACCCCGATCTGTCCTAATCCGCTTCACCACACACTCCGCTTGCTTCTCCACGAATGGCAGCCAATCTTCCCGTATCGTAGAGGCGGCATGGTCCTTCTGCTTCAGCGGATATGCCCACATAAGCCTGCTCCAATCATCCACAATGGTCAGGAAGTACCGCTCCCCCTTGTGTCCCTGAACCGGCAGCGGCCCCACCAAGTCCATGTGGACCAGCTCCAACGGCTTCTTGCTCCTGCCAGCCACACTATGGAAGGGGAAACGGGTAAACTTTGAGAGCAAACAGATTTCACAGTTATCATCGGGTGGTTGTCCGTTCAGCTTCAAGCCCTTAACGGCTCCATCCTTCTCCAGCTGCTTCAGCAAAGGCATTGCCACATGCCCCAAGCGTCGGTGTGCCGTTGCCCAATCCGTCTCCCCAGATCTGGCCGACACTTTCACACCAACCCCTCCAACGGCGTTGCACTCCCCCTGGGATGCAGACCCCTCTCTAGCCTGCCCCTCACCATGCCACGCCAGCGCCGGCAGCTGCCACATGGATCTGTACACGTCCTTGCTCTCGTGCAGATCCCAAAGCACCCGATTGCCCAGCTTCCCCTTATAAGTGCGAGCCCCATCCGTGTTGGTGTTCACCCCAGCCTTGCCAAGCTTACGGAGGGAGATGAGGTTGGCCTTCAGGTCGGGGACGAGGAGAACGTCGTGCAGCACCACCGGCTTGCCATCCGCTCCCTTAAATGCAGCTCGTCCCGCACCAGCCACCTTCAACATGTGTCCAGAGGCAGAGCACACCTCATTAATCGGTGCAGCGCGTACGTCGTCCAGCAGGTCCTTGCGCGGCGTCATTGTCCAAGCAGCGCCTGTGTCCAACACCCAATAGTCCAGGGGGTGCAGCTCTGCTCCAGCCTTAGCAGAGGCGTCTGCTTGCTCCCCCTTGTCTCCCATATGGAAGAATTGGCCCGCGGTGCGCTCCTTCTTCTTCTCCGCACCGCCGTTGCCCTTTGGGTTGTTGTCGGACGAATCAGCGATCATGTTGGCACCGTTTTTCTGGTTCCTCCGCGCGCCGCCATCCTGGTGACGATTCTGGGGGGTCCATCCATCGGGTTTCTTATAGCACAAAGACCAGGGGTGCCCTTCCTTCTCACAATACCAGCAACTCCCTTTCATTTTGCCACCAGCACCCGACTTGCCCCCACGTCCAGATTTTGCACCGCGACCCCAACCGGTACCTCCTTGTTGGTAGTTGGAGTCGTCGTCTTTCTTTGCACCGCGTCCAGCACCACCGAAGCCACGTCCTTTGCCACGTCGGCTCCCTTGCATCCCGTAGCCGCTGCTGCCGTCGTCTCCACCCCTCAGTTGGCGGCGACGGAAGTCCTCCTCCAGAATCTTCGTCCGCACCCACTCGAGCGTCCACAAGCTCTGGTTCTGCGGCAGGCTCAATCCGCTCGTAAATTGAAGCCACGATTCTGGCAGCAGCGAGAGCATCTTCAAGCACTTTGTTTGCTCCGGGTAGGTGATTCCTGCGGTCGCCAACTTCGCGTAGAGGTCGCGCAATTTGTCCAGGACAGGTTGCACCGGCTCTCCCTCGCTCAGGCGCAACGCGGACAGCTCCCTCTCCAGCATCAATGTTGCAACAACGGAGGTCGGGGCGTGCAGCTCCTTCAACACCGTCCACGCCTTCGGACCGCACTCAACCTCCGGCAGCAGGTGCATGACGTGGTGACGCTGGTTCAGCTCCAAACTCTGCGACATCAAGTAGTAGCCAGCCGAGGCGCGCTCGTCCCAATCTTCCTGAAGGGCGGGGTCACTCGGTCTAGGCTCCTCCCCAATCATTAGTTTCAGCAATCCGATTTGACGGAAATAAAGTTGCATTTTCCAGGCCCAATCATCATAGCCCTCACCATTGAACTTCTCGACGGTGAAGTTTTTCAGCACCTCCTTGATCAGCGAGCCCTGGCTTGTTCGCGCTCCCCTTGGCGCAGAAACACCAGAATCATGGCTGCCGCTACGATCTTGGGCTGAAGATTCACCAGCTACCGCCGAGGTGTTGCCCGCCATAGCTACCTATATCGAGGATCACTATAACGCAGCTCTGATACCAGCTTGTTGGTGTAAGGGCCTAATAAACTCAAGCTATTAAGACTTTATCACACTTAAAACCTCTCCTCGGGGTCACCTCCAAGGGTCCTTGGGTGCCTGGTACAAGACCAGCCCCTATCCTCGGGTCCGAGTTTGTAGAGAGAGGGATCAAGAGGGACTTAGTCAAAACAGCAAGAGTACCTTGAACGTCGCGCAGCGTATCGTGCAGACCGTCGACCGGATTAAGCTGAGAATTTCCTATATCGAAGCTCACTCTAAGAGCTTTAAAATAAGCCAAGTTGCCTCGCGAAAAGTTCTGCCATTACGAAGTTATGGCTCGGACAGCGTTAGCCTAGCGTTGGAGTGCTAGCGTACTAGCGTTGACTCGGGTAGCATTCCGCCGTCGCACCGCGTAGACAAGAAATTCCAGCAAGGAAGGAATTCGCTTGAATCAATTTCACTATATTCAGGTACAAACAGAGAAGGAATAAATAGCTCTAGCTAGCAAGGACCTTGGGAATCAACCTGGGAACAACCAGGGATGATCCCAAATAATTCCAAGCAACAGAACCAACCAGGTTGGACAAAATAGCAGGTGATAGGTTGGTGAACAACCTCTGGTTCTGTTTTTCCAACCTGGGAAAACAACAACCAGGTTCAGGTCCTAAAAACAGAACCTGTTTTGTCTTTGCCCAACCAGCCAAATGCTGGTTCCGCTGGTTTCCCCTGGCCCTGTAGCATGCAGATACAGACAAACAACATCCAACCTTCACCTAAATTGTACCGCTATAGTGCCTGCCCTGCTACACTATAGTCAACCAAACAAAACAGTACAATTTCGAGTTGGATAGAACTGAATCTGCGCAATCAAGTAAGTTGAACCGCAAAGCTTCCATCTTGGGTTCCTTTGCGAGCTCGTCCTTTCTGCTTGTACTGTTCATAGCGCGTACAATGTTATGCCGAAGCGCACATTGTGCGAGTACCTGCAAATGCTTCAAGCGAAAATTGCGAAAGCAAACAAACACACAAACATACCATTCACACGCAAATGCATTCGCACACGCATACTCGTACAAACAGACGGCAGGATGTCGTGCAATGTGAATTTGCACCCAACACAATTAGCATGGACACGAGATGAGGTACAGCAGCTGCAAAGCAGTCAAAGTCCTTCTGCTTGTCCTCAAGGACGTCTGTGCCAATGGCACACTCACCCCTGACGGACGGAGGACAGACAGACTCAGATTCAGCGATAAGACTAGCGGCGTAGTCTAGACGACAACGAGCAGCAAAGTTGACAAGCTCAACAAGTATGGCAGATGCAGTAGTGGACTCAAAGGAAGGGTCAGTAACAACAGTGGCTAGGAGACGCATGACTGTAGGACTAGCAGCACAAAGGGAGCTAGACTCTGGGTCCAGATCGTCAGCAAGGGAGGACGAAGGAGGAGACGGCAGAGGGACACGCAGTGGAACAGAGGAAGTACGAAGTGCCATCTGGTGTGTGCCGGGGACAGGAGGAGGACGCGGAAGCGGAACACGATGACCAGTGCGACCAGCGCGAATAGGCGACGCAGGACGAGACGCAAGCTCACGATGCCCAGTAAGACCTCCGGGCTGCTCAGTGTAAGGAGAAGGAGCAGGCAGCGGAGAGGCTAGCAGTAGCTGTGGCTGGGACTGGTCAGGCGGTGGACACAGGAAGGGAGGATTAAGGTCAGTAGAAGGCGAGAGACCAAGAACCTGCTGAAGCAGGGGAACGTAGTACGGTCGCGGTCGCACAGCACCTCCAGCACCAGCACCGACAGCACCAGTACCTCCACCATCTCCAGCTCCAGCAGCAACTCCAGCTCGAGCTCTAGAAGCACCTCCAGCTCTAGCAGCTCCACCACCTCCAGTAGCTCCAGCTCTAGCACCTCCAGTAGATCCAGCTCGAGCAGCTCCTCAAGTAGCTCCAGCTCCAGTAGCACCTCGAGCTCCAGTAGCTCCAGCACCTTCAGCAGCTCCAGCTCCATCAGCAGCTCTAGCAGCTCTAGCTCCAGCAGCACCAGCACCTCCTGCAGTTCTAGTAGTACCTCCAGCCCCAGCAGCTCCAGTACCCCCAGGACGAGCACCTTCGGGACTAGTGGCTCCAGCACCTCTAGCAGCTCCAGCTCCAGCAGCACCACTCCGGAGGCTCCAGCACCGAGCAAACCACTCGCGCAGCTGTAGTGGAGAGAGAGACTCTGGCCGCGACAAGACACCCGAAGGACCTCCATGCTCAGCACACTCAGGCCCAGCACCCCCAGGCTCAGCACCTCCAGGCTCCGCATGCTCAGGCTCAGCTCCCCCAGGCTCCGCACCCGTAGGCCCAGCACCCCCAGGCTCCGCACTCTCAGACGCAGCACCCCCAGGCTCAGCACCCCCATGCTCCAAAGGCTCCAGCTCAGCACCCCCAGGCCTCGCTCCCGCAGGCTCAGCACCCACAGACTTGTTAGAGACTAAGGACGGAGTCTATGAAGATTAGGAGCCGAAATATCTCAAAATCGTCGGGCCTAGTTTCTGTACAGAAAAGTCGAGTTCACAAGAAACGCCGTCGACAAACATTGCACTGTCAAAACTTCACTAAACTCAGATGTTTTGTAGCCCTAGTCTGTCGCTACAATTCCCATTTTGAATCGTACAATACGGTGAAGTATTTCTCGAGTTTTGAATTTCAGCGCACTAGGGGGTAAGCTACCATAGAATCTTAACTCAATCACAATTGTCTCACAATTTCACACAAGAAAGTTGGAGTAACAATTAACCACGTGGGATGGAAGACGAGGATGAGAGGGAAGGTCCCCAAGGAGTCCCCAACCAAGGAAACTCCATAAGCACACCAAATCCTTTCCCTATAGGAACCCCACTTTTACTTTTGTCACTTTCAAACCCATGCCATCCACCTTGCCCAACTTGGCCACACTTGCCAGCCTGGTTTGGCTCCTCCCAACCACTTGGCAGCATCTACAGTGATGTTGACGAATTTCCCAACCCCCAAAAGTCTATACCCCTTATGGAGTCAACCCCACAACTTCCCATAGTCACCACAACCAAGTATCAAAAGCATACGAATTTCCAATGTTCGTAACTTTCTTGTTCGTGCTCCGATTGAAGCGATACTTGGTTCGTCCGAAAGCTCTTGAGCAGAGGAGTCACTTCAGATATCTGCTCAGGCCGAATAACATTCACACACACTCTGAAAAACCAAACCACATCAAACACAAAGTCTTGCACACGCTCACACCACGCATGCAACGCACGAACAAGTGATAGGAGGCTGACAGACGTGAATGCAAGTGATAGCATCACATAACAAGACACACCACCTCTAGCAGCACGAGAGTTGACAGCTACCTTGACAGGCTCGACAGGGTCTACCTGGGACACACCTGAGGGAGCAGGACCCTGAGGGGAGAGGGGATCTACCGGAGGAGGACTTGGTGCTAGGAAGAGCGGCGGAGGAGGGAGAGGGGCAGTGCGGTAGGGTAAGAGACGGTAAAAGGGAGCTGGCTCGTCAAACGTGACGTCTTGAGAGGGCAGGACATGGCGAATTGTGGGGTGGTAAAACTGCCAGCCAAGCGCGTCAGGGACAAAACCAAGGAAGACACAGGGAACAGCGTGGGGCTCGACATCCCCAGACCCGGAACATCGACGCATCAGTAACCTCCCCCGTCCAATGCAGTGTGGGCGAAGTCTCTGGCAAGTAGACGCGGGGCCAGAGGTTGAGCTGATGCATAGTGTACTGGACTGCAAACGGCCTCAGAAAATGGGGGGCAGCCGCATGGATCATGGAGGTACGAGCGACCTCCATGACTAATCCAATGCGGTGCTTAGCAACCCAATTCTGCTGCGGAAAGGCCGGAAGCGTGAACGTTTGGCGAATGCCCTCCGCACGGCAAAAGGCCCGCAAGAGGTCGGAGGAAAACCTCACCACCTCTGTCAGAGTGCAGACGCAGGACTGGAAGGTCCGTCTCGAACCGCTCGCGGAGCTGGAGATGAACAGCGCGGATCCAAGGGATCAGAACATCAGGGACCTCCCCCTTGCGGCGCAAGGGGAAGACCGTGGTGTAACGCGAGTAGTCATCGACAACTAGCAGAAAGTACCGCTCGTGGCCCTGCCCACGGACGCGGGCTGGGCCCCACACGTCCAGGTGGAGAGTCTGCAGGGGGGCCTCTATCTGGGGAATGAGGAGGAGTGAGGGGTGGCGCGCTGCCGCCCCTCGACACAGGGAAGGCAGGGAGGGGCAGGCGACGGTGGGAGGGGAGGCAGAGACCCGGAAAGACCAGAGACAAGGAGACGGGAGTGCATGCCACGGAGGCGTGCCACAGAAGGGTGACCAAGTCGGTGGTGCCAAAGGAGCGTCTGGAGCAACAGGGCGCGACACGAGTAGGGGGCAGCAAGCTGACCTGACGCAAACGCAGACGGAGCTACCTGAGGAGGCACAGTAGTCAGTGTGTACAGACTCGACCCAGTCCGACGGGTGAACGTGGCCAGGTAGCGACCGGTTCGGGAGCACGTACAGATCGCCACACGCTACCGTCCAGGGGTGAAGGTGTCAACCCCCGCATCCTGGAGGACAGCAATGCTCACCAAGTTCGTAGAGAACGAGGGGAGGTGGAGACCTGACAGTGACCCAGACGGAACTGCCGGACAGGGCAGAACAGTGGAGGAACATGCAAGGACTGGGCCCCCAGAGGGGTCAGCAAAAGACACAGCAACAGGTGCAGTTAGCGGTGTGACTGTGGTACTGTCGCGAAAGAAACAGCGGGAGGCACCTGAGTCAAGCGTGAAGGTGTGCAAGGCTGCAGCAGACGCAATACCAGAGGGAGCAGACTCACCAGCACCTAGGGCAGCAGACTCACTAGCACCTAGAGCAGCAGCCTCTATACCTAGGTCTGGCGGCATACACAGGTAACAGTCACCCTCAGCACAAAAGTCAATGCATACATGGCAGATAGGATAGCATCAAAGTCTAGAGCAAAGATATCAACATTCTGCCTAAGCAGCGCCGCCCAGCTGGGGAGCTCAGCCACGTCAAGGAACTATGCGTGGAAGGCGTCGGTAAGGCGGTAGAAGCAGCGGTGCTGAGTGTGAGACCTCCTGCATGTCTGACCAGCGCAGTCACCTGTGCAAATGACATACGAGCAGGGACCACTACCCCCAGCCGCCCCACTCTAAGCAAACCACTCACGGAGCTCTTGAGACAACAGGGGCTGATGCTGCTGCTACCGCTGGCCACCTCCAAGGCCTCCCCTCTGGCTGGTGCCACCCCTGCCGCCCCCACTGCCGCCGCCTCCACCCCCATTGCCGCCACTACCGCCGCCACCACCGCTGCCGCCACCACTCCCACTGCCGCCACCACCGCCGCCACCTACCCCGCCGCCCCCACCGCCACTGCCTCCTCCACCGCCGCCCCCACCACCGCCTCCACCGCCCCCACCACCGCCTCCACCGCCCCCACCACCGCCTCCACTGCCCCCACCACCGCCTCCACCTCTGCCACCCCCACCGCCCTTGCCTCCCCTGCCCCTGCCGCTGTGGCGCCTCCCACTGGGGGCAGACGCAGCTTCTACCTCCTCAGCACGAATGTAGTCAACAACTACAGCAGAGGCGACAGAGGGGAGAAGGGGGGAGGGCGAACACCCCTCAAAGAAGGGGGTGCGAGGAGTGCCACGAGAAGCGCCTACAGCGACTATGCTAGTCTCAGCTGCTAGGAGATGCTTCTCGAGTAGGTCGACAGTGAGGTTGGTGGGGTCAAGTTCTAGAAGGAGGTCCCTGGCTGCAGTAAGAGAGTCAAGGAGGCGGGTGACTATGAAGTAGAGCGTGATGTACTTGGGGGAGGGGGTTCTTGGTGAGAAACTCGGCGGGGAGCGCAGCACGGTAGCGAGTGTCACTAGTGCGGAGGTGAGTGACTAGGTCGGCTACTGTGGCAAAGGCGGACAGGTCTGGGAACAGGTAGGGTAGGAGAAGGCGGCCTAGAGCAGCAGTGGCCGGGGAGGAGCGTCGTACAGTGCTTTTGCTGTCTTATGCTGGGCAAAGTGGGCGCGTTCTGCTAACGACAGGTGGTTGCAAACGGCTAGGCGAGCAGCAGCGTCACGGGTAAGCCACTGTGAGCGGGTCGCACTGTCAGCTGTGGCGTCAGGGGCGGGCGAGGCGCCAGAAGTGAGGTCAAACAGCGAGGTACCGTCCTTAGAGTCCGTCAGCAGGAACAGCTGTAAGTCGTCTAGCCACGCATTGAACTCAATCGGGCGGCCCTCCGAATCGAAGGTGAGAACGTTGAGAGTGGCCATAGCGAGCGGAGCAGTCGACCACGCTAGCTGCACGCAGGCAGGGCTAGGCAGGGGAGCGCGCTAGCAGAAGTGCAGCAGAGAGCGGCGCATGGCGCGCAAAGCAGGGCAGGGCGCGCGGCAGGGCAGGGCGCGCACGGCAGAGCAAGGCGCGCACGGCAGGGCAGAGGCGCGCATGGCAGGGCAGAGGCGCGCACGGCAGGGCAAAGGCGTGCGGCGATGCGGCCCGCGGGCAGGGCAGAGGCGCGCGGCGGCGCAGCGCGCGGGCAGAGCAGAGGCGCGCGGGAGGGCACGGCGCGCGGCGGCGCGGCGCGTAGTCAGGGCAGGCCGCGCGGCAGCGCGGCGCGCAGGCAGGGCAGGGCGCACGACGGCGCGGTACGCAGGCAGGGCAGGCCGCGTGGCGGCGCGGCGCGCAGGCAGGGCAGGGCGCGCTGGTAAGGCAGAGCGCGCGGTAGCGCGGTGCGCGGGCAGGGCAGGGCGCGCAGCAGCGCGGCGCGCGGGCAGGGCAAGGTGCGCGGCGCGACGCGACGCGACGCGCGGGCAGGGCAGGGCGCTCTGCTGCAGGCGGCGTGCAACTCAGCAGGACGCGCTGCAGCAGGCGGTGCGCAGGCAAAGCAGTGCGCGATGCAGCATGTGGCGCAGGGCAGTGCAGGGCAGGGCAGGGCAGGGCAGGGCAGGGCAGGGCAGGACAGGGCAGGGCAACGGGATCACAGTGGCGTGACAGGTGGGGTAGCGCTACTTGGTGGCCCCTAAGAGATCGGTCCTAGGCTAGGAACTGCTCTGAAACCATGTCAGAATAACAAACAGGGATGAATGAACTAGCAGCAGGATGGGTACAAGTAGGAAACCTTACTTTGTGTTGTACCCCATATGGGCTACCCCACTACAGCCTACACAACACGCAGTATATATAGTTTGACAAAGGCTAGTTACCCAGGTGTTACGCGAATGTTCTGAGGTCGCGAAGCGTCCCGAACAGAACCTTCCCGAACTCACTGGAAAGCAATTTGGTGGAAACCGAATAGGCCTGAGTTCTGTACACCTAACCTGGTTCGGTGCTATAACTATAATAAAATATAGGAATGCACCCAACCTAGGAAATCAAGCATATCTATGCATGATAAATTAAATCCAAGCTAGATATAGCATAATAATGTCCAGGCAAGCTAGCCAAGCCAGCATAAGCCGTCGTACTCTCACACTACTGAGCGATTTTAGAGACAACGTTTCGTTGTTTGACCACACGTCTAGAGTCTCTCTCGCCCCTCCCGACACAGCTGACAGTGTGACTCGCGCACAGTGGCTTACTCGTGACGCTGCTGCTTGCTTAACCGTTCGCAACCACCTGGCGTTAGCCGAACACGCTCACTTTGGCCAGCACAAGACTGCTAAAGCCTTGTACGACGCTGTGGTCGCTCGTTACTCCTCCCCTGCCACTGCTGCTCTCGGCCGCCTTATACTGCCCTACCTCTTTCCCGAGCTAACCGCCTTTGCCACAGATGACGACCTAGTCACCCACCTTCGCACTAGTGACACTCGCTACCGTGCCGCACTTCCCACCAAGTTTCTAGACAAGAACCCCCCCCCCCCCCCCCCCCCCCCCCCTATGTACATCGCTCTCTACTTCATCGTCACCCGCCTCCCTGACTCTCTTAGTGCATTCAGGGACCTCTTCCTCGCCATGGACCCCACGGACCTCACTGTTGACCTGCTCGAGAAGCACCTCCTTGCAGCTGAGGCAAGCACAGTCGTTGTAGGTGTTGAGTGTGGCACTCCTCGCACTCCCTTCTCTGAGGGGTGTTCCCCCTCCCCCCTTGCCCCCTCCTACGCTTTTGCTGCTGCTGTTGACTTCCTTCGTGCTGAAGAGGTCGGGGCTGCATCTGCTCCCAGTGGGAGGCGCAGTAGCGGTAGGGGCAAGGGAGGCAAGGGTGGTGGGGGTGGCAGCGGTGGAGGCGGTGGTGGAGGCGGTGGAGGCAGTGGAGGCGGTGGAGGTGGCGGTGGTGGCAGAGGGAGTGGTGGTGGGAGTGGAGGCGGCGGTGGCGGCAGTAGTGGTGGCAGTGGGAGTGGTGGCGGCAGAGGTGGTGGCGGTTAGGGTGGAATCGGTCAGAAGGGAGGTACTGCCGGTGGTCAGCGGCGGCAGCAGCAGCGTCCGCGGGAGACCCCTACGCCCCAGGAGCTTCGTGAGTGGTTTGCTCAACGTGGGGCGTCTGGGGGTAGTGTTCGCTGCCAGTACGTCATTCGCACAGGTGACCGCGCTGATCAAACATGCAAGAAGGTTGGTCACACACTTTCTCGCTTCCTCTCCCGTCTTGACGACGCCTGGCGCGCAGAGTTTCCCAAAGCGACTGAGCTCCCCTGCTGGCTAGAGCTGCTAAGGCAGGGTGTGGAGATCTTTTCTACTGACTATGATGCTATCCTTGCTGCCATGTATGCTTTGACTGTTAGGGCTGAGGGTGACTGTTATCTGTGTATGCTACCCGACCCAGGTATAGAGGCTGCTGCTCTAGGTGCTAGTGAGTCTGCTCTCCTTGGTAGTGCGCCTGCTGAGGCTTTGCACACCTTCACGCTTGACTCAGGTGCTTCCAGCTGTTTCTTTCGCGATAGTACCACAATCAGACCACTCCCTGCACCTGTTGCAGTCAGACTGGCTGACCCCTCAGGGGGACCAGTTCTTGCATGTTCCTCCACTGTTCTCTCGTGTCCGGCGGTTCCGTCGGGCTCACTCTCAGGTCTTCACCTCCTCTCGTTCTCTACAAACTTTGTGAGTACCAATGCCCTCCAGGATGCGATGGTCAATACCACCACTCCTGGGGGTCAGGGTGTGTCGATCTGCACGTGTACACGGATGGGCCGTCACCTGGCCACGTTCACCCGTCGGCCTGGGTCGAGTCAGTACACACTGACTACTAAGCCTCTTTAGGTAGCTGCGGCTGGTCAGGTGTCCGCGTAAGGTCCGGTAGCAGCCCCTTGCTCGTGTCACGCCCTGTTGCACCGGGCTCTCCTTTGGCACCACCGCCTTGATCACCCCTCCCTGCCACGCCTCAGTGGCATGCACTCCCGCCTCCTTGTCTCTGGTCTTCCCAGGTCTCTGCCTCCCCTCCCACACTCGCCTGCCCCTCCCTGCCTTCCATGTGTCGAGGGGCAGCAGCGCGCCGCTCCTCACTGTCAGAACATATATGTAGCTTATGCTGTTGTGTAGGCTACAGTGCGGTATACCATAGGGGGTACAACCCAATTAGGGTTTTGCTATTTGTACTCACTTCACTCATAGTTCATTCATTCTCGTTCTATTTTCCACATGGTATCGAGCAGGTTCCCCCGTGGGAACTGTGCTTAGGGCCCACCACTTTTAAACTTTTTTTTTTCTGCCCGGAGCGCGCTCCGGGCCCTCGCTCTCACTCTTTCGGCCTGCCCTGCGGCCCCCTAGCCGCCCGCGCGCGCCCGTTCCGGCCCCTAGCCGCTCGCGCGCCGCCCGTTCAGGCCCCTAGCCGCCCGCGCGCCGCCTGTCCCGGCCCCTAGCCGCTCGCGCGCCGCCCGTTGAGGCCCCTAGCCGCCCGCGCGCCGCCCGTCCCGGCCCTTAGCCGCCCGCGCGCCGCCTGTCCCGGCCCCTAGCCGCTCGCGCACCGCCCGTTCAGGCCCCTAGCCGCCCGCGCGCCGCCCGTCCCGGCCCCTAGCCGCTCGCGCGCCGCCCGTTCAGGCCCCTAGCCGCCCGTGCGCCGCCGTCCCGGCCCCCCCCACGCCGCCCGTTAGCCGCCGTGCAGCCTGAGCCGCCCGAGCCGCCCGAGCCGCCTCCCCCCCCCCCCCCCCCCCCCCTTTTCCCGTCGCCTGTCGAGGCGACCTGAGAGGCCAGCTGAGGGGTGGCAGGTGTGTGGTCTCCCCTGCTTCTCCTCCTCCTTCGTCTCGAGCCGCCCTGCAGCCGAGCCGCCTCGCCGCCGAGCCGCTCTACACCCGAGCCTCCCAGCGGCCGAGCCGCCCTGCAGCCGAGCAGCTCTACACCCGAGCCTCCCAGCAGCCGAGCCGCCCTACAGCCGCGCCGCCGGGTCGCCGAGCTGCCGAGCTGCAGTTGCTGCCGAGCCGCCCTGCCGCCGAGCCGCCCGAGTCGCCCGAGCCGCAAAAGCCGCCGTGCTGCCGAGCCGCTTAGTCGCCGAGCCTACTCTACCCACCACTGGTGAGCCCCTGCCCTGCTAGCACGCTGCGCGTCGCCTGCTTGCCTGCCTGCCTCCCTTTTTGGCTTGCCTGGCTGCCTGCCTTACTGCTGCTACTCCTGCTCCTGCCTCTACTGGTGGAGCCAGATGCGGCCCCATCGACGTCTGCGTGAGTCCCTCACGCCCCAGCAGCTGCGTGAGTGGTACGCTGGTTGGGGCTGTAGGGGTGGTGGCGCTACTACTGCTACCACTCCTGCTGCTTCTACTACTGGTGGCGGCCAGATGCAGCTCCCGCGACCCCCCCGCGCGTCTCTCACGCCTCAGCAGCTTCGTGAGTGGTACGCTCAGAGTAGAGGGTCTCTCAGTTCTGTTCGCTGCTCTTACGTGATTCTCACTGGTGCTCGGACTGGTCAGCCTTGTGGGACACCTGGTCATACACAGTCCCGCTGCTTCGCCCGTCTGAGCGACGCCTGGCGTACCGTGTTTGGCGACGAGGCTGAGCTCCCCGACTGGGTGGAGTTGCTTAGGCAGAGGGTAGATATATTTGCTCTTGACTATGATGCTATTCTCACTGCCATGTATGCATTGCCTACTAGTGCTGACCGTACCGGTCACCTGTGCGTACCGCCTGACCCGGGTATAGGACCTGCTGCTCTAGCTACTGGTGAGGCTGCTGCTGCTCTGGGTGCTAGTGAGTCTCCTGCTCCAGGTACAGGTGCGGCTGATGATCTAGGTGCTAGTGAGTCTGCTTCCTCAGGTGCGGGTGAGGCTTCGCTCTCAGGTACCACGTTGGCTTCGGCCTCCCTCACCTTTACACTTGACTCTGGGGCTTCTCGCTCCTTCTTTCGGGACCGCACCACACTCACGCCGCTTGGTCGGCCTGTTGCAGTCTCCCTGGTTGACCCCTCTGGGGGTCCTGTCCTCTCTCACTTTTCCACTGTCCTCCCGTGTCCGGCTGCCCCCTCGGGCACCCTGTCTGGCCTGTACCACCCCTCGTTCTCGACGAACTTGGTGAGTGGTGCAGACCTGCAGGATGCGGGGGTTCACCAGTTCACTCCTGCGAGTCAGCGGGTGACCCACTGCACGGACGCACGCACAGGCCGGCACCTGGCCACGTTCTCGCGTCGGCCAGGGTCGAGCCTCTACACCCTGACCACTGAGTCTCCTCCTGTCCCTGCGTCCGGTCAGGTAGCAGCGTCAGGTCAGGTGTTTGCTGCTGCGTCCAGGTCTGGTCCTGAGTCTGCCCCCTGTTCGTGTCGCCTCTTGTCTCACGAGACTCTCCTGTGGCACCACCGTCTTGGCCACCCCTCCTTGCCCCGTCTTCGGGGCATGGCTTCCCGTGTCCTTGTCTCTGGTCTTCCCCAGTCTCTCCCTCCCCTTCCTTCGGGACCAGGACCTTCCTGTGTTCCCTGTGTCGAGGGGCGCCTCAGGGCTGCTCCTCACTCCTCCCAGTTTCCCCCGACAGAGGCTCCTCTGCAGACACTTCACATGGACGTGTGGGGCCCGGCCCCCGTCCGTGGGCAGGGTCACGAGCGCTACTTCCTGTTGGTGGTTGACGACTACTCGCGTTACACCACAGTCTTCCCCTTGCGCAGCAAGGGTGCTGTCACTGAGGTGCTGATCGACTGGATCCGTGAGGCTCGTCTCCAGCTCAGGAGGAGCTTCGGCTCGGACTTTCCTGTTCTGCGTCTGCACTCTGACCGAGGTGGGGAGTTCTCCTCTCGCCTTCTGCGAGACTACTGTTGTGCACAGGGGATCCGCCAGACCTTTACGCTTCCGGACTCTCCACAGCAAAATGGGATTGCTGAGCGCCGCATTGGCATGGTCATGGATGTCGCTCGTACGTCCATGATGCATGCGGCTGCCCCCCATTTTCTGTGGCCGTTTGCGGTTCGGTACGCGGCGCATCAGCTCAACCTTCACCCCAGGGTCTCTCGGCCCGATATGTCCCCAGTGTTACTGTGGACGGGGAAGGTCGGCGATGCGTCTGCGTTCCGTGTCTGGGGATCTCGGGCGTTTGTCCGCGACTTGTCTGCGGACAAGTTGTCCCCCCGTGCTGCTCCCTGTGTCTTCCTTGGCTCCCCCCCTGACGCTCCAGGGTGGCAGTTCTACCACCCGTCCTCTCGTCGTGTTCTGTCCTCCCAGGACGTCACGTTCGACGAGTCAGTCCCCTTCTACCGCCTCTTCCCCTACCGTACTCCTTCCCTCCCCCCCCCACCGGACTTCCTGGTGCCAGTTCCCCCCCCGGTAGACCCCCTCCCCCCTCAGGTTCCTGCCCCTTCAGGTGTGTCCCAGGTAGACACAGTCGAGCCAGTCGAGGTTGCTGCTGAGTCTGGTACTGCTGCTGGGGGTGCTGAGCCTGGGGGTGCGAGACCGGGGGGTGCTGAGCTTGGGGGTGCTGCTGCTGGGGGTGCTGAGCCGGGAGGTGCTACGTCAGGAGCTGCTGAGCCTGAGGGTGCTGAGCCTGGAGGTGCGGAGCCTGCGACTGCTGGACCAGGGGGCTCTCCGGTTGCTCCGTCTCGGCGGGAGCCGCTCTCTCCACAGGAGCTGCGCGAGTGGTTTGCTCGCCGCTGGAGGCGTGCTGCTGGAGCTGGAGCTCCTTCGACTGCTGAGGGTGCTGGTGCTGCCGGTCCCGGAGCTGCTGGGCCTGCGGGTCCTACTGGAGCTGGGGCTGCTGAGCCTGGGGGTGCTGAGTCTGGAGCTGCTGAGCCTGGGGGTGCTGAGTCTGGAGCTGCTGAGCCTGGGGGTGCTACGTCTGGAGCCGCTGAGCCTGGGGTTTCTCCTGGTGCTGCGTCTCGGCGGGAGCCCCTCTCTCCACAGGAGCTGCGCGAGTGGTTTGCTCGCCGCTGGAGGCGTACTGCTGGAGCTGGAGCTTCTTCGACCGTCGAGGGTACTGGTGCCGCCGGTCCCGGAGGTGCTACGCCTGCGGGTCCTACTGGAGCTGGGGCTGCTGAGGGCGTTGGTGCTGAGTCTGCTGCTGTCTGTCCTGACGGTGGTTCTGCTGCTGGTGCTGCTGGAGGTCCTGCCGCTGGAGGTGTTGGTGACGCTGGTGCTGCCGCTGAGGGTGCTGGTGCTGTCCCTGCTGAGTCTGGAGCTGCCGCGCGGCCTCGGCCGTACTTCGTTCCGCTTCTGCAGCAGGTTCTTGGTCTTTCTCCTCCGGTAGAGTGTCCACAGCCTGTCCAGTCGCAGTCACTGTTGGAGCCTACCTCCCCACTGCCTGCTCCCTCTCCTTACACTGGTCCTACTGGAGGTCTTGCTGAGCGTCGTGAGCCTGCGTCTCGTCCCGCGTCGCCTGTTCGTGCTGCCCGCGCTAGTGGTCGTGGTTCGCGTCCGCGTCCCCCTCCTGTCCCTGGCACGCACCGGATGTCTCTGCGTCCGTCCACTGCTCCTCTGCGTGCCCTTTTGCCTTCTCCTCCTCAGTCCTCCCTTCCTGTGCTTACCGACCCAGAGTCGGACTCCCTTCGTGCTGCCAGTCCTACTGTCACGCGTCTGCTTGCTACTGTCGTCACTGACCCCTCTTTTGAGTCCGCTGCTGCGTCTGCTCTTGTCGCTGAGCTTGTCGACTTTGCTGCTCGCTGTCATCTAGACTACGCTGCTAGTCTTGTTGCTGAGTCTGCGTCTGTCTGTCCTCCGTCCGTCGGGGGTGAGTGTGCTCTTGGCACGGACATCCTAGAGGACAGGCAGGAGGAGTTCCAGTGTCTGGCTGCTGCTTCACCTCATCTCGCGTCTGTACTGCTTGCTCCCGAGGGAGACCCGGATGCACTAGACATCCCGACTCCGCGCTCTTACGCGGAGGCCGTAGAGGGTCCCTACTCCTCTCAGTGGCAGGCAGCTATGGATGCAGAGATGGCTTCCTGGAAGTCCACAGGCACCTACGTTGACGCGGTTCCCCCTCCTGGGGCGAACATCGTCAGTGGCATGTGGATCTTCAGGGTGAAGCGGCCGCCGGGCACTCCACCTGTCTTCAAGGCGCGGTACGTCGCTCGTGGCTTCAGTCAGCGGCAGGGAGTTGACTACTTTCAGACCTTCTCTCCCACCCCGAAGATGACCACTCTTCGGGTGCTGCTGCACATAGCCGCTCAGCGCGACTACGAGCTTCACTCTCTCGACTTCAGTACTGCGTTCTTGGAGGGGAGCTTGCACGAGGAGATCTGGCTGCGCCGTCCACCTGGCTTCACTGGGACTTTCCCTCCTGGCACCCAGTAGAGCCTCCGACGGCCAGTCTACGGTCTCCGCCACGCACCACGTGAGTGGCACGACACACTGAGGACTACGCTTGCGGCCCTTGGGTTTGCTCCTTCTACTGCTGACTCGTCGCTGTTTCTGCGCACCGACACTTCACTGCCGCCGTTCTACATCCTCGTGTACGTCGACGACTTGGTCTTTACCACAGCGGACTGTGAGAATAGTAGAACAGGAATGAATGACTAAGTGAACGTTTGGTACAAATACAAATCCTAAAGAGCTGTACCCCATATGTGCTACCCCACTATAGCCTACAACAGCTATGTCATATATATCTGACACACCCCCATAGGCAAAGTGGGGGAGAACAAGGGGTCACAAGACCAGTCAAGCAAAGTAAAACAAAGCAAGCTCAGGGTGGATCACAAAGTCACCACACAGTCCGAGCACAAGAGCAGGGCCAGAGGCCGGTTCATATGCAGGAGTACAGACATATATATATAAAACTAGACAAGCAAGAGCAGGTATATATATGTCACAGTACAAGTAAAGTCAAGAGGAGAGCAAGTGAGGCAAGACAGGCACAAGACCCAGCTGGGTGCAGAAGCGCTGATGGTCACAAGGCGCGAGTGCCTTGGTGAAGACATTAGTAGTGTTGGCCTCAGAGGCCACGTAAGCAAGCCGCAACTGACCACGCTGTTGTAGCTCACGAGCAACGAAGTAACGAAGAGCAATGTGCTTCGTTCTGTGCTCCAGACGCTGCTCTCGACACAAGGCCAGCATGGCCTTGTTGTCTACGTACAGCACTGGAGGAGAACGAGGCGGCTCTCCAAGGTCAGTCAGCAGGTAGGTGAGCCAGCGAAGCTCCTGTGCAGCCATGGCCCCGGCGTAGATCTCAGCCTCACAACTGGAGCTGAGAACCGAAGACGAACGAGTAGCCCGCCACGAGACAGAGCCGGAACCAAGACTGAAGGTGTAACCCTGTGACGACCGCTGCGTAGCCTGGTCGTCAGCCCAAGAAGCGTCAGCGTGGCCTGTAAGGACCTCTGGACTCCGCCTTCCAAGCACTAGCCCCATGCCCAACGTACTGCACAGGTAGCGCAATACCCTCTTCGCTGCAGCCATGTGCTCTGGTCGGTGTCTCCCAGGAGCAACATAGCGTGCAAGAATTCTCAGAGGGTATGCAAGGTCAGGTCGTGTGCAGGTCATCAGGTACATGAGGCAGCCAACAAGCTCTGGGTACGGGCCACTCGACTCTACGGACTCATCCGAAGGCAGAGCTGAGAGCGAGTGACGAGTAGACAGAGGAGTGGCCTGAGGCGAGGAGTACGTGAAGCCGAAGCGCTGAAGGACCTGCTGCACCATGTGTGACTGAGTCAAGGTAATGGTGCGGCGTGCTCTGTCCCGAGTGATCTGCAAGCCAAGGTAGCTGCGCAGTTCACCCAGGTCTGTGCACGTGTGTCTCTTCAGCAGCTCGGACTTCACGTAAGCGAGTCCAGCAGTGTCCGCTGTGGCAAAGACCAAGTCGTCGACGTACACGAGGATGTAGAACGGCGGCAGTGAAGTGTCGGTGCGCAGAAACAGCGACGGGTCAGCAGTAGAAGGAGCAAACCCAAGAGCCGCAAGCGTAGTCCTCAGTGTGTCGTGCCACTCACGCGGTGCCTGGCGGAGACCGTAGACTGGCCGTCGGAGGCTCCACTGGGTGCCAGGAGGAAAAGTCCCAGTGAAGCCAGGTGGACGGCGCAGCCAGATCTCCTCGTGCAGGCTACCCTGCAGGAACGCAGTGCTGAAGTCGAGAGAGTGAAGCTCGTAGTCGCGCTGAGCGGCTATGTGCAGCAGCACCCGAAGAGTGGTCATCTTCGGGGTGAGAGAGAAGGTCTGAAAGTAGTCAACTCCCTGCCGCTGACTGAAGCCACGAGCAACGTACCGCGCCTTGAAGACAGGTGGAGAGCCCGGCGGCTGCTTCACCCTGAAGATCCACATGCCACTGACGATGTTCGCCCCAGGAGGGGGAACCGCGTCAACGTAGGTGCCTGTGGACTTCCAGGAAGCCATCTCTGCATCCATAGCTACCTGCCACTGAGAGGAGTAGGGACCCTCTACGGCCTCCGCGTAAGAGCGCGGAGTCGGGATGTCTAGTGCATCCGGGTCTCCCTCAGGAGCAAGCAGTACAGACGCGAGATGAGGTGAAGCAGCCGCCAGACACTCTAACTCCTCCTGCCTGTCCTCTAGGACGTCCGTGCCAAGGGCACACTCACCCCCGACGGACGGAGGACAGACAGACGCAGACTCAGCAACAAGACTAGCAGCGTAGTCTAGACGACAGCGAGCAGCAAAGTCAACGAGCTCAGCGACAAGAGCAGACGCAGCAGTGGACTCAAAAGAGGGGTCAGTGACGACAGTAGCAAGCAGACGCGTGACAGTAGGAGTGGCAGCACGAAGGGAGTCCGACTCAGGGCCGGCAAGCGCAGGAAGAGAGGACTCAGGAGGAGAAGGCAAAGGGGCACGCAGAGGAGCAGTGGACGGACGCAGAGACATCCGGTGCATGCCAGGGACAGGAGGAGGACGCTGACGCGAACCGCGACCACTAGCGCGAGCAGGACGAACAGGCGACGCGGGACGAGACGCAGGCTCACGACGCTCAGCAAGACCTCCAGTAGGACCAGTGTAAGGAGAGGGAGCAGGCAGTGGAGAGGAAGGCTCCAACAGTGACTGCGACTGGACGGGCTGTGGACACTCTACCGGAGGAGAAAGACCAAGAACCTGCTGCAGAAGCGGAACGAAGTACGGCCGAGGCCGCGCGGCAGCTCCAGACTCAGCAGGGACAGCACCAGCACCCTCAGCGGCAGCACCAGCGCCACCAACACCTCCAGCGGCAGGACCTCCAGCAGCACCAGCAGCAGAACCACCGTCAGGACAGACAGCAGCAGACTCAGCACCAACGCCCTCAGCAGCCCCAGCTCCAGTAGGACCCGCAGGCGTAGCACCTCCGGGACCGGCGGCACCAGTACCCTCGACGGTCGAAGAAGCTCTAGCTCCAGCAGTACGCCTCCAGCGGCGAGCAAACCACTCGCGCAGCTCCTGTGGAGAGAGGGGCTCCCGGCGAGACGCAGCAGCAGGAGAAACCCCAGGCTCAGCAGCTCCAGACGCAGCACCCCCAGGCTCAGTAGCTCCAGACTCAGCACCCCCACGCTCAGCAGCTCCAGACGCAGCACCCCCAGGCTGAGTGGGCGGCGGGGCCGCGGCTGAGGAGGCGGCGGGGCCGCGTCGGAGCGAGCAGCAGGGCCGCTGCTGAGCAGGCGGCGGGGCCGCGTCTGAGCAGGCGGCGGGGGCGCGACGTAGCGGGCGGCGGGGCCGCGGCTGAGCAGGCGGCGGGGCCGCGTCTGAGTGGGCGGCGGGGCCGCGGCTTAGCAGGCGGCGGGGCCGCGTCGTAGTGGGCGGCGGGGCGGCGGCTGAGCAGGCGGCGGGGCCGCGTCTGAGTGGGCGGCGGGGCCGCGTCTGAGCAGGCGGCGGGGCCGCGTCGGAGCGAGCAGCGGGGCCGCGGCTGAGCAGGCGGCGGGGCCGCGTCTGAGCGGGCGGCGGGGCCGCGTCTGAGCAGGCGGCGGGGCCGCGTCGGAGCGGGCGGCGGGGCCGCGTCTGAAGGGGCGGGCGGGGCCGCGTCCGAAGTGGGCGGCGGGGCCGCGTCTCAAATGGCGGCGGGGCCGCGTTCGAAAGGGGCGGCGGGGCCGCGTCTGAAAGGGCGGCGGGGCCGCGAGGGAAGGGCGACACGGAGGGTCGCTTGAGAGAGAGAAAAAAATAAGGTTAGCGCGCCTCGGGGCGCGCTTCGGTGGGCCCTAGGCGAAGTTCCCACAGGGAACCCGCTCTATACCATGTGAGAATAGTAGAACAGGAATGAATGACTAAGTGAACGTTTGGTACAAATACAAACCCTAGAGAGCTGTACCCCATATGTGCTACCCCACTATAGCCTACAACAGCTATGTCATATATATCTGACACGGGCACTGCTGGACTCGCCTACGTGAAGTCCGAGCTGCTGAAGAGACACACGTGCACAGACCTGGGTGAACTGCGCAGCTACCTTGGCTTGCAGATCACTCGGGACAGAGCACGCCGCACCATTACCTTGACTCAGTCACACATGGTGCAGCAGGTCCTTCAGCGCTTCGGCTTCACGTACTCCTCGCCTCAGGCCACTCCTCTGTCTACTCGTCACTCGCTCTCAGCTCTGCCTTCGGATGAGTCCATAGAGTCGAGTGGCCCGTACCCAGAGCTTGTTGGCTGCCTCATGTACCTGATGACCTGCACACGACCTGACCTTGCATACCCTCTTAGCATTCTTGCACGCTATGTTGCTCCTGGGAGACACCGACCAGAGCACATGGCTGCAGCGAAGAGGGTATTGCGCTACCTGTGCAGTACGTCGGGCATGGGGCTAGTGCTTGGAGGGCGGAGTCCAGTGGTACTTACAGGTCACGCGGACGCTTCTTGGGCTGACGACCAGGCTACGCAGCGGTCGTCACAGGGTTACACCTTCAGCCTTGGCTCCGGCTCTGTCTCGTGGCGGGCTACTCGCTCGTCTTCGGTTCTCAGCTCGAGTTGTGAGGCTGAGATCTACGCAGGGGCCATGGCTGCACAGGAGCTTCGCTGGCTCACCTACCTGCTGACTGACCTTGGAGAGCCGCCTCGTTCTCCTCCAGTGCTGTATGTAGACAACAAGGCCATGCTGGCCTTGTGTCGAGAGCAGCGTCTGGAGCACAGAACGAAGCACATTGCTCTTCGCTACTTCCTTGCTCGTGAGCTACAGCAGCGTGGACAGTTGCGGCTTGCGTACGTGGCCTCTGAGGCCAACACTGCTGATGTGTTCACCAAGGCACTCGCGCCTTGTGACCATCAGCGCTTCTGCACCCAGCTGGGTCTTGTGCCTGTCTTGCCTCACTTGCTCTCCTCTTGACTTTACTTGTACTGTCACATATATATACCTGCTCTTGCTTGTCTAGCTTTATATATATGTGTGTACTCCTGCATGTGAACTGGCCTTGTGGCCTTGCTCTTGTGCTCGGACTGTGTGGTGACTTTGTGATCCACCCTGAGCTTTGCTTTGCTTTGCTTGACTGGTCTTGTGACCCCTTGTTCTCCCCCACTTTGCCTATGGGGGTGTGTCAGAACATATATGTAGCTTATGCTGTTGTGTAGGCTACAGTGGGGTATACCATAGGGGGTACAACCCAATTAGGGTTTTGCTATTTGTACTCACTTCACTCATAGTTCATTCATTCTCGTTCTATTTTCCACACTCACTCCTCGTCGTTTCCCCCAACGATTTCTCCCTTGCAGACTCTCCACATCGATGTGTGGGGCCCAGCCCGCGTCCGTGGACAGGGCCGCGAGCGATACTTTCCGCTGGTTGTTGATGACTACTCCCGTTACACCACGGTCTTCTCCTTGTGCACCAAGGGGGAGGTCAATGATGTATTGATTCCTTGGATCGGCGCTGTCCGTCTCCAGCTCCTAGCGGTTCCACACGGACCTTCGTGTCCTGCGTTTGCACTCTGACAGAGGTGGTGAGTTTGCCTCCGACCTCGTGGGGAGGGCATCCGCTAGTCGTTCACGCTTCCGGCTTCTCCGCAACAGAATGGGGATGCTGAGCGCCGCATTGGCTTAGTCATGCGGCTGCTCCCCATTTTCTGTGGCCGTTTATGGTCCGGTACGCTGCGCATCAGCTCAACCTCTGGCCCCGTGTCTCCTTGTCGGAGACCTCGTCTACACTGCGTTGGACGTGGGTGCCAGAACATTATAGCTTATGCTTTTGTGTAGGCTTTAGTGGGGTAGCCCATATGGGGTACAACCCAATTAGGATTAGTACTTGTACCCAACTCTTTCATTGTGCATTCATTCTCGTTCTAGGTTTCTCATGGTATCGAGCAGGTTCCCTCGTGGGAACTGTTCCTAGGGCCCACCAATTCGATTTTGTTTCCTGCCCGGAGCGCGCTTAGTTCCTGCCCAAGTCGCGCTCCCCTCTCTCGACCCTCTTGCGCCGCCTTAGCGGCCCCGTCGCGTCGCGGTAGAGGCCCTGTCGCGTCGCCCTCGCGGCCCCATCCCGTCGCGCCGCCCTAGCGGCTGCGTCCCGCCGCCCTAGCGGCCCCGACCTGCCGCCCTAGCGGCCGCGTCGCCTACTCCTGCGGCCCCGACGCCGCCCTTCCCGGCCCCAACCTGCCGCCCTAGCGACCCCGTCGACTACCCCGCGGCCCCGGCGCTGCCCTTCCCGGGCCCCGACGACGCCCTTCCCGGCCCAGCCCTGCCTCTGCTGGCCCCGTCGCCTAGCCCTGCGGCCCCGGCGCCGCCCTTCCCGGCCCCGACGCCGCCCTTCCCGGCCACAATCTGCCGCTCTGCAGCCCCGTCGCCTACCCCGCGGCCCCGGCGCCGCCTTTTCTCGGCCCCGACGCCGCCCTTCCCGACCCGGCCCAGCCTCTGCTGGCACCGTCGCCTACCTTGCGGCCCCGGCGGCGCCCTTTCCCGACCCCGACGCCGCCCTTCCCGACCCGGCCCCGCCTCTGCTGGCCCCGTTGCCTACCTCTGCGGCCCCGACGCCGCCCTTCTCGGCCCCGGCACTGCCCTTCCCGGCCCCGGCCCAGCCTCTGCTGGCCCCGTCGCCCGCCCTTCCCGGCCCGGCCCCGCCTTCACGCGGCCCCGCCGAGCTAGTGCCGAGCCGCCAGAGCCACCCGAGCCGCCCTAGCCGCCGCGCCACCTTAGCCGCCCGAGCCGCCGTACAGCCGAGCCGCCCGAGCCGCCCGAGCCGCCGAGTCGCCGGGCCGCAGTTGCCGCCGAGCCGCCCGAGCCGCCCAAGCCGCCGAGTCGCCGAGCCGCCAAGCTGCAGATCCTGCCGAGCCGCCGAGCCGCCCGAGCCGCCTTGTCCGGTAAGAGCAGCGCCTCTGTTAGTGCACTGCCCTTACCCCACTGTTCGCGCTACTAGTCTACTGCTGTCATGGCTACCCCTAGTGTCCTTGCTTTTGACGCTGAGGGTCGGGCCATTGACTTTGACGTCTGGGTAGATGACCTACAGCTTTTCCTACAGTGCGATAGGGCAAACGGTCTCTCCCACTTTGACCTCACCTTTGGTGCCTCTCCTGCCCCTGCAGCTGATGCTGACGCCACTGTTCGCTCACACTGGGCCACACACGATGCTGCTGCACGTCTTGCTGTGCGTCGCCACGTGCCTACCTCTGAGCGTGCTCACTTTAGCCAGTACAAGAGTGCTCAGACCCTGTACGATGCTGTAGTTGCACGCTACTCCTCCCCTGCCACTGCTGCACTGAGCTGCCTCATGCTACCATACCTCTTCCCTGACCTTGCTGCCTTTCCCACAGTCGCTGACCTCATTACGCACCTCTGCACTAGTGACACTCGCTACCGCGCTGCGCTTCCTGCTGACTTCTGCGCGAAGAACCCCCCCCCCCCATCTACATCACTCTCTACTACATCGTCACCCGCCTCCCTCACTCCCTCCGCGTAGTCAGGGACCACTTCCTCCCAATTTGCCCCACCACTCTCACCATTGACCTCCTCGAGAAGGCCCTCCTAGCAGCGGAGAAGAGCATAGTCGTTGTAGGAGCCTCTTGTGGTGACCCGCGCACCCCCATCTTTGAGGGGTGTTCCCCCTCCCCACTTTTGCCCTCTGTTGCCTCTGCTACTGCGGCCGACCTCGTTGGGCTTGAGTCGGTCATACGGCGTCTACCCCTAGCAGGAGACGCCGCCCTGGCAAAGGCAAGGGGGGCAGGGGCGCTGGAGGAGCTAGCAGGGGCGGTGGAGGCGGCGGTGGAGGCGGCGGAGGGAGTGGGGGTGGCGGTGGGGGTGGTGGTGGGGGTGGAGCTGTCGGTGGCAGCAGTGGAGGCGGAGGCGGCGGTGGTGGCGGTGGGAGCGGAGGTGGCGGAGGTGGCGGCGGTGGAGGAGGCGGTGGCGGAGGAGGTGGAGCTGGTCGGGGTGGCGCTACGCAGAGGGTCGGCTCCGGTGGTGGTCAGCGCCAGCAGCAGCAGCACGAGCAGCGCACTCGTGACATCCCCCCCCCTCAGCAGCTCCGTGAGTGGTACGCTGCACGCCAGCGGGGTGGGGGTACTGGTCCGTGCACCTACGTCCCACGCACCGGCGACCGCGCTGGTGAGCAGTGTGGGGGTGCGCACTCCACCCAGCGCTGCTTTGGTCGCCTGACGGACGCTTAGCGTCACCAGTTCCGGAGGCCACGGAGATCCCCCGCTGGGGTGAGCTGTCTAGGGCGGGAGTAGCTATCTTTGACCTTGACTTTGATGCTATTCTTGCTGCCATGTATGCTGTGACTATTAGTGATGAGGGTGACTGTTACCGGTGTTTCCCGCCCGACCCGGGCATTGAGACTGCTGCTCTAGGTACTGATGAGGCTGCTGCTCTAGGTGCTAGCGAGGCTGCTGCTCTAGGTGCTAGTGCGTCTGCTTCCTTAGGTGCTGGTGAGGCCGCGCTCTTAGGTACCGAGTCGGCTTTGGCCTCCCTCACCTTCACCCTTGACTTGGGGGCTTCTCGCTCCTTCTTTCGAGACCGCACCACACTCACGCCGCTTGGTCGGCCAGTTGCAGTCTCTCTAGCAGACCCCTCTGGGGGTCCTGTCCTTGCTCACTTCTCCACTGTCCTCCCGTGTCCGGCAGCTCCCTCTAGCACCCTGTCTGGTCTTTACCTCCCCTCGTTCTCTACGAACATGGTGAGTGGTGCTGACCTACACGATGGGGGAGTTCAACAGTTCACTCCTGTGAGCCAGCGGGTGACCCACTGCACGGACGCTCAGACGGGCCGACACTTGGCCACGTTTACTCGTCGGCCAGGGTCGAGCCTGTACACATTGACCATTGCGTCTCCTCCTATCCCTGCGTCTGGTCAGGTAGCTGCGTTGGTTCAGGTGTTTGCTGCAGCGTCCAGGTCTGGTCTTGAGTCTGCCCCCTGCTCGTGTCGCCTCCTGTCTCACGAGACTCTCCTGTGGCACCACCGCCTTGGTCACCCCTCCCTGCTTCGTCTCCGAGGCATGGCCTCCCGTGTCCTTGTCTCTGGTCTTCCCCGGTCCCTCCCTCCGGAGCCTGGCCCTACTTGCGTCCCCTGTGTCGAGGGACGGCAGCAGGCTGCCCCTCACTCCTCCTAGTTTCCTCCGACAGAGGCCCCGCTGCAGACGCTTCACATGGACGTGTGGGGCCCCGCTCGCGTCCGTGGACTGGGCCACGAGCGCTACTTCCTGCTGGTGGTTGACGACTACTCGCGTTACACCACAGTCTTCCCCTTGCGCACCAAGGGTGATGTCACTGAGGTGTTGATCGACTGGATCCGCGCAGCTCGTCTCCAGCTCAGGCAGAGCTTGGGCTCGGACTTTCCTGTTCTACGTTTGCACTCTGACAGAGGCGGAGAGTTCTCCTCTTGCCTTGTGCGAGCCTACTGTCGTGCACGAAGCATCCGCCAGACCTTCACGCTTCCGGACTCTCCACAGCAAAATGGGATTACTGAGCGCCGCATGGGCATGGTCGTGGACGTCGCCCGTATGTTCATGATGCATGCGGCTGCCCCCCATTTTCTGTGGCCGTTTGCGGTGAGGTACGCGGCGCATCAGATCAACCTTCACCCCAGGGTCTCCATGCCGAAGACCTCCCCAGCCTTGCTGTGGACGGGGAAGGTTGGCGATGCGTCTGCGTTCCGTATCTGGGGATCTCGGGCGTTTGTCCTTGACTTGTTTGCGGACAAGCTGTCCCCTCGTGCAGCTCCTTGCGTCTTCCTTGGCTTCCCCCCTGACGCGCCTGGGTGGCAGTTCTACCACCCCACCTCTCGCCGTGTTCTGTCCTCCCAGGACGTCACGTTTGACGAGTCGGTCCCCTACTACCACCTCTTCCCCTACCGCACTCGGTCCCTCCCCCCGCCGCCGCTCTTCCTCGTACCAGGTCCCCCCCCGGTAGACCCCCTCCCCCCTCAGGGTCCAGCCCCTTCACGTGTGTCCCAGGTAGACGCAGTCGAGCCTGTCGAGGTCACTGGTGACTCTGGTGCTGCTGAGGGTGCTGAGCCTGGGGTTGCTTACTCTGGGGGTGCTGAGCGTGTGGGTGCTACGCCTGGGGGTGCTATGCCTGGGGGTGCTGAGATCGGGGGTGCTGAGACTAGGGGTGCTGAGACTGGGGGTGCTACGCCTTCGGGTGCTGAGCCTGGGGGTGCTACGTCCGGCGGTGCTGGGCTTGGAGGTTCTCCGGGTGCTTCGTCTCGGCGGGTTCCACTCTCTCCACAGGAGCTGCGCGAGTGGTTTGCCCGGCGCTTGAGGCGTGCTGCTGGAGCTGGATGGTCTTCGGCTGCTGAGGGTGCTGGTGCCGCGGGTCCCGGAGGCGCTCGTACTGGAGGTACTGGAGCTGCTGGGCCGGCGGGTGCGACTGGAGCTGGAGCTACTGAGGGTGTTGGTGATGAGGCTACTGCTGTCGGTCCTGGAGGTGGTGCTACTGTAGGTGCTACTGGTGCTGGTGGAGGTATTGGAGCTGGAGGTGCTGTTGGCACTAGTGCTGCCGCTGGGGGTGCTGGTGCTGTCCTTGCTGTGTCTGGACTCGCTGACCGGCCTCAACCGTACCTCGTTCCGCTCCTTTAGCAGGTTCTTGGTCTCCCGTTTCTACTGGTCCTCCTCCTCCCTTAGAGTGTCCACAGCCTATCCCGTCACAGTTACAGTTACGGCCGGACTCCCCACTGCCTACTCCCTCTCCCTACACTAGTCCTCCTGGAGGTCTTGCTGAGTGTGGTGAGCCTGCGTCTCGCCCTACTTTGCCTGTCCATCCTGCTCGCACTAGTGGTCGTAGCTCGCGTCAGCGTCCTCCTCCTGTCCCTGGCACGCACCGGATGTCTCTGCGTCCTTCCACTGCTCCTCTGCGTGCCCCTTTGCCGTCTCCTCCAGAGTCCTCTCTTCCTGCTCTTGCTGACCCAGAGTCGGACTCCCTTCATGCTGCCAGTCCTACTGTCACGCGTCTCCTGGCTACTGTCGTCACTGACCCTTCTTTTGAGTCCACTACTGCGTTTGCCCGCGTTGCTGAGCTCGTCGACTTTGCTGCTCGCTGCCGTCTAAACTACACTGCTAGTCTTGTTGCTGAGTCTGAGTCTGTCTGTCCTCCGTCCATCGGGGGTGAGTGTACCCTTGGCACGGACGTCCTTGAGGACAGTCAGAAGGAGTTCCAGTGTCTGGGTGCTGCTTCACCTCATCTCGTGTCCGTACTGCTTACCCCTGAGGGAGACCCGGATGCACTAGACATCCCGACTCCGCGCTCTTACGCGGAGGCGATACAGGGTCCCTACTCCTCTTAGTGGCAGGCAGCTGTTGACGCGGAGATGGCTTCCTGGAAGTCCACAGGCACCTACATTGACGAGGTTCCCCCGCCTGGGGCGAACATCGTCAGTGGCATGTGGATTTTCAGGGTGAAGCGGCCGCCGGGTTCTCCGCCTGTCTTCAAGGCGCGTTACGTGGCTCGTGGCTTCTGTCAACGACAGGGAGTTGACTACTTTCAGACCTTCTCTCCCACCCCGAAGATGACCACTCTTCGGGTACTGCTACACATAGCTGCTCACCGTGACTACGAGCTTTACTCTCTTGACTTCAGCACTGCTTTCCTGCAGGGCAGCCTGCACGAGGAGATCTGGCTGCGCCGCCCACCTGGCTTCACTGGGTCTTTTCCTCCTGGCACCCGACGGAGCCTCCGGCGGCCAATCTACGGTCTCCGCCTGGCACCACGTGAGTGGCACGATACACTGAGGACTACACTTGCAGCTCTTGGGTTTGCTCCCTCTACTGCCAAACCGTCGCTGTTTCTGCGCACCGACACTTCTTTGCCGCCGTTCTACATCCTCGTGTACGTCGACGACTTGGTCTTTGCCACAGCTGACACTGCTGGACTCGCCCACGTGAAGTCTGAGATGTAGAAGAGACACACGTGTACAGACCTCGGTGAACTGCGCAGCTACCTTGGCTTGCAGATCACCCGGGACAGAGCACGCCGCACCATTACCCTGACTTAGTCACACATGGTGCAGCAGGTCCTTCAGCGCTTCGGCTTCACATACTCCTCGCCTGAGGCCACTCCTCTGCCTACTCGCCACTTGCACTCAGCTCTGCCTTCGGATGAGTCCGTAGAGTCGAGTGGCCTGTACCCAGAGCTTGTTGGCTGCCTCATGTACCTGATGACCTGCACACGACCTGACCTTGCATACCCTCTTAGCATTCTCGCACGCTATGTTGCTCCTGGGAGACACAGACCGGAGCACATGGCTGCAGCGAAGAGGGTGTTGCGCTACTTGTGCAGTACGTCGGGCATGGGGCTTGTGCTTGGAGGGCAGAGTTCAGTGGTCCTCATTGGGCACGCAGACGCTTCTTGGGCTGACGACCAGGCTACGCAGCGGTCGTCACAGGGTTACACCTTCAGCCTTGGTTCCAGCTTTGTTTCGTGGCGGGCTACCCGCTCGTCTTCTGTTCTCGGCTCCAGTTGTGAGGCTGAGATCTACGCCGGGGCCATGGCTGCACAGGAGCTTCGCTGGCTCACCTACCTGTTGACTGACCTTGGAGAGCCGCCTTGTTCTCCTCCAATGCTGTACGTAGACAACAAGGCCATGCTGGCCTTGTGTCGAGAGCAGAGACTGGAGCACAGAACGAAGCACATTGCTCTCCGCTACTTATATATATGTGCTCCTGCATGTGAACTGGCCTTGTGGCCTTGACCTTGTGCTCGGAATGTGTGGTGACTTTGTGATCCACCCTGAGCTTGCTTTGCTTGACTGGTCTTGTGACCCCTTGTACTCCCCCACTTTGCATATGGGGGTGTGTCAGAACATTATAGCTTATGCTTTTGTGTAGGCTATAGTGGGGTAGCCCATATGGGGTACAACCGAATTAGGGTTAGTACTTGTACCCAACTCTTTCATAGTGCATTCATTCTCGTTCTAGTTTTCTCCGTGGGAGGTTGGCGATGCGTCGGTGTTCCGGGTCTGGGGCTCTCGTGCTTTTGTGTGCGGTACCTTCGCGGAGAAGCTCTCCTCCCACGTCATTCCATGCGTCTTCCTTGACTTTCCCCCTGACGCGCCTGGCTGGCAGTTTTACCACCCCACCTTGCGCCGTGGTCAGCCCTCTTAGGACGTCACGTTTGACGAGTCGGTTCCCTTTTACCATCTCTTCCCCTACTGCACTTCCCCTCTCCCCCCCCCCCCCCGCGCCACTCTTCCTCGCACCAGGTCCTCCTCCGGTAGACCCCCTCCCCCCTCAGGGTCCTGCTCCCTCA